>CM069158.1:33574064-34014064 GCA_035221665.1 Okamejei kenojei | reverse complement strand
GGCCATTCGGCCCTTCGAACCAGCGCCACCATTCAATATGATCATGGTTGATCATCCACAACCAGTACCCTATTCCTGCCTTCTCTCCATACCCCTTGACTCCGCTATCTTTAAGAGCCCTATCTAACTCTCTCTTGAAAGTATCCAGCGAATTGGCCTCCACTGCCCTCTGTGGCAGAGAATTCCACAGATTCACAACTCTCTGGGTGAAAAAGTTTTTCCTCATGTCCTACTAAATGGCTTACCCCTTATTCTTAAACTGTGGCCCCTGGTTCTGGACTCGCCCAACATCGGGAACACGTTTCCTGCCCCTGGCGTGTCCAAACCCTTAATAATGTTATATGTTTCTAAAAGATCCCCTCTCATCCTTCTAAATTCCAGTGTATACATGCCCAGTCGCTCCATTCTTTCAACATATGACGGTCCAGCCATACCGGGAATTAACCTCGTGAACCTACGCTGCACTCCCTCAATGGCAAGAATGTCCTTCCTCAAATCTGGAGACTAAAACTGCACACAATACTCCAGGTGTGACCCGGTGAGTTGCTCCACCACTTTGTATGTCTGTTTGTGCAAACAACTGGCCCACTCTGCCACCTAGCGGCCCTCAGCTGCCATTCTTAACGAGAGCATTTGTCATTTAAAGATGTTAAAGAAGGAACTGCAGATGCTGGAGAATCGAGGGTTACACAAAAGGCTGGAGAAACTCAGCGGGTGCAGCAGCATCTAAGGAGCGAAGGAGATGGGCGACGTTTCGGGTCGAGACCCTTCTTCAGACTGGTCAGGGATCAGGGAAACGAGAGATATAGACGGTGATGTGGAGAGATAAAGAACAATGAATGAAAGATATGCAAAAAAGTATTGATGATAAAGGGAACAAGCCATTGTAAGCTGTTTGTGGTGTGAAAATGAGAAGCTAGTGCGACTAGGGTGGGGGAATCATTTAAAAATTCATTTAAAGATTCCTGGCAAGTCTGCCATCAGACTTGTGGGTGTAGCAGAGTAGTGCATGAAGGAACTGCAGATGCTGGTTTAAACCGAAGATAGACACAAAAAGCTGGAGTAATAGACAAAAGACAATAGGTGTGTGTCCATGTCAGATCCTCAGAGATGTGGACTCCCAGGTACTTAAAGCAGCTCACCCTGTCCACAGTATCCCCATTTATCCTCAATGGTGTGTACGTCCTCGGATGATGTGCCCTCCTAAAGTCCACGATCAGCTCCTTCGTTTTTTTGATGTTCAAGAGGAGGCTGTTGTCCTTACACCACCTCCTGGTAGGCCTTCTCATCATGGCGGATCATCCCCAACCAGTACCCCGTTCCTGCCTTCTCTCCATATCCCCTGACTCCGCTATCTTTAAGAGCCCTATCTAGCTCTCTCTTGAAAGTATCCAGGGAACCGGCCTCCACCGCCCTCTGAGGCAGAGAATTCCACAGACTCACAACTCTCTGCGAGAAAAAGTGTTTCCTCGTCTCCGTTCTAAATGGCTTACCCCTTATTATTAAACTGTGGCCCCTGGTTCTGGACTCCCCCAACACCGGGAACATGTTTCCTGCTTCTAGCGTGTCCAAACCCTTAACAATCTTATATGTTTCAAGCTCAGCGGGGCAGGCAGCATCTCTGGAGATAAGGAATGGGTGACGTTTCGGGTCGAGACCCTTGTTCAGGGCGGCAGAGGTTGTCAGCGCCAGGCTTTGGGATCACAGGACATGCCGTTACTTGGCGGAATTGGCAGAGGGTGCCGGTGCCAAGGGTGGATGCACAGTGGGTTATGCAAGGCCGCTGGAGTTGCAGGGGTGGAGATTAAGGTCTGGCTTTCCCTCACATTCTTTGTCCATCTATCTCACCAATTCCTCACAGCCCTTTAGCTTGACACCTTCCCTGAAGTAAAGATGCAAAACTGTTCCATTTAAAAGTGTCAGTGTAATCCTGGCCATGCATAATGCAGAACCAACTCAAATCACTCAATCAACATTGTGAGATAGATTCTTATCAGCTGTACAAGCATAGACTGAAGACAGACACAAAATGCTGGAGTAAATCAGCGACGCAGGCAGCATCTCTGAAGAGAAGGAATGGGTGACACAGAAACATAGACAATAGGTGCAGGAGTAGGCCATTCGGCCCTTCGAGCCAGCACCGCCATTCAATATGATCATGGCTGAACATTCAAAATCTGCTTTCTCTCCATATCCCTTGATTTTGTTAGCCCCAAGAGCTCTATCTAACTCTCTCTTGAAAACATCCAATGAATTGGCCTCAGCTGCCTTCTGTGGCAGAGCATTCCACAGATTCACAGCTCTCTGGGTGAAAACGTTTTTCTTCACATCAGTCCTAAATGGCCGACCCCTTATTTTTAAACTGTGACCCCTGGATCTGGACTGTCCTAACATCAGGAACATTTTTCCTGCAACTAGTCTGTCCAATCCCTTAAGAATTGTATATGTTTCGATAAGATCCTTCTAAATTCCAGTGGACACAAGCCAAGTTGATCCATTCTTTCATCATATGTCAGTCCCGCCATCCTGGGAATCTAAATGGCCTGCCCCTTATTCTTAAACTGTGGCCCCTGGTTCTGACTCCCCCAATATCGGAAACACGTCTCCTACCCCTAGCGTGTCCAAACCCTTAATAATCTTATGTTTCAATAAGATCCCCTCTCATCCTTCTAAATTCCAGTGTGTACAAGCCCAGTCGCTCCATACTTTCAGCATATGACTCTCCCGCCATACCGGGAATTAACATGGTGAACCTGCGCTGCACTCCCTCAATAGCAAGAATGTCCTTCTCAAATTAGGAGACCAAAACCGCACACGTTTATGGGTCGAGGCCCTTTTTTCAGTTCCGTGCGGTTTATCCCCAGGTGGATACAAGGAACAGCAGATGCTGTTTTACAAAAAAGAAAGGCACGAGGTGCTGGAGTAACTCAGCGGGTCAGACAGCGTCTCTGGAGAACATGGATAGGTGACGTTTCAGCCCAGGATTACTTGTAATCTTGTGATCATGAGGGGAAGCTGCTGTCTTCATGTTTTCATCCCCGTGCTGTGCGTGTGATCAAAGTCAGGTTTTGGGAGGGGCTGTCATCTTCCCCTCAGGGCATAAAACATTTGTAAAGCTTACAACTTCTGAAACAGCTTTGATATAGGAAATTTAACTGGCGTGTGTGTCTACATGGAGCAGTGCAATAATATCCAGACAAACTGTTTAAATTATATTAAAGGATAAATAACAGCGGTGTAAACAAGATGAGAGCCCCTTCATTTCTTTGGCCTCTTGCATCAACTCTAGTTTTACAAACTGATCTAATATCAATTATGTTTAAGAAAGAACTGCAGATGCTGGAAGAATCGAAGGTAGACAAAAATGCTGGAGAAACTCAGCGGGTGAGGCAGCATCTATGGAGCGAAGGAAATAGGCGACGTTTCAGGTCGAGACCCTTCTTCAGACTGATGTCGGGGGGGAGGGGGTATGGAAAAGGAAAGGAACAGGAGGAGACAGCGGGCTGAGGGAGAGCTGGGAAGGGGAGGGGAAGGAGGGAGAAAGCAAGGACTACCTGAAATTGGAGAGGTCAATGTTCATACCGCTGGGGTGTAAACTACCCAAGCAAAATATGAGGTGCTGCTCCTCCAATTTGCGGTGGGACTCACTCTGGCCATGGAGGAGGCCCAGGACAGAAAGGTCAGATTCGGAATGGGAGGGAGAGTTGAAGTGCTGAGCCACCGGGAGATCAGGTTGGTTAATGCGAACTAAGCGGAGGTGTTTGGCGAAGCGATCGCCAAGCCTGCGCTTGGTCTCACAGATGTAGAGCAGTTGACACCTGGAACAGTGGATGCAAGAAGACGAGGTTGGAGGAGGTGCAGGTGAACCTCTGCCTCACCTGGAACGACTGCTTGGGTCCTTGGATGGAGTTGAGGGAGGAGGTAAAACGACAAGTGTAGCATTTCCTGCGGTTGCACGGGAAAGTACCAGGAGAGGGGGTGCTTTGGGTAGGAAGGGACAAATTGGCCAGGGAGTTACGGAGAGAATTACTCCCTGGTCTGGGCCCGAAACATCGCCTATTCCTTCTCCCCAGAGATGCTGCCTCACCCGCTGAGTTTCTCCAGCATTTTTGTAGGAAGGAACTGCAGATGTCGGTTTAAACCGAATATAGACAAAAAATGCTGGAGTAGCTCAGCTGGGTCAGGCATCTCTGGAGAGAAAGATTGGGTGACGTTTCGGGTCAAGATCCTTCTTCAGTCTCGACCCGAAACGCCACCCATTCCTAACATCAATTATAATGGCTCCTTTTTTTAAAAAATATACGAAAATTTCATGAACAAACAAACACATATTTATTTAAATATATTCAACTTTATTTAAGGTTTGGTTAAGAAATACAACACAGCAACCATTTCCCGCAAGTTAACATTCAGCAACCAGGTAAAAACCACTTACACCCACAGAGTTGTACATTCACCGTACAGGTTCATAGCCACTTCATTCTCACACAGTCACCCATTGGTACATATCAAGGACCTTTTGATTTCACAATATCAGACATTTTGCAAAATATAAAACAGTACCACATGAACTGGTGGGATCTTTAATCTGAGAGCAATCTGCGATTGCTACAACGCAAAGGGCTGGAGTCATTCAGCATGTGCTAAGATAGACACAAAATGCTGGAGTAACTCAGCGGGACGGGCAGCGTCGCTAGAGAGAAGGAATGGGTGACGTTTCTCCAGACGGGGGAGAGGGAGGCACAGGGATAAGGAAGTGCAAGGTGTGAAAACGAGACATCAAAGGGGATCCAGGAAAATCATTGCTAGCTAGGCGAAGGTGACAACGAAGGAGACAGTCAGACTGGTTGGAGAACAGAGAAGGGGGAGGGGATGGAGAGAGAGGCAAAGCAAGGGCTACTTGAAGTTAGAGAAGTCAATGTTCAAACCGCTGGGGTGTAAGCTGCCCAAGCGAAATACGAGGTGCAGTTCCTCCAATTTGCACTGGGCCTCACTCTGACAGTGGAGGAGGCCCAGGACAGAACGGGCAGCGTGGGAATGGGAGGGGGAGTTAAAGTGTCTAGCAACCTAGTAATGCTTGCAATACCTGATTTGCTTGACTGCTATTTGACAGAGGTGACCATAATGGCATGAGAACCTGCTTATTTCATTGCACATAAAGACATACCAACTCTTTCTGTCCAAACCCACTTCAAACCACCCACGCTCCACGTTATTTCTGTCTTGGTTGCCATGTGAACACTTCTAGAAATGTGCCTAGGTTCCAAGTAACAATGACAACAAGAAAATGCTAGCCATGTGTCAAAATTAATGCTCTGGTATCTCTGGGGGACTGACTATGAGTCATACTGTGATTCTAACATTGACACCACAATAAGTCTGTCATTTGTCATATGATGCTTCTATTCTAGCGATTTAAAATCACAAATAGCATCACTGACAATAATTTAACTAAAGCCACTCGTCGCAGGTTGCGAGATGGCATCACCGCCTCGAATAAATCACCAAAATATTTGTTTGTCTCAGAATAATGTCTGGGTGCATGCAAGTTGCTGGGGGTGTGTGCTGTATCTGCCCTCAGGTGGACCTCTAGGTGTAATGTCTAAGGGCCGAGATAGACCTTGTGTCCAAGGTGAGACAGCGGTCCAATGCCAGGGACCCTGGTTCGATCCTGACCACGGGTGCTGTCTGTACGGAGTTTGTACGTTCTCCCCGTGACCTGCGTGGGTTTTCTCCAGGAGCTCCGGTTTCCTCCCGCACTCCAAAGGCGTACAGGTTTGAAGACTAATTGGTTTGGTATCATTGTAAATTGTGCCCCGGGTGTGTCGGACAGCGTTCGATCCCGACTACAGGGTTTATCTGGGAGCTCCGGTTTCCTCCCGCACTCCAATGACGTACAGACTTGTAGGTTAATTAGCTTCAGCAAATCGTAAATTGTCCCTAGTGTGTAGGATGGTGCTGGTGTACGGGGGTGATCGCTGGTTGGCGCACTCGGTGGGCAGAAGGCACCGTTTCTACGATGCATCGCTAAAGCCTGTCTGAGCCAAGACTGATCTGTGGACGGCCACTTTATTTTCTGATTCTGCTCCTTATCCTGAATGACCCTTCTTCAGACTTCCAGATATAATTGATCAATGTGCAATGATTGTAATCTGAATCTGTTAATATTGAGACAGCGAGCAGCAGCTTCCAGAGAGGATGCCACACACCTACATGCGGCACGTTGATGGTACAAGCTATGATGACGTTACTGGTGAGATGAACAATTCTCATTGCAGGCAGACCATGTGCAGGCAGATGAGATCTGTTTAGCTTCATGTCCAGCACAAACATCGTGGGCCGAAGGGCCCATTCCTGTGCAGTACTGTTCTCTCTATGTGTTCTTGTTGAAGTGCCGTTGATTATTCAAGATGTATGCAAGAGAGAGTTAGATATAGCTCTTGGGGCTAACGGAATCAAGGGACATGGGGAGAAATCAGGAACTGGGTACAGATTTTGGATGATCAGGGGCCACAGTTTAAGAATAAGGGGTCGGCCATTTAGAACGGAGATGAGGAAGAACGTTTTCACCCAGAGGCTTGTGAATCTGTGGAATTCTCTGCCTCAGAAGGCAGTGGAGGCCAATTCTCTAGATGCTTCTCAAAGATAGCGGAGTCAAGGGATATGGGGCGAAGGCAGGAATGGGGTACTGATTGGGGATGATCACATTGAATGGCGGTGCTGACTCGAAGGGCCGAATGGCCTACTCCTGCACCTATTGTCTATTGTCCACTGATCAGCCACGATCATATTGTATGGCAGTGCTGGCTCGACGGGCCGAATGGCCTACTCCTGCACCTATTGTCTATTGTCTATGATTACACCATTGGCCTCCCCCGTCAGTCTTTAGCAGGACGTAAGGATATTTAAATAATTTTTTAATGGCAAAGCTCTTTAAATGAGGAAAATATCGCATGCAGCACCATCCCAGAGCATCAGAAATAAGCCAGAGATTAATGAACTTCAAAATTATACATTTGCCATATTGTGGGGAAACACTGAACTGAAGCCATTTCACGGACACATTTTAAATGGAGGACGCACCAGGTTTAAAGGAGAGCCGAAAATATGTTTTCCCCTTAATTTCCTAAACTCCCCTTAATTCCCTTAACCCTAAACTCTTAAGCTGAGTACAATGCTAAATAATTCTACACTACAAGGTTTTACATCAAACTTTGTAAATGTTCCTTAATCGGTTTAATATTAGTTTGTATAAACCTTGTGGATCTGGTATTGTGATGGTCACGCATTCAGTCCAATTCCATGTATTGTCACAGGGCTTACAATCACCCATTTGCAACAGGTTGTTAAAATAGGAACTGCGCTTACTGTACAATCGCTTTTCATCCTTCAAAGTAACTGACATTTCTCTTGCGGTTTCGTGGAGCCATCGATCCATTCTCTTCAACAAGATGTCAAGGCTGGAGATCAATGCATTACTTTATATTTTAATCCTGGAACAGAGTTTCCAGTGAGGGGGGGAAAATACGACAACTGCAGCAAACTCAACGGCATCATTTCACCCACCAAACATAGGAGTCACCCAGTGGTCAGGTCCGGCCTGATTCTTTCTTCCACCTGGGCAGGTTTAGAACAGTTTCGGTTTAGTTTATTGTCACGTGTACCGAGGTACAGTGAAAAGCTTCTCGTTGCGTGCTAACCAGCCAGTAGGAAGCTAGATAGGCGCTTAAAGATAGGGGGATATGAGGAGAAGGCAGGAACGGGGTACTGAATGGGGATGATCAGCCATGATCACATTGAATGGTGGTGGTGGCTCGAAGGGCCGAATGGCCTACTCCTGCACCTATTGTCTATTGTCTATTAATACTATCGAGCCATTTACAGTGTACAGATACATGATATGGGAATAACGTTTAGTGCAAGGTAAAGCCAGCAAAGCCCGACCAAGGATAGTCCGAGGGTCACCAATGAGGTAGATAGTAATTCAGCGCTGCTCTCTGGTTGTGGTAGGATGATTCAGTTGCCTGATAACAGCTGGGAAGAAACTGCCTCTGAATCTAGAGGCGTGCGTTTTCACACTTCTGTACCTTTTGCCTGATGGGGAGAGGGGAGAAGAGGGAGTGGTCAGGGTGCGACTCGTCCTTGATTATGCTGCTGGCCTTGCCGAGGCAGCGTGGGGTTATAAATGGAGTCAACAGATCCCTGATGGGAGGCGGAATAAGTTGGGCTTTTCCATTTAAACACCAAACCCAAGCGGGCAAGTTGTCAGCTCAATGCGTGGAGGTCACAGTTGCACATTGTGAATGATGGAACTGCAAGCGTCCACATTTCAGTAGAAGTTGTGTTTAAGAAAGAACTGCAGATGCTGGAAAAATCGAAGGTGGACAAAAATGCTGGAGAAACTCAGCGGGGGAGGCAGCATCTATGGAGCGAAGGAATAGGCGACGTTTCGGGTCGAGACCCTTAAGGGTGAGGCAGCATCTATTGAGCGAAGGAATAGTCACCTAAATCCTAAACTTCCAGCGCGGACGTCCGCAGGAACTGGAGGGCGGAGATGTGTGGTGCGTCCGTCACCATTCCCGTCGGAAACCAGCGTCGCTAATGTTTTCACCAACGATGGTGATCTGTAGCTACAGCTCTGTCAGGGTTTGTTACTGAAATTCAAGTGAATTATAGAATCTGGCAAAGTTTGCATCATGAGCAGCAGAAGCCAGGCAGAGTGTACTGTACGCCACTTGGGAACTCCAAGATCAAAATGGACACGGTAAGGTCATTTCAAAATGAAGCCAAACACAAAATTAGGGTTTAACAAACCAGTTCAACGCCACACTGTTCCTATGAGCCACAGTTTAAGAATAAGGAGTAAGCCATTTAGAACGGAGACGAGGAAACACTTTTTCTCACAGAGAGTGGTGAGTCTGTGGAATTCTCTGCCTCGGAGGGCGGTGGAGGCCGGTTCTCTGGATGCTTTCAAGAGAGAGCTAGATAGGGCTCTTAAAAATAGCGGAGTCAGGGGATATGGGGAGAAGGCAGGAACGGGGTACTGATTGGGGATGATCAGCCAATATCACATTGAATGGCAGTGCTGGCTCAAAGGGCCGAATGGCCTCCTCCTGCACCTAGTGTCTGTTGTCAAATGTCTCACTTTATCACAGTGGGCGTCCCACAACTCATTGGCAGACCAGGACAGTGTCTTGTATCAAAAGCCAGGTGACAGAGAATGAGAGGGAACTTGGAGAGAGAACTGTAGCAGACCATTCTCTTGGGCTCAGGAAGCCCTCGGGCTAATGGTTCAGGTGGGAGGGATGGAGAAAGATTGTGGACTTGTCCGAGCGGAAACCCCATCCCATTATTTTTCTCAGCAGCAAAAATTCCCCCCCAAAATAAAAAAGAATAACATTTAAAATAATTAAAAAAATAAGAAAATGTACTTTTTTTTTAAACCGCAAAAGGAACCTTGAATAACAACTCCCAGAGTATCATATTGTGGACTTATGCAAGTTAAACCACCCATCTCATGTCTTTTACTCAACAGCAAAATTCGCAATTTCGGAACTTGAGCCAAGTACACTCACTTTAAACCGGTTTGCAGTCCAAATAGCCCAAACACCTGCACGCTGCGAGACTGAATCTCAAAGCATTTATCTTCTCACCAACACCAACTTCTCACCGAGCACATGGTCAAGCTAACGTGGAAACATCCACTTAAAACAATTGCTTGCGAACCAAGTTGTCTGCTGCCCAATGCTTGTCGATGAGCTGATGAATTATGATGGTTCTAGGAAGAGACCCAGGAGTAGAGTTACATTTGGGAGATAATCTTGGGATTTGGAGTTGAATTATGGATTAGGTTTGCATTTGAGTGGAGACAAGCCGGAAGGGTTACTATTGGATCAGAGTTGCGGTTAGGTGAGGTTAGTCTTAACATGTCACTAATTGATAATAATCCAAGCCTTTTCTTCTAACCCAACACTGACCCAAAATGGCATTGCCAATTCTCCGAGAGATCCGTGAGAATGGGTAATGCCGTAGAGAGAGATCTAAAGAAATTCCTCATCATCTCCTTGCTAAAAGAACATCCTTTAATTCTGAGGCTGTGACCTCTAGTCCTAGACTCTCCCACTAGTGGAAACATCCTCTCCAAATCCACTCTATCCAAGCCTTTCACTAGTCGGTACGTTTCAATGAGGTCCCCCCTCATTCTTCTAAACTCCGGCGAGTACAGGCCCAGTGCCGTCAAAAGCTCATCATATGTTAACCCACTCATTCCGGGGATCATTCCTGTAAACCTCCTCTGGACCCTCTCCAGGGCTAGCACATCTTCCTCAGATATGGTGCCCAAAATTGAGCACCATATTCCAAATGCGGCCTGGCCAGCACCTTATGGAGCCACAGCACTATTTGTTTAGTTTAGAGATACAGCACGGAAACAGACCCTTCGGCCCACCGGGTCCACGCCAACCAGCGATCCCCGCGCATTAACGCTACCCTACACCCACTAGGGGCAATTTTTACATTTTCCAAGCCAATTAACCAACAAACCTGTACGTCTTTGCAGTGTGGTAGGAAACCGAAGATCCCGGAGAAAACCCACGCAGGCCACGGGGAGAACGTACAAACTCCGTACGGACAGCACCCGTGGTCGGGATCGAACCCGGGTCTCCGGCGCTGCATTCGCTGTAAGGCAGCAACTCTCCCGCTGCGCCACCGTGACTGCCCTGTTACTTCCCTGTTTTTGTATACAAGCCCTATCAAAATAAATGCTGGCATTTGTTCGAAATGGGCCGAAGGCAGACAGGTGGGACCCGAGTAGATGGGTCATGTTGGTCAGTGTGGGCAGGTTGAACCAAAGGGCCCGTTTCCACACTGTGGGACTCTATAGCTAAATCATCCAGAGCTCGGCGAACATTCCCGTCATCGGCATTGCATCTGATCTCTGAAGAATGGATTTTCCCCTTGGGGCTGGGAGGCAGGATACTCTCCTATCTGCTCTTAATTATCTTAACTATGTGGACAATTTCCCCCTTCAGAAGCATCTAATGCTTATTGATTTCAATGCAATTCAATTGCTTCGGTATAGAATGAGATCAATAAATTCAAATCAAGGAATCCAATTGCCCAGAAACAGACACTAATGTACAGTAACGGCTGAGTACAGATCCCCAGCGGTACTCTTAAAAAGTTTGTTTAATCTAACAATGTATTTGAAATCTTGTCATTTGCTAATGGGTGCAAGGCATGTTCGAGCGGAGAGTGGAACAATTCAACACCATACAGTTTGTTAATCTAATTCCCAGCCTTCAAGTCCAACCTAGAGTATATTCAAACCTTAGCAATACGACACTAACATTGCCAATTTACCATATAACCATATAACAATTACAGCACGGAAACAGGCCCTCTCGGCCCTTCCAGTCCGTGCCGACCATTTGTTTTCCCCTAGTCCCATCTACCTGCACTCAGACCATACCCCTCCATTCCCTTCACGTCCATATACCTATCCACTTTACTCTTAAATGTTAAAATCGATCCTGCCTCCACCACTTCTGCTGGAAGCTCATTCCACACAGCCACCACCCTCTGAGTAAAGAAGTTCCCCCTCACGTTACCCCGAAACCTCTGTCCCTTAATTCTCATGTCATGCCCTCTTGTTTGAATCTTCCCTACCCTCAATGGGAAAAGCTTATCCACGTCAACTCTGTCTATCCCTTTCATCATTTTAAAGACCTCAATCAAGTCCCCCCTTAACCTTCTGCGCTCCAAAGAATAAAGACCTAACTTGTTCAACCTTTCTCTGTAACATAGTTGCTGGAACCCTGGCAACATTCTAGTAAATCTCCTCTGTACTCTCTCTATTTTGTTGACATCCTTCCTATAACTAGGCGACCAAAATTGTACACCATACTCCAGAATTGGTCTTACCAATGCCTTGTACAATTTTAACATTACTTCCCTACTCCTATATTCAATGCTCTGATTTATAAAGGCCAGCACACCAAAGGCTTTCTTTACCACCCTATCTACATGCGATTCCACCTTCAGGGAACTATGCACAGTTATTCCTAGATCCCTCTGTTCCACAGCATTCCTCAATTCCCTACCATTTACCATGTCTCACTTTCAGATTCATTTAGTTTAGAGACACAGCAGGGAAACAGGCCCTTCGGCCCACCACGTCCATGCTGACCACCGATCACCCGCACACTAGTTCTATCCTGCGGGCAGTTTACAGAGGCCAATTAACCTACATACTTGTATGTCTTTGTGTCAAGCTCTGGCCCGTAACTTGGTCTGATGAACCCCACAGGAAATTTCTTGATGAAATTCATGTACATGTCATGAAGGAGGATGTGTTAAAAGACCTAAAAAAATGACAGTTGTATGTTGTTAGCAATCGGTATTGAAGACTTCTCTGAAATGATCTCACAAGTGACAGGAGCAGAGTTAGGCCATTCGGCCCATCAAGCCTACTCCGCCATCCAATCATGGCTGATCTATCTCTCCCTCCTAACCCCATTCTCCCACTTTCTCCCCATTGACACCCGTACTAATCAAGAATCTATCTATCTCTGCCTTAAAAATATCCATTGACTTGGCCTCCACAGCCTTCTGTGGCAAAGAATTCCACAAGATTCACCACCCTCTGTATTTGTGACCTAAAGGCACAAAGTTAACAGTTGCAGGTGGTGTGGCGCCATCTGGTGGTTGAGCCACCTATAGATCGAACCCTCATCGTTAGAGGCAGAACGGTCACGTCGTTTGGCGGGTGAAGATCATCCACGAGTGTCCTCCTGCAGCAGCAGAGACCTTGCTAGAGCTCTGGCGTAGCGCGCATGTGTTTAACAGTTGCATTTGCCAATAAAGATCGTTTTATTCACAACGCGTGAATTACTACAATGGTGACCCCGACAGTCCAATACGGTTTCTTTTAGATTTTGGAAATGCACGCTACTGACGACCTCGCCCAGCAGAAATGCAGTTTCATTTAAGCTGCCCGTTTTCTGGGCATCGCAGATCAATAATGGAGAACATGGTTAACCAGTTGGAGAGTGAGCAACTGTACGGGGTTTAGTAAATGAGCTAATGTAAATGAGTAAATAAATAGTAATATTCTTGCCTGGATGAAACGAAAGTCACAAATTTGGAGGATTAACGTTTAAATAAGGCGCAGAACAGCGCCCAGAATTGTTATCTTAAAAAATGAGCAGTCGAGATTACTTTTAAACCGGGCTAGAAAATGAATGTAAGTAACGCTCCATCGATGCAAATCATCGAATAAGCTGCTTACAGGAGTGGGTGATAAATGTTTGGAACATTTTAAAAAAGTAAGGAAATCAGGGGAGGTGAGGAAGAGTTGAAGCAGGTTGCTTCCAAATCCTGAAGCATGGTTTAGTATCAGTGTAGACACAAAATGCTGGAGTAACTCAGCGGGTCAGGCAGCATCTCTGGAGAGAAGGAATGGGTGACGTTTCGGGTTGAGACCCTTCTTTAGACTGAAGTCAGGGGTGGGGCAAGGGTGTTGGGTAAATTTGCACGGTTCATGTATTAGATATATTTATGACTTGAATAAAGTCTATTAAAATTTTTTCTTAATTTTAATTGGCCTAGCTTCACCTCCCAGCAGAGCGAGGTGTCCATCGGGAAATGTTGCCGACTGGCCCGCTCCCGGCCGCACGACTATCTGCAACTACTTTTCCTACTTTTCCGGATTCTATCTCACTTGACGACCGTTCTCCCAAACGCGATGCCTGGATTCCATAAGTAGCCTAATCGCTGACGAGTGAGACCTTCGAGACTGCAAAATAGTAATGATTGGCTCTGGAGTTTTGACCTGTGGGAAAATATCAACGTTTCCACCGCTCTCTTGGTTGCAAGAACCAGTAACAGTCAATATTTCACTTCTCAGCAATTTACAAAGCACTTATTACGTTCCTAAGGCATTCTCCAGTGTCCACACTGAGGACTTTATGATACAGTACATTTTTTTCTCCCTGTGACAAGAGTAACAATAACATCTTTATTCTTGTCTGTCTGGGTTTATTTACCATGGCCAGCTCAATAGACTACAAACTCTCTCTTTCATTCTCTTTCCTTCAGGCAAATTACTTGCCTGTTAATCCATCATTTCAGGAAACCTCATTTGTTCCATCATGCAGACTCACAGTTCAGTCACACTACTTATTTATCTCTCACTACTGCGATTATAGCAATTTGTGCGGGATCACCCTGGGCATTCAGTATTCCGATCCAAACACCGCATCAAAATTCCGTTGACGTGAATGAAGGAACTGCAGATGCTGGCTGACACCAGAGAGAGACACGAAATGCCGGAGTAACTCAGTGGGTCAGGAGGGTCTCGATCCGAAACCTCGCCTATTCCTTTTCTCCAGAGATTCTGCCTGACCCCAGGGTCGTCTTAATGCATGGGCACGCTGGCCAGTTGCCCAGGGCCCCACATGCATAGGGGCCCCATGCTAATTAGTGTATTGTCGAATGTTATTGTGGAACAGGAAAACAGAGAAGAACATCGCAAGTGCATGACGGCATATTTGATTCAGCATAAAGAAACTGGAAGTGTAAGGGCCCAGTGCATTGCTTTGCCCGGGGGCCTATAATGCTGTTAAGACCCATCAAGATTTTGTACATCTATCAACCTGCACTTTCGGTACCAAATCTCAGAAACTTCCTTAGCTGATGGAAGCAGTCGCCATTATTAATGCCAACAATCTGCTTTAACTGCGTCCTTCTCATGAACAAGTAGCAACATGTTTACACCCTTACCAAACTGGCAGCAGGCATACATGTGTACATATGCGCACGAGTGAACGCAGTTGGCATGCCATGGAACGCAAACTCTCATCCCCTCCACGTCAACCAATTTGACACCAATTTGACACCACTCAGACGACTCAAGACACAGAGCCGACTATTTGCAGCTTAAATATTTTCCCGTCGGTCCACTCGGCCCCCATCAAATCTACCCCGTCATTCAATCATGGCTGATCTGTCTTTCCCTCTCAACCCCATTCTCCCGACTTCTCCTCGCAACCCCCGACTCTCGTACTCATCCAGAAGAATGTTGCGTTTTTGTTCGAAAGGCAGTCGAGCCATTTCAAAGTAACACGCTCACAAGTTTACAGGAGTAGAACTAGGCCATTCGGCCCATCGAGTCCACTCCACCATCCAATCGTGGCTGATCTCTGCCTCCGAATCCCATTTTCCTGCCTTCTCCTCATAACCCCTGATAGAATTGATAGCGAAACTACCATGATTTCAGCAGCAACTCTGTGCTCTAGGAAGAGATTTGTGTCACAGATGGTGTAGGGCTGAACGCTACTTCTGGCAAGACTGGCCCGTGAAAGGCTTGGGCTGCAATTATCCACTTAACTTGAGATTTAATTTCAACCAACAGTCAAGAACCCGCATTCATCTGCTGCCTTGTGAGATAATTGGGCCCATCTGGTGTGCCTTACATCACCCACACATCAGAGAGATCATTTTGGGACCAATTAGTACCCGACTAATGTCGCGTGCAAAAAGCCCGCGCCAAGAAATACATTTTACAGCCACTGAGTACTAATTTTCTTTGGTTAAGCATTCCCTTCAAATCTCTCCAAGGCAAGTCATATTTAGCCCCAAGTTATAGGAGTAGGATGGGGTGGAAGATTGCAACCTTCACGTGGTTCGACTAATGCAATCAACTCGACGAGCACAAACGGAAGGTCAAATAGAACAAGCTGTCCAACAACTTTAGGATGTGCACGCCACACGAAAGAAAAAGGAGTAGAATTAGGCCATTCGGCCCATCGAGTCCCCTCCGCCATTCAATCCTGGCTGATCTCTGCCTCCTAATCCCCATTTTCCTGCCTACTCCCCTATAATCCTTGACACCCTTTCTAATCAAGAACCTGTCTATCTCTGCCTTAAAAATATCCACTGACCTGGCCTCCACAATGTGAGTTCCACAGATTAACTACCCTCTGACTAAAGTGATGTATTTTAGTCCTCCTAGTGAAAGGTCCCGGGTGTGAGACATGTTCATATTTTATATTTATTTTAATTTATCTCCTCCAGAGGCCGGGTTCTAGATGAATACATCGGACGACACGCAAGTCAGTTTTAAAGAGAGTTTGTTTGCACACTGTAGCTCTCTGCAGGTCTCGCAGGCTTTGTTTTAATGAGTGACCTGTGTGAGAGCCTTTGTGATTTATTCCATTCTACACACGGAGAATATGTCTAATCAGTACTGAGGATGATGAGGGTGTAATTAATCGCCATTAGTTGTATGTATATTAGGCCCATTTCTAATTCCATCTTAACTAGAAATGTCACCAATTCATTATCCAGTTTTCTTTTCCCCTCCCCCCCCCCGGAAAATTGAGTAACTTGCAAACTCCGTTCGTCTGCCTGCAGAGTCTCGGACGGCTCTGGTAATGTTTTTGTGACACGTTAAGAAAAGGCAATGTATGCCACCGCTAAGTAAACGTCCTTTGAGGCTTTTTTTTAAGTGAAAATGCAACAATTTCTCAAATAATACCAATTGCAATAACTCAGCAGCTTTGTAAACCCTTTGGGCCACCCATGTGTTCAAAGAACCCGGTATAGTTTACTCATTTCTGCAATCTTGCAGCTCTGCCCTGAAATAAAACAGCTGTTTCCATCCAGACACAAAATCCTGGAGTAACTCAGCGAGACAGGCAGCATCTCTGGAGTGTCGGAACGGGTGATGATTTGGGTTGAGACCCTTCTTCAGACTGAGAGACGGAGGAGAGGGAAACACAGAGATATGGAGAGGTAAGGTGTGAGAACACAGATCAAACGGGCGGCATGAGACGGGTGGTGCAGTGGCGCAGCGGTAGAGTTGCCGCCTCGCAGCGCCGGAGATCCGAGTTCGATCCCGACTACGGCCGCTGTCTGTACGGAGTTTGTACGTTCTCCCCGTGACCTGCGTGGGTTTTCTCGGAGATCTTCGGTTTCCTCCCACACTCCAAAAACGTACAGGTTTGCAGGTTCATTGGCTTGGCGTAAGTGTTAATTGTCTCTGGTGCGTATAGGAAAGTGTTAATGTAGAGGGATCGCTGGTCAGTGCGGACAGAAGGGCCTGTTTCGGCGCCATATCTCTAAAACTAAACCAAACTAACCTAAACTAATAGGGGATCGATGATCAATGAAATGTAGAATGATACGTTGAAGATGGCAAAGCTGGAACAACTCAGCGGGTCAGGCAGCATCTCTGGAGAAAAGGAATAGGTAACGTTTCTGGTCGAGACCCTTCTTCAGACATTGGTAGCTGAGAGAGAAGGTGACAATGGGGGGGGGGGGGGGTCATCAGTTGACCAGGCAGCACCAGTCGTAGAAACTGGAAGTGGAGACCCTGCCTTGGGTCACGAGCTGAGATCACTGCGTAACTCACTGAATCTCACACAACATAGCAGTGCTGTTCCAACAACTGGCAGCAAGCTCAAAGAAAGGGACAGCGTATAAGATCATTAAGGGTTTGGACACGCTAGAGGCAGGAAACATGTTCCCGATGTTGGGGGAAATCCGGAACCATGGGCCACAGTTTAAGAATAAGGGGTAGGCCATTTAGAAAGGAGACGAGGAAACACTTTTTCTCACAGAGAGTTGTGAGTCTGTGGAATTCAGAGGGTGGTGGAGGCCGGTTCTCTGGATGCTTTCAAGAGAGAGCTAGTTAGGGCTCTTAGAGATAGCAGGGTCAGGGGATATGGGGAACTGGGAGGAACGGGGTACTGATTGGGCATGATCAGCCATGATCACATTGAATGGCTCGAAGGGCCGAATGGCCTACTCCTGCACCTATTGTCTATTGTAACTGGGAGAAACGGGATACTGATTGGGGATGATAAGCCATGATCACATTGAATGGCGGTGCTGGCTCGAAGGGCCGAATGGCCTACTCCTGCACCTATTGTCTATTGTCGTACTGTACATCCTAGAACGCCTCTTAAAAAATATACAGGAGAGGATAATATTGTGACGATGAGACAGTAGAGTCATCGGGCGACAGATCGAGGCCTACAGCAGCTTCTCACTCCTGGCCTCACACCAAGGCGTAGTCAAACTGACCCCTCTCCAGCCCATCCTTGCCGTCTAACCACGAGGACGCCGGCATCCTGCTGTAGGGGTCCAGCAATATCCGGAAACATCGCACCACCAGGATGATCAGGAAAATGAGGAGGAAGATCACGAAGACAAAGACGGTTTTCTGCTCGGCTCCCATGGGGACGGAGTAGGTGGAGTCCCCGGCAAGGTAGGTGGCGGTGGACGCCAACAGCTCATCGTCCACCGTAGACACGTCATTCATGGCGGCAGCATCGTCCATCGCCCGCTCCTTTTGCCGCCTGATTTACGATTAGCTCTTCTAAATGTGAAGATGAGAGCGTGCACTTGTAATCAGACTGCCAGGGTCACCGTTGACTTGTCGTCAGGCTGCCAGGGTCTCACGAGCACACTACTCCTCCAGCCGTTACCCCCTCTGCAAAAACCACAAACAAAACAGTTAACTCTTTCAGGATTGCTGCAGAACTCGTGACCTTTAGCTGAGTGAATTTTAGTTTGGAGACACCGTGCGGAAGCAGGCCCTTCGGCCCCACCGAGTCCATGCTAACCAATCTTCACCAATCATCACACTTGTTCCAGGGCTGCCAACATTGGGTGAGAGGTGGGAGTGAGAAATTGCGAGAGACCAAGCCCGAGGGAGCGTAGCGGCCGTGGGGAGGGGGTGGGGAGGCTGTGGGAGAGGATTGTCCCCCCTCCCACTGGTACGGAGCTTTTGCATTTTTCAGCTTGAAATTGTGCAATCTGGTGCATACTGAAGCGAGTCTTTAAACTTACACTTGAATGCAATATTTATGCTTTAAATTGAATTAGTTATGAATAAGGTCAGGCTAAATTACATTCCACAGTAGAGCCAGGCTCTCTGATCAACAGGTGCAGCGCAGGAATGATCTTAGTGTATTCATGCATGGAAATCAGATTATAATCAAGCACTTGGCCCATGTTGACCAACCTGGGTCTCACTGCTAACCTGGTACTACTCCTGACCCTGATTCCAGTTGCATACCCTCTCTCATTCCTGACCCTGAGTCCAGCCTTACACCTGGCCCCCTATTCTACCCTGATCATAACTGCTTACCTGCTTAAGTTCCCAGTGCTGAACACTCCCATTGTCCCAGCGTTGTCTGCACACCTAATACTATTCCAGACCTTGAATCTGGATGCATATTTGGCCTTGCTCCAAGCCCCTCTGCACAGACAATATATCTGACCCACACATAAAGCACCATACCTGACCCCCTGGACTTAACCTACTACGTTCACGTCCACAGGTGCTTATCTAACGCGGTAATCTATTATGGGGCACAATACATCCATTGGCTTCATTGTTATCTAACATGTTAGTTACTTTGTCAAATAAGTCATCAATTAGTTGAACACAATTTCTCATCAATAAAATTATACTCACTCAGCTGTACAAATATTCTGTTACCATTTCCTTCATTTTCTTAACAAACTGTCCTGAAGTTATTTTCACCCTCAATAGTTTTTAGTAATTTGCTGTCTTCCTCTCAGCTGGGACTTTTCCGAAATAGAAAGTCCAATAACTATATATTTAAGCAATAATATTCTATTTAATCTGATCTTGAGAGTACATAATATTTTCTGTGGTGTTCATAACACAAAAATGATAAAAAAGATCTTTGTTTTGATTGTACCTACCAACCAACATGCATAAATTGTTATATTACAGTTAATATGTACCAAGGGCAATTTTTTGTTCCACTGCTCCCCATTCCCAATTACTTTTACATTGAAGTGATTGAAATCCAAGTGAAGTTTAAATGGTATCAGAAAAATAAAACCTCTGGAATGGATGATATTCATGCGTGGTTGGTTGTTGTCAGTATCAGCACAATTACTATATTAAACTTTGAATCTTCAGATGTCCTGGTTCAAGCTAAAACTAAAGACAAATAATAACTCCCTCACATATTCCCCTGCAAGTATTGCTGTCACTCCTTTAAAATATGCCCAAGTTCTTAAACATTGCATCTGAATCAGTTTCCATCTGATTACACTCCTTGAGGATGTTCATCTACATGTTCATTTAATAAAACAATGAGATTGGAGACAATTCTATTCAACCTATCAAAGGAATTTGGGGGGAAGGTTTAGAAATAGTCAGTGAGGTAAACAACCATAATAGTTGAGTGGCAAATGACAATATTGCTGCCTTCTCAATATTTAACTGAAGGAAATAATGGGTTACCGGGGCTGTATGTTGTGACAGACAGCCTGACACCTTGTATGTCATTTTAATATTACACTTATCCCATCCCCCTGGATATTCCGGATTAATAAATTAACGTTTTGTCAACTAGTTACAAATCAATAACATTAGCCGAAACATGAAGCGCTGAGCATTGAGATCCAGACATCACGGACAACTGGCCTCAGTTCCCCGCTCACATCTGGCAGTGCTCTCCGTTTGAACCAGGGGCTGCAGAGAGTTTTTGAAAGTGGGGGGGCTGAGCGATCACTGATCACTGGCCTTAGGGGTACCCGGCGAGGGAGTGGAGCGACCGAGTGGGGAGAGGGTGTGGAAGAAGGGTGCCCCTCCTCCCACGGTAGGGACTTTGTAAAATTTGATGTATTAAAATCATGTTTTAGTGCATTGTAGAAGAATGATTTCAATGTTTTTGTTTGAAGTATTTTTCAGAGGTAACTTTTTCCACACAAAGGGTGGTGGGTGTATGGAACAGGCTGCCAGAGGAGGTAGTTGAGGCAGGGACTATCCCAACATTTGAGAAACAGTTAGACCGATACATGGATAGGACAGGTTTGGAGGGATATGGACCAAAAGCAGGTAGTGTAGCTGGGACATGTTGGCGGGTGCGGGCAAGTTGGGCCGAAGGGCCTGTTTTCACACTGTATCACTCCATGACAACATTATACCTCCACCATGCATGAATGCTTCAAATTCAAGTGGTCGTTTTATTGCCATATACTCAAGCATAGAAACATAGAAAATAGGTGCAGGAATAGCCATTCAGCCCTTTGAGCCAGCACTTCCATTCAATATGATCATGACTGTTCATCTAAAATCAATACCTCTTTCCTGTTTTTTCCCCATGTCCTTGATTTCGCTAGCCCCGAGAGCTAAATGTAACTTTCTCTTGAAAACACCCCGTGAATTAGCCTCCACTGTCTTCTGTGGCAGAGAATTCCACAGATTCACAACTTTCTGTCTTTCCTCATCTCAGTCCTAAATGGCCTTCCCCTTATTCTTTTTTTTTAATTCTTTTTTTGTTGTTGTTAGAAGTAAGTACAGCAGTCTGGTACTTAAGTACCTAATACATAAATACATATTATCATTCTTGTACAACTTCATACTTTTGGTTCAATAATAAAAGAACAGTGAGAGAAAAAAGAAATAAAGAGTGTCGGAATAGATAGACAAGCGAGTAGGAACAGAAAGCAAAAGAAATAAAGGACGGAGATGAGAAGTTAAAAGATTGAAAGAAAAGGAGAAAGTAAAGAAAAGAGAGATTAGGAGAGATCTACCTATCTCGTATTTTTGCCCATCCGTCACCCAGTTCTAAACCATTTAATTTCTAAGGTTATGTTATGTTGCACCATATGCTTGTAAAAAGTTGATAAAAGGAGACCAAATTTTTAAGAATTGGTCTACTTTGCCTAGTAGGAGGAATCTCATTTCTTCAAGATGTAGCGTTTCAGACATGTTTGAGATCCACATTTTGAATGTTGGCGTAGGTGCGTTTTTCCAAAATTTAAGTATGTTTTTTTGCTGTTATTAGACCATAATTAAGAAAAGCTTCTTGGAATATAGTTAGTTTACTTCCCTCTTCCATTGATCCAAAAATAATCAATTCTGTATTGGGGTTCAATTTTGTGTTAAATAGTTTTGTAAAAATTCCAAAAATTTCATTCCATAATTTATACAGTTTTGTACAAGAGACAAAGGAATGTGCTACCCCTTATTCTCACACTGTGTGACCCCTGGTTCTGGACTCCTCCAACATCGGGAACATTTTTCCTGCATCTAGCCTGTCCAATCCCTTAAGAATTGTACATGTTTCTATAAGATCCTTCTATCTCATCCTTCTAAATTCCAGTGAATTTACAAACTCTTTGCCACTCAGTGGAAGGTTAATATGTGTTAATAAATTCCTAGGCTGTTGTGACATATTTGTAAAAAACATACTCAGGATGTTGTTGAACCTAACATAAGATTAAGGGTCATGGAAATATTCCTGATTCATGCTCGTGGCTCGAGGCCCAACTCGCCCTCTTTGGAAATGGCGAGCTAAGAATTTTTTTATCCCATTTTTAATATTTCTTTTTTGTTTAAATTCTGATCAGCATCATTGGGTACACATTTTCAGACAAGCCTCCACCCAGGAACTTAATGGACTAGATGTTCTAGTCAGCAGCGACATAGAACATATGTATTGTGATCAACGTCCCATATTCAAATCTATTAAATTCATCGTTTAGTTGAGTTTATTGTCATGTGGAATTCTCTGCCACAGAAGGTAGTTGAGGCCAGCTCGTTGGCTATATTTAAGAGGGAGTTAGATGTGGCCCTTGTGCCTAAAGGGATCAGGGGATATGGAGAGAAGGCAGGTACAGGATACTGAGTTGGATGATCAGCCATGATCATATTGAATGGTGGTGCAGGCTCGAATGGTCGAATGGACTACTCCTGCACTTATTTTCTATGTTTCTATGTTTCTATGTGTACCGAGGTACAGTGAAAAGTTTTTGTTGCGTGCTAACCAGTCAGCAGAAAGACAATACATGATTACCATCAAGCCATTTATAGTGTATAGTTACATGATAAGGGAATAACGTTTAGTGCAGGGTAAAGCCAGCAAAGGATAGTCCGAGGTTCACCAAAGAGGTAGATAGTAGTTCAGCACTGCTCTCTGGTTGTGGTAGAATGGTTCAGTTGCCTGATAACAGCTGGGAAGAAACTGTCCCTGAATCTGGAGGTGTGTGTTTTCACACTTCTGTACCTTTTGCCCGATTCCGAGGGGAGAAGAGGGAGCGGCCAGGGTGCGACTAGTCCTCCTTGGAATTAAATGGCAGTATAACGGGCAAACTATCTGATACTGTCCACATCGGAACAACCTCGAAGATAAGTTTGCTCCTGTACCTCAGATTTTTATATTCCATCTGCTCTGCCGCACCAACACCCTGCGTAGGGAGGAACTGCAGATGCTGGTTTACACCGGAGATAGGCACAAAGTGCTGGAGTAACAACAGGTCAGACAGCATCTCTAGAGAAATGGGATGGGCGATGTTTCGGGTTGGGACCTTTCTTCAGACACCAACACCAACACCATGCACTGTATCTGCATCTAACACATGGATACACTCACCCTCACATACGTATCTCCATAGCCTCCCCTCTCCTTTATTCCGACACCTAATATAGGCTGGCAGGCAGCTAATGCGCTGTTTGATATATTGATCGAGGTTCAGTTAATTGCTTTCTCCAAAGACACCGCCAGCTGATGCCGACCTGCCATTTCACGTGGAGGTGATTCTAAACCTCATCATTTGGTCATCCGAGCCATTTTCCAACACACCTCGTTCAGTTGCCCAAGCAGAACCCAGTTGAAGGACAAACAGGAGTGCAAGCTGGAATACGATCGCAACTCCACAAAGAAGGCCATGGCAGTTTCTTGGTTTCTTGGTCCTCCAACATATTCCAAATGGAATTTAAACTGGAGGTGGTGGAGGGAAGACTTACGCCGGAAAGGGTTTTTGGGAAGAAAGAGCTACCTTAAATTTAGTTGTATCAGGTTGGGTAACTATGGTAGGGTGGAGATTATTCCATGCTTTAATTGTGCACGGGGAGAATGAATTGCTGTACACATCTGTCTTGGCAGCTGGAATCTCAAATTGGATCGAATGCCCTCATCTGCGCCTAATTGGTTTGGGTTTGGTGTAGGTCTTGTAATCCATATTGAGCGGGCCATTTAACATTTTGTAAAAACAGGTCAAACGGTTGTACATGCCGATACAGATGATCATTGAGACGTAGCGGGTGGAAACAGGCCCATGAGCCCAACTAGCCCACACCGGCCAACATGTCCCATCCACACCAGTCCACCCTGCCTCCATTTGGCCCATACCTGTCCTATCCATGTACCTGTCTAAATGATTCTTAAACGTTGCGATAGTCCCTGCCTTAGCTACCTCCTCCGCAGCTCGTTCCATACACCCACCACCCTCTGTGTGAAAACGTTACCCCTCAGGTTCGTATTAAATCCTTCCCCCCTCATTTTAAACCTTATGTCCTCTGGTCCTCGATTCCCCTACTCTGGGCAAGAGACTCTGTGCATCTACCTAATCTATTCCTCTTATAATATTGTACACCTCGATGAGATCACCCCTCATCTTCCTGCGGTGGTGGGTATATAGAACGAGCTGTCAGAGGTCACAGTTGAATAATATTTCAACTACAGGCACTATAATAATATTTTTTGTCACCTTAAAGTTAATAACAATTAATAAATAACACTTTATAACATTAAAGAATAAAGTACTTTAACAACATTTAGAAGACATTTGGACAGGTACGTGGATAGGACAGGTTTAGAGGGATATCCAAACGCAGGCAGGCAGGTGGGACTGGGGTAGACTGGGCATCTTGGTCGGCAGGGTCAAGTTGGGCCGAAGGGCCTGTTTCCATGTTGTATGACTCAATGACTCTATGAATAGAGTATTAATGCCTTTAACCAAACATCCTATAACCCTCAATCGTACCACCCCTTCACCCCAATTTCCAGCACTAGCTATTAATAGCTTTGGGGCAGCATGGTCGCGCAGCGGTAGAGTTGCTGCTTTACAGCGCTTGCAGCCCCAGGGACCCGGGTTCGATCCCGACTGCTGGTGCTGTCTGCACGGAGTTGGTACGTTCTCCCCGTGACCTGCGTGGGTTTTCTCCGAGATCTCCGGTTTCCCCCCACACTCCAAAGACGTACTGGTTTGCAGGCTAATTGGCTTGGTGTCAATGTGAATTGTCCCGGGTGTGTGTGGGACAGTGTTGATGTGCAGGGATCGCAGGTCAGCAGTTTCTGTGCTGTATCTCTAAACTATACGAAACTAAACTCTTTCATCCCTCAACCCTCTCTTCTACTTTCAAAGTTTCCACAACGCAATTAATGTTAACATTTCGGCTGCTTAAATATACGAGACCAATGTGCTGGGAGACTGACAATTCAGGAGCAAATCGCTTTACGAGAAAGAAGCTTGCATCCCTGGAGAGAAGCAGCCAACTATCGATGAGTTAGCATCAGCCTGAAGAAGGGTCCTGAACTGAAACTTTTAGTCTGTCCTCGGTCTCCACTGATGCTGCCTAAAGGGCCTGTCCCACTTGGGTGTTATTTGCGCGTCATTCACACAGCATCATTTACGCGTCACGACGCACGACGAGCGCATGGCGTGTATTATGCGCGCATGGTGCATGGTGAGGCGTGGTGGCGTAGGCAGTGACCCGCGGCAGCGCGCAACACTCCATGATTTCGGGATTCTCAAAATCCTCGTGCGACACCTGCGTGACGCGCAACGGTCACCCAAGTGGGACGGGCTCGTAAGCCGCTGAGTTCCTCCAGCATTGTTTTTTTATTCAAGATTCCAGCATCTACAGTTTCTGGAGGTAGGATGTTCCCTGCCTCACACTGTTTCTCACACTGCCACATGGTTTAACTGTGTCGTACAGATATATCTGTACACCGCCCCTTCGCTCGACTGGCCATAGGCGGTGTACAGAAATATCCCACAGTGTTGTAGAGAACGACAGGACACCACGTATCTCTCCAACTCTTCTCAAGTATCTTTGGAGAAAGCAATTCATTGAACCCAGACCGATATATCAAACAGCACATCAACTGCCTGCCAGCCTATAATTAGCTGACCTTCATCAAAGTAATACACTTTGTATTATTTACATTAAGTAATAGGCACAGAGTCTCTTGCCCAGAGTAGGCGAACCGAGAACCAGTGGGCACAGGTATATAGTGAAGCGGGAAAGATTTTAAAGGGATCTGAGGGGTAACTTTGTCACGCAAAGGTTGCTGGGTGTGTGGAATGAGCTGCCAGAGGAGGCATCACAATGTTCTTTATGAAGCGATTAGACAGATACATGGGTATAACAGATTTAGAGGGAGGTAGATGCAAAAAGCTGGAGAAACTCAGCGGTCAGGCAGCATCTATGGAGCGAAGGAATAGGCGACGTTTCGAGTCGAGACCCTTCTTCAGACTGATGTCGGGGTGGGGGGGGGGGAACGGGAAAAAGAAAGGAAGTAGGTGGAGACAGTAAGACGTGGGAGAACTGGGAAGGGGGAGGCGAAGGAGGGAGAAAGCAAGGGCTATCTAAAATTAGAGAAGTCAATGTTCATACTGCCGGGGCGTAAACTACCCAAGCGAAATGAGGTGCTGCTCCTCCAATTTGCGGTGGGCCTCACTCTGACAATGGAGGAGGCCCAGGACAGAAAGGTCAGATTGGGAATGGGAGGGGGAGTTGAAGCGCTGAGCAACCGGGAGATCAGGTTCATGGACTGAGCGTAAGTGCTCAGCTAAGCGATCGCCGAGCTTGGTCTCGCCGATGTAGAGAAGTTGACACTTAGAACAGCGGATGCAGAAGATGAGGTTGGAGGAGGTGCAGGTGAACCTCTGCCTCGCCTGGAGAGACTGATTGGGTCCTTGGATGGAGTCGAGGGGGGAGGTATAGGGACAAGTGTTGCATTTCCTGCGGTTGCATGGGGAAGTCCCCGGGCAGGGGGTAGAGGGATATGGACTTGAAGATTAAAATTTTCAAATAGTGTTTTACAGACCAGGTAATTGTCAATCCCATCTCTAGCATGTTGAGCTTTTGCCAATGTTTGAAGCCAGGGTGTGATGAGTTCTCGAACAAAATGATCCTGACAGATCCTAAAATGGCCATCGGTAAACTGGTTATTGATAAGTGTTGCCGCTTAGCACAGTCGACAATCTCTTCCATCACTTTACCGATGGGCGAAAGTGGACGGCAATTGACGTCGGTCAATGAACACAAGGAATTCCTTAAGTAATAGGAGCAGAAATAGGCCATTCAGCCCATCAAGTCTACTCCGCCATTCGATCATAACCGATCTACCTTTCCCTCTCAATCCCCCATTCTCCTGCCTTCTCCCCATAACAATAGACAATAGGTGCAGGAGTAGGCCATTCGGCCCTTCGAGCCAGCACCGCCATTCAATGTGATCATGGCTGATCATCCCCAATCAGTACCCCGTTCCTGCCTTCTGACCCCTGACACCCGTACTAATCAAGAATCTATCAATCTCCACCTTAAAAACCCCCAATGTCTTGGCCTCCACAGTCTTCTGTGGCAAAGAATCCCACAGATTCACCACCCTCTGGCTAAAGAAATTCCTCCTCATCTCCTTTCTAACGGCACGTAAATGAACATGGACCATTTTAACTGAACATTTGTTACCATAAGTAAAGGAAATGTTTGATTAAAATCAATCCAATAAAGTTAATAAGTTAATCAAATTAATGAAACCGCCTTCCAAGAAATTTAGGCCCGAAACTCCAAAGATGGGGCCCGTTGTCCGGCCTGGGCTAGTTGGGCCGAAGGGCCTGTTTCACACTGTATGATCTATGATGCTTACACATTTCCCACTACGATGGCAAGGAGTTGAGTAGGCACCTAAGTTGCCTCATTGAAGCAACATAAAAGTATATATTTGACTTTAATTATTGTCAATTAGGAAATCACTTTTTAATCCTGCCCCTCTTTTAGTTTTGGCCGTCACGGTGGTGCAGCGATAGAGTTGCTGTCTCACAGCGCCAGAGACCCGGGTTCAATCGTGACTGCGGGTGCTGTCTGTACGGAGTTTGTACGTTCTCCCTGGGACCGCGTGGGTTTTCCCCGGATGTTCTGGCTTCCTCCCACGCTCCAAAGACGTTCAGGTCTGTGGGTTAATTGGCTTTGGTAAAACTTGTAAATTGTCCCTAGTGCGTAGGATGTATTAGTGCACAGGATGATCGCTGGTTGCCATGGAGTCGGAAGGCCGAAGGACCTACTTCTACGCTGTATCTCTAAAATCTAAAGTCTAAAGGCGCATTGAAGGGAAGGGAAGGTGGCAAAGAAATTTAGGGAGAGAATTGTGTAGTTCTAATTGACTTTGGTTAAATTTGTGTAGGGTGGTGCTAGTGTAACGGAGACTGCTGGTTGGCGCGGAACCTGTGGGTCGAGCGCCTGTTTCCGCTTTTAGTTTTAGATTTAGAACACAACAAGTAAACAGAAGTGATGAAAGAAAAGGTCCATTAATGTTTAAGACCATGTTGGAAGGAACTTCAGATGCTGGTTTAAACCGAAGACGGACACAAAAAGCTGAAGTAACTCAGCGGGATGGGCAGCATCTCCGGAGAGAAGGAATGGGTGACGTTTCGGGTCGAGACCCTTCTGAAGAAGCTTTCTGTGTCTATCTGATGTTTAAGACTGAGTGATTTGCGGACATTGTTGCGTTGTGAAGTGGCAGAGCATTACACACAGTGACTCAGTGCACCGAAGTGAAGTGAGATCTGGAGCCAAGGTCACTGGGGCCGGGCCCAGAGGGAGGGGTGGCACGACAGCCCAAGCTCAGCATCTATCGCGCAACACAGTCATAAACTCGCAAATAATAATGCCGCCATGAGTGGACACTGGGCTACGTGTGTCAGAAAGTCCAATGGGGGAAGTCTAGGACCAGAGGGCACAGCCTCAGAATAAAAGGAAGTATATTTTGGAAAGAGATGAGGAGGAAATTCTTTAGTCAGAGTGTGGTGAATCTGTGGCGTTCATTGCCTCAGACGTCGGTGGATATTTACAATGTGGAGGTCGACCTTGTGGACTCATTGGTGCCAGCTTTGATGTGTTCTGTCCCTTTTCATATCTCTAGTTTCCCACCTACCTGGTTCTCTCTCGACCCGAAACGCCACCCATTCCTTCTCTCCAGGGATGCTGCCTGTCCCGCTGACTTACTCCGGCATTCTGTATCTACCCAGGTGGACAGAAATGCTGGAGAAACTCAGCGGGTGAGGCAGCATCTATGGAGCAAAGGAAATAGGCGACGTTTCGGGTCGAAACCCTCCTTCAGACCCGAAACGTTGCCTATTTCCTTCGCTCCATTGATGCTGCCTCACCCGCTGAGTTTCTCCAGCCTTTTTGTCGACCTTCGATTTTCCAGCATCTGCAGTTCCTTCTTAAACACTGTATCTACCCAGATTTAGTTTGGTTTAGCTCACGTTTACAGCGTGGAAACAGGCCCTTCGGCCCATCGAGTCTACACCAACCACAAGCTCCATCCTGCGCACCCGGGGACGATGTACAGAAGCCAATTAACCTACAAGCCTGCACGTCTTCGGAGTGTGGGAGGAAACCAGAGCACCTGGAGAAAACCCACGTGGTCACCACCCTCCACCTCCTGTATGGTTCTTGATCTTCAGGATGAGCAGTGGCCGGGCTTGGTGGCTTCCATCTCCCGGTTCCAACGCGGGTGAGCCAGGCCCGCTGTCGGGGTGAGTCCCCGAGCTCACTGGGGTCCTTATGCCCGGCGCGGATTGCCTGACCCGCTGTGTTACTCCACGACTGTGCGTCCATGTTCGAGCCAGCACCGCTATTCAATATGATCACGTCTGATCACCCAAAATCAGTAGCCCATTCCTGCTTACTCCCCATATCCCTCGATTCCTTTAGCCCAAAGAGCTAAATCTAACTCTCAATGGGGATCTCATTGGAACATATAAGATTGTTAAGGGCTTGGACACACTAGAGGCAGGAAACATGTTCCCGATGTTGGGGGAGTCCAGAACCAGGGCCCACAGTTTAAGAATAAGGGGTAAGCCATTTAGAACGGAGACGAGGAAACACTTTTTTCTCACAGAGAGTGGAATTCTCTGCCTCAGAGGGCGATGGAGGCAGGTTCTCTGGATGCTTTCAAGAGAGAGGGCTCTTAAAGATAGCGGAGTCAAGGGATATGGGGTGAAGGCAGGAACGGGGTACTGATTGGGGATGATCAGCCATGATCACATTAAATGGCGGTGCTGGCTCGAAGGGCCAAATGGCCTACTCCTGCACCTATTGTCTATCGTCTACTGTTTATCCCTCGATTCCATTAGCCCAAAGAGCTAAATCTAACTCGCTCTTGAAAACATCCAGTGAATTGGCCTCCACTGCCTTCTGTGGCAGATAATTCCACAGATTCACAACTCTCTGACAGGTGCTAATCCTATGTCCTTTTTATTAAGTTTCTCTGTTGTGAATGGGCAGCAGAGGTACAGGGCCCAGGATTAGTGCTGCCCTTTAGACACATTCAAACAGCCTTCCTGAGGATGGACGTGCCTACGGGACAACTGGCAAAGAGGGAGCACGTGAGACGATCCACTTCAATTCCATTGGAGGCGTGGAAAATAATTGAAGCATCGCAAAATTAAATGGAAGTTGAGGGTCTAATGAGAAAACTGAAATGGGAACAAAAAATGCTGAAACTCAACAGCAACAGCAGACAGAGACACGGTTAACGCTTTAAGTCTGAGACTTTATGTTCGTCAGAGTAAGAGATGAGGTAAAAGTTGTTGTGTTTGCAGTAGTAGTGAAGGTGAGGGAGGGGGCTGGCCAGAGTGATACAGCGTGGAAACAGGCCCTTCGGCCCAACTTGCCCACATCGGTCAACATGTCCCAGCTACCCGCGTTTGACCCATATCCGCAAAATTAAACGAAAGATGAGGGCCTAATGATGCAGTCCGGGATCCAGCCAGCGGCTGTCATCGTTTGAGGGAAGGCGAAAGGGGACAACTGTCTGTCCTTCAGATCGCTGCCAAGATCTGCTCCAAGCTGTCAAATACATTATGATGGCGTGGTGATGCTGTACAAGCCAGGTACTGATGTCGAGAAGAGAATTATTACCCTGTGCCAAGCCAACGCTGACTCAGGAATCAAACTGTGTGACAGACCACAGGCTGGAGCCCCAGATGCACAGGCCTCTGTACAACAAGACTATACTGTCGGTCTGAAGCAGGGTCTCAACCCTATACGTCACCTATTCCTTTTCTCCAGAGATGCTGTCTGACCCGCTGAGTTACTCAGTCATTTTGTGTCAATCTTCGGTGTAAACCAGCATCTGCACTTCCTTCGTACTAAAACTAATGATAACATCATAGAAGACTGAGGGGGGATCTTATAGAAACTTACAAAATTCTTAAGGGGTTGGACAGGCTAGATGCAGGAAGATTGTTCCCGATGTTGGGGAAGTCCAGAACAAGGGGTCACAGTTTAAGGATAAGGGGGAAAGCTTTTTGGACCGAGATGAGAAAAAGAATTTTCACACAGAGAGTGGTGAATCTCTGGAATTCTCTCCCACAGAAGGTAGTTGAGGCCACTTCAACTTCATATGGCTATATTTAAGAGGGAGTTAAATGTGGCCCTGGGAGAGAATCAGGGAGAGAAGGCAGGTACAGGATACTGAGTTGGATGATCAGTCATGATCATATTGAATGGCGGTGCAGGCTCGAAGGGCCGAATGGCCTACTCCTGCACCTATTTTCTATGTTTCTATGTTTCTATACGATGAGCGTTTGACGGCACTGGGCCTGTACTCGCTGGGGTTTACAAGGATGAGGGGGAAACCTCATTGAGACTTACCGAATAGTGAAAGGCCTGGATAGAGTGGATGTGGAGAGGACGTTTCCACTAGTGGGAGAGTCTAGGACCAGAGGGCACAGTCTCAGAATAAAAGGGTGTACCTTCAGAAAGAAGATGACACAGAATTGAAATCAGAGGGTGGTGAATCTGTGGAATTCATTGCCACAGACGGCTGTGGAGGCCAAGTCATTGGGCATTAATAAAGCAGAGAATGACGGGTTCGTGATCAGTACGGGTTTCCGAGGTTATGGGGAGAAGGCAGGAGAGTGGGGTTGAGAGGGAAAGATAGATCAGCCAGGATTGAATATTGGAGTAGACTCGATGGGCTGAATAGCCTAATTCTGCTTCTATGACATGAATATACAAAGACTCATACCCATTTCTAGCATCTCCCCCGCCCTTCATCCCACCAATATTCTTTCCTCTGGTTTCAGAATTCGCAACTCTTCAATCCTTTTGTCTCACACCTTCTGTTGTTTCATCTCTTGCTTTTGTTCCAACACCCCCCCCCCTCCCTCACCTGTGTTCACCTATCACCTGCCGTACTTTTTCCCGCCCCTCCTCTCTTCCAGCTTTCTCCCCCCTCCCCCACAATCAGTCTGCAGAAGAGTCTCGACCCGAAAGCCACGTTCTCCAGAGATGCCGAGTCACTCCAGCACTTTGTATCTTTTTTTTTTTTGTGTGTAAAACCAGCATCTGCAGTTCCTTGTTTAAGAAGGAACTGCGGATGCTGGAAAATCGAAGGTAGACAAAAGTGCTGGAGAAACTCAGCGGGTGCGGCAGCATCTATGGAGCGAAGGAAATAGGGTTTCGGCCCCGAAACGTTGCTTTGGCCCGAAACGTTGCCTATTTCCTTCACTCCATAGATGCTGCTGCACCCGCTGAGTTTCTCCAGCACTTTTGTCTACCTGCAGTTCCTTGTTCCTACAATACTTTTATCGGCGGTACACAGTAAAAACTGCCCGATTGGCAAACATCGGGATGGAGTGGAAGTCCCAGTAGTAGGAAGGAACTGCAGATGAACTGAGGTTTAAACTGAAGATAGACACAAAATGCCGGACTAACTCAGCGGGACAGGCAGCATCTCTGGAGAGAAGGAACGGGTGACGTTTCGGGGGGGGGGGGGGGGGGGGGGGGGGGGGGGGGGGAGACCCTTCTTCAGACATGAGGAAGCGAGCATGGACAGAAACGTGACCCACGTCCCTCTCTTCACTAACCGACGAAGCCCCTTTCTAGTCTGAAGCAACTTGCGCAAATGCAAGGCTTCACGCAGCAGGTGCATCGGCGACTAAAAAAAGAAATGCATTTAAAATTCAGGCAGCAAATTTTCATCATTATCTGTCTCTCCTCAGCACGGCATCAACACCAAATGAAAATAAAAATTCACTGCAGATGTTGGAAAACTAAAATTGGAACCAGAAATGCTGAAACACCACAACAGCAAGCGCAGTTAACGCTTTGAGTCCGGCACCCTTGGTCAGAGTTAGGAAAGAGGTGGATGGTGAGGGAGGGGGCTGGCCAGAGCAATTAGAGTCATGCAGTGATACAGTGTGGAAACAGGCCCTACGGCTCAACTTGCCCACACCGGCCAACATTGTCCCAGCTACACTAGTCCCACCTGCCCGCGTTTGGCCCATATCCTTCCACACCAGTCCTATCCATGTCCCTGTCTAACTGTCTCTTAAACGCTGCAATAGTTCTCTGCATCAACTACCTCCTCTGGCAGCTTGCTCCATACACCACCCACCACTTTGTGTGAAATGGTTATCCCTCAGATTGCTAAGAAATCTTTTCCCCTTCACCTTAAACCTTTATAGTCCTCTGGCCCTCGATTCACCTACTCTGGGCAAGAGACTCTGTGCATCTAATTGTGTTCTCTCTTCCCCAGTTCTGGCTCAGTCCCAGGTCTCAGACTTGAAACATTTCTCTTTGTACTGAGATGCAAGGAACTGCAGAGGCCGGTTTAGAAAAAAACGCAAAGTGCTGGAGTAACTCAGCGGGTCAGGCAGCACCTCTGGAGGATTGGATCGGGCTCCATCTTGGATATACGGTGGCTGATGAGCTATAAGCACCTCACGTTAAAAGGATTCACAATCGGACAGCTTCTACCCCTCAGCACCGAGTGGAAGCAACTCATCCTCAATCCCGAGGGACTTCTCAGAAGAAGATGTCTTTGAAGTCAAACATTCTTCAGTGGTTTTGTGCAGAGTCGAAGCAGTAAAAAAAAAGGCCCTTTGAAGGATATCAGAGGCTAGAATAATTATTTTCAGACCCATCTCATTTTTAATTCATAAATTATTATGAAAAGCAGCATGAGGAAAACCGAAAAAGAAAAATTACTTTAATTGCTTCAGTTTGGGGAGAGGCCTAGTCCCAGTTTGAGCTAACTAGAGAATATTACACTTCGAGGGCCTTAAAATTGGCCACTCCGTCTTCTCCGCTCTCCCAGCGGGCAAAAGGTATAGAAGTGTGTAAAAACGCACACCTCCAGCTTCAGGGACAGTTTCTTCCCAGCTGTTATCAGGCAACTGAATCATCCTACCACAACCAGAGAGCAGGTCCTGAACTACTATCGACCTCATTGGTATCTTTGATCGGACTTTGCTGGCTTTACCTTGCACTAAAGGTTATTCCCTTACCGGGGGCGGAAATCCCGTGGGGGCCAGTGAGGACACGCCCCCCCCCCCCCCCGTTTTGAGAGGTGGGGGACGATCCTCCCCATTTTTTGTAATCCGGATTTTAAAACCCCGTGAAATCTCCGCTTTCCGCGAGACAGTGGGGGTTGGGACTGCTGATCGAGGGCGCCGATTGGACGAGAGAGACGTCGGTCAGCAGGCAATGGGGGCGGGACATGATGATCAGCGCGATGATTGGTGGAGGGAGGTGTCGGTCAGACGCGGAAGTAGGGGGGTGGGACTGAGGATGGAGCGCGGTGATTGGAGGAGGGAGAATGACGGCCCAGGTTTACGGCCAGCGCGGAGAAGCAGCGCTAGCTCCACCGCTCCGGACTGGTGGGTCCCGTCAGTCCAGGCAGGGCTGTAGGTTAACCGGCGAGACAGGCAGTGTTGAGCTGGATTTAGCGCTGCTTCCTCGCGCTGGCCGTACGCCTGGGCCGTCGTTCCCGTAATTACCGTCCACAGGGCCCACGGCTGAAGCCTCCGAAGCCTCGCGCGTGTGCGTGTGCGTGTGTGTGTGTGTGTGTGTGTGTGTGTGTGTGTGTGTGTGTGTGTGTGTGTGTGTGTGCGTGCGTGTGTGTGCGCAAGCGCTCGTGGCCGCCAAGAAATTGTGTCCGCCCCGGTCCCCCCCATGTTTTGATAGCGATTTCCGTGCCTGTCTCTGTACACCGTAAATGGCTCGATTGTAATCATGTATTGTCTTTCCGCTGACTGGTCAGCACGCAATTTCACTGTACCTCGGTACGCGTGACAATAAACTAAACTGAACTGAACTAAAATGAAAAATAGCCTTCTTTTGTTTTCCCAATGGAAAGGTTTTCAGTTGTATAGAAAGCCAATACCAAGCCAATTAACCTACAAACCAGTTCGTCTTTGCAGATCTGGAGAATCGAGGACACAAAAGCTGGAGAACCTCAGCGGGTGCAGCAGCATCTGAGGAGCGAAGGGAGAAGGCGACGTTGGGTCGAGAGACCTGTTCGTCTTTGGAGAGTGGGAGGAAACCGAAGATCTCGGAGAAAACCCACGCAAGGTCACGGGGAGAACGTACACATACGTCGTACAGACAGCGCCCGCAGTCAGGATCGAACCTCCGGCGCTGCAAGCGCTGTGAGGCAGCGACTCCACCCTGCGCCAGCGTGCCGTTTCAGAGGCCAGGGTTACTGGAGTCACGAGGCTGAGGCTGAGGGTCTATAAAGTTTACCACATGGCTGCACTTACGTTATTTCTGTTTTCCTCTTCATCCTCTGAATATTGCTGAACTCTTCAATAATTTTCATTAACCTCCCTCCAATCCCCAAGTCATCACCATTGAGGCATATGAAAGCAAGTTGCACTCGTGTTACCGTAGTTACCATAGCAGAACCACCCACTCTTAAGAGCTTCATCGATTTGACACCAGTTGGAGACATCAAGAATGGGAACCAAAGCTTTGCCAAGGAAGTAAGTTTAAAGAGCACTTCTCTGAGAAGGAGAGACGGAGCCACAAAAAATGTGTAGGAAGAAAGTGCAGAGAGTCCAGGCAGTGAAAAATAAGGCAACAATGGTGGAGCAACCAGCGGCAGCACCGTCGCGCAGGGGTAGACTCGTTCCCAGTGTCGCGGTAGCGTCGCCAGAGACCCGGGTTCGATCCTGACTACAGGCGCTGTCCGTGCAGAGTTTGCACGATCTCCCTGCGGCCACAGGCTTTCCCCGGGTGCTCCGGTTTCCTCCCACACTCCGATGACGTGCGGGTGAATTGGCCTCTGTAAATTGTCCCTTGTGCGTAGGATAGTGCTAGTGCGCGGGGTGGGCACTGGTCAGCATGGGCTCGGTGGGCCAAAGGGCCTGATTCCACGCTCATCTCACAATTTGCTTCCGATTATCCGAACCCTTTCCCCAGTGATGTGGCCGCACTCTTTGAACCCGTGGAACTCCATCTGTGAGCACGCTAACTATTGGCGAGTCAACAGCTGATTTTCGCTGCACACCTTCTCCCAGTCTGCCTGGACCTAACTGATCTCCCGTTTACCAAACACTTGAAATCCCCTTCCCATTCCCTTTCTGTCCTCGGCCTCCTCCATTGTCAGAGTGAGGCTTAGTGCAAATTGGAGCAGCAGCACCTCATGCTTCACTTGGGCAGCTTACACCCCAGTGGGATCATTTTCATTTTTCGAACTTCAAGTAACGCCGGCATTCCCTCACTCTCCATCCCTCCCCCACCCTAGTCGCACCCGCTTCTCGTTCTCACCCAGCAAACAGCTAACAATGGCCCGTTTCCTTTATCATCGTTACTTTTTTGCATATCTTTCATTCAACAGACAATAGACAATAGGTGCAGGAGTAGGCCATTTGGCCTTCGAGCCAGCACCGCCATTCAATGTGATCATGGCTGATCATCCCCAATCAGTACCCCGTTCCTGCCTTCTCCCCATATCCCCTCACTCCGCTATTATTAAGAGCCCTATCTAGCTCTCTCTTGAAAGCATCCAGAGAACCGGCCTGAGGCAGAGAATTCCACAGACTCACCACTCTTTGTGAGAAAAAGTGTTTCCTCGTCTCCGTTCTAAATGGCTTGCCCCTTATTCTTAAACTATGGCCCCTGTTTCTGGACTCCCCCAACATCGGGAACATGTTTCCTGCCTCTAGCGTGTCCAAGCCCTTCATTTGATCTATATCTCTCCACATCACCGTCTATATCTCTCATTTCCCTTTGCCCTGACTAGTCTAAAGTAGGGTCTCGACCCTGAAAAGTCACCCATTCCTTCCCTCCAGAGATGCTGCCTGTCCCACTGAGTTACTCCGGCAATTTGTCTCCATCTTCTGTTTAAGCCAGCATCTGCAGTTCCTTCCTACGCAGCTGGTTTTCGAACAGGCGTTCAATCAAAATCCCCTGTCTATGCAGTGAGGTTATGTTGTGCCTCTATATGGAAGTCAGACTGGTCTTTTAGACGGTTTAATGACTTTTCTGTGCCAACTGCAAGGCACCATTGGTAAAGAGCCAACCACTCACCAAACACTGCATAATTGGAGCTCACAGACCAGCCAACAGAACAAGGAACATCTACACACCCTTCCCTGGCTCATAGGCACAATAGGCTGGAGTAACTCAGCGCCACAGGCAGCATCTCTAGAGAGAAGGAATGGGTGACTTTTCTTCAGATTGAGTCTCGACCCGAAACGTCACCCGTTCTTTCTCTCCAGAGATGCTGCCCGTCCCGCTGAGTTACTCCAGCATTTTGAGTCTATCTTCGGTTTAAAGCAGCGTCTCCAGTTCCTTCCCACACAACGCTGGATTATGTCCTGACCAGTGAGAGTGGTGAATCTGTGGAATTCTCTGCCACAGAAGGTAGTTGAGGCCAGTTCGTTGGCCATATTTAAGAGGGAGTTAGATGTGGCCCTTGTGGCTGAAGGGATCAGGGGGTAGGGATGGGTGGTGGGGTGGGGGGTGGGGGGGGGGTGTGGAAGGCAGGTACGGGATACTGAGTTGGATGATCAGCCATGATCATATTGAATGGCGGTGCTGGCTCGAAGGGCCGAATGGCCTGCTCCTGCACCTAATTTCTATGATTCTATGTTTCTATGTCCTTATAAAGAGCGGCGCATGTGCACTATTCACATGTAGTCGGTTCCAAGTAGAAACATAGAAAAAAGGTGCAGGAGTAGGCCATTCGGCCCTTCGAGTCAGCACTGCCATTCATTATGATCATGGCTGATCATCCACAATCTGAGTACCCCGTTCCTGCTTTCTCCCCACATCCCTTGATTCCTTCAGCCCTAAGAGCTAAATGTAAAACTCTCTCTTGAAAACATCCAGTGAATTGGCCTCCACAGCCTTTTGTGGCAGAGAATTGCACAGATTCACAACTCTCTGGGTGAAAAAGTTTATCCTCATCTCAGTCCTAAATGGCCGACCCCTTATTCTTAAACTGTGTGGCCCCTGGTTCTAGACTCCCCCAACATCGGGGAACATTTTCCCTGTCCAATCCTTTAAGGATTTTATATGTTTCTATAAGATCCCTTCTCATCCTTCTAAATCCCAGTGAAAACAAGCCCAGTCGACCCATTTTTTCATCACACCACTAATTATTATTAATGTTTAGTGTTTCCTGAGTCATTCGTAACTGTCACTGTATGTCATGTTGTTACTTGTGGGCCGAGGAGCACCAAGGCAAATTCCTTGTATGTGAATACTTGGCCAATAAACTTACTTACTTACTTATGCCCCTGTCCCACTTAGGAAACCTCTGGAGACTTCGCGCCCCACCCAAGGTTTCCGTGCGGTTCCCGGAGGTTTTTGTCAGTCTCCCTAATGGCCGAAACTGACAAAAACTTCTGGGAACCTCCGGGAACCGCACGGAAACCTTGGGTGGGGCACAAAGTCTCCAGAGGTTTCTGTTCAGGTTTCCTAAGTGGGACAGGGGCATTACTAACTTATGTGCCAAATCTGCCCCATTGTATCATCTTTGCCCTCCGAGACTTGGTTACTTGCCTATGGAGTGAACGTGGGTAACACTGAGATGCTGCTCGCTCCCAGAGCTTCTGAATCCATCACAACAGGCAGGAATGGCAACTCCTTGTGGCGGATGAGAAGGCAGCCCCTGGGTATAAATAACGGAGAGAGGGGGGTAAGTTCTAATCACAGACAGCACTCAATTGATTCTAACAGCGATATAAAGAATTTGGAAACCTATTTTGATATTCAGTCCTTGCTGCCCAATTAATAGAAGCATTTTACATCGCACTATATGTCTAATTTCAGCAGATTTACCACACATCAAATAAGGTCCACAAATATCAGGTTAGAATGAGGATGAACGTTTTCAGCCAGAGTTGTGAATCTGTGGAATTCTCTGCCACAGAAGGCAGTGGAGGCTAATTCACTGGGTGTATTCAAGAGAGAGTTAGATTTAGCTCCAAGGGCTAACGGAATCAAGGGATTATGGGAGAAAGCAGGAGCGGGGAACGGATTCTGGACGATCGCCATGACCACATTGAATGGCGGTGCTGGCTCGAAGGGCCGAATGGCCTACCCCTCCACCTACTTCCTAATGTTTCTAATTGACAATCTCAGGTAACATTAAATCACTGCCCATTGTGTCGTTGCAATAGCTGGCCCGGTTAAGGTTTTCTTTTGTCATTGATTTTACTGGACCAAACTATTTATTGATCAAACATTGTTCCCTCGCATTGAGGTGGAGGTCCAGAGTGTTTTCATACCGCCAGGATGTTTAAATCACAAGGTGGCTGGTGACAGGATCGGCTCGGCCTCCAGTTCCAGCGGGAGTTTGTACTCTGCTGGGCTCAGCAGATGAGCCAGCTTTAAAACATTAAACATTGGCACCTTTTCCATTTGATGAATAGATTCTGCAGATGCCGACAGAATGTAGCAGGAAGGGGGACAAATCATCTGCTATTAACTATCAATAAGGTCATAAGTGATCGGAGCAGAATTAGGCCATTCGGCCCATCACGTTTCATTCGTGGGTGATCTATCTCTCCCTCTCAACCCCCCCCCATTCTCCTGCCTTGTCCCTAAAGCCCCTGACACCCGTACTAATCAAGAATCCGTCAGCCTCCGCCTAATAAATATTTATTGATGACCTCCACAGCCGCCTGTGGCAATGAATTCCACAGATTCCACAAGCATCTCGAACGGAGACGAGGAAACACTTTTTCTCACAGAGAGTGGTGAGTCTGTGGAATTCACTGCCTCAGAGGGCGGTGGAGGCGGGTTCTCTGGATGCTTTCAAGAGAGAACTAGATAGGGCTCTTAAAAATAGCGAGATAGGGGATATGTGGAGAAGGGGTACTGATTGGGGATGATCAGCCATGATCACATTGAATGGTGATGCTAGCTCGAAGGGCTGAATGGCCTACTCCTGCACCTATTGCCTATTGTCTATTATCCCAAGATGCTGGTTCTCCTGGTGAGTAGTTTTGCCGAAGAATATCGGAATCCTAGGAAAGCCATTCACCCCATCGTGCACCCTGCTATCCCTTATCCCTGCGTCTGAGTAAAGAGGTGCTGGATGAGGTAGTCGAGGCAGGTATTAGCATAACATTTAAGAGACAGGTACATGGGTAGGATAGGTTTAGAGGTTTACGGGACAAGTGTAGCCCCAGACCGCTTTGAGTTAGCTGATTTCCGCCAGGGCACTTCGGATTGACTCGGAAGGAGGGAGAATGGATCATGAAGAAGGGTCTCGACCCGAAACGTCACCTATTCCTTCGCTCCATAGATGCTGCCTCACCTGCTGAGTTTCTCCAGCATTTTTATCTACCGTTGAATGGATCATTGGCTGAGGGGAAGGTGACAACGAGGTGTGCAATCAGTAAAATTTAAACAGGAGGACAGTAAAACTAGTTGGAGATCCAGGGTGGGGCAGGGATGGAGAGAGAGAGGGAAAGCAAGGGCTACTTGAAGTTGGAGAAGTCGATGCTCATACCGCTGGGGCGTGAGCTGCCCAAGGGAAATATGAGGCGCTGTTCCTCGAAATTTGCGTTGGGCCTCACTCTGACAGTGGAGGAGGCCCAGGACAGAACGGTCAGTGCGGGAATGGGAGGGGGGAGTTAAAGTGTTTCGCAACCGGGAGATCAGGTAGGTTTAGGCGGACTGAGCGGAGGTGTCCAGTGAAACGATCGCCGAGCCTGCGCTTGGGCGCGCCGATATGTAAGAGCCCACACCTGGAACAGCGGAGACTGTAGGTGAAGTTGGAGGAGGTGCAAGTGAACGTCTGCCTCACCTGAAAGTGTTGTCGGGTCCTTGGTGGGGGGGGGGGGGGGGGGGCGGGGGGGGGGGTATTGCATCTGCTGCGTTTCGAGGGGAAAGGCTTGAGTTTGCAGAATCCCTACACTCAGACCAGTTCCACTTGAGGTTTCAGGTTAAAAAATCCTGCCCAACGCCTCAGCCCAGCAGCCGGCAAACGCCTCTATGGACAGCGTCCAAATGCGACCTGTAACTGCGTGGGTGGAGGTTGGAAAAACAGCCTCTCCAATCCTTCCATGCAATTTACCGAGAAGCCAAACACATCTAAAATATCTGGCCATGCGGAAATGTGTGTTAAAACAACACATCGAAGCAGCCAACCACCTTCACATCGGGGGAGGGAAAACATGTTTTCAAAAATAACAATTTTAAACTCAGGCATCTGTCCCTTTGAAATCTGTAGCGATTCATTTTGTGAGTTATAGACAATAGGTGCAGGAGTAGGCCATTCGGCCCTTCGAGCCAGCACCGCCATTCAAATGTGATCATGGCTGATCATCCCCAATCAGTACCCCGTTCCTGCCTTCTCCCCATATCCCCTGACTCCGCTATTTTTAAGAGCCCTATCTAGCTCTCTCTGGAAAGCATCCAGAGAACCGGCCTCCACCGCCCTCTGAGGCAGAGAATTCTCGCACTAGAGACTCACAACTCTATGTGTGAAAAAGAGTTTCCTCAAATCCATTCTGAATACACGATAGAGTTTAACATGAACATCCCCACACAGCGGAATCAACGTTTCCCCCTGATGATAAATAATCAAAAAGTGTTTCCTCGTCTCCATTCTAAATGGCTTACCCCTTATTCTTAAACTGTGGCCCCTGGTTCTGGATTACCCCCCCCCCCCCCCCCAACATCGGGAACACGTTTCCTGCCTCTCAACAGTTCATCCAGCATTCGAGTCTTTTCCTTTTGTAAACCCAGCATTTGCAGTTCCTGCCGTCTGCATTTTACACCCTGACCACCCTGTTGGGTCACATTGTCTGGTATTTCTTTTCTCTCAGATGTGAGCAGTTCATGCTCAAAGAGCTCAGTCCAGTTTAAAACTCACAGATCCAATGGAACTAGAAGCTGACAGCAAGGGATTTGGTTTCAGATTTAAAAAGGAGCGTTAATGAGTTTTTAAAAAATTGTGCCTATTGCCTGCAAAGCGAACACACCTGAGATTTAGTGGAGCGTTCTTCCAGAGTTCCCGGTTACAGAGCAAGCAACAACACACAATCTGTCCACAGAAGTATTTTTGAGCAACGACCATTATTCTGTTGCCTAAGAAAGAACTGCAGGTGCTGGAAAAATCTACGGTGGACAGAAATGCCGGAGAAACTCAGCGGGTGAGGCAGCATCTATGGAGCGAAGGAATAGGCGACGTTTCGGCTCGAGACCCTTAAGGGTGCCCTTTTTGAATAAGCGGTAGTGGACAAAGTTGTTTAATACCTCTAATAAGAAAACGACTAAGTTATTAGTTGACAGGATTGATTTGGGATGCCACCTTTTGTTAGGAAGGTGGACAAAAATGCTGGAGAAACTCAGCAGGTGAAACGTCGCCTTTCCCTTCGCTCCATCGATGCTGCCTCACCCGCTGACTTTCTCCAGCACTTTTGTCTGCCTTCATTATTCTGTCGTCACTTATTCTGCCAGATTCAGCCAGAACTGTATCCGGATTACCGTTCTTTCGTAATAACACACATACAAGAAAAATTCACTCGCAAAATTAAAATTTTGTAAAAATTGCGTGAAGTGAGGGTGTCCAAATTAAAGCATTGCACACTTAAAGCAGAAAATGATACTGAAAGGAGGAAAGATCATATTATAGCGGAGAGACGGGTATTGTTCCCTGAACCCACCTGGTTTGATCACGGACGGTATTTCTTCACTGAGAATGTTGTGCAGGGCTCTGCCCTGTCTGTCTGTGTGTGTGACACACAACACTGCCAAACAAATGGGGTAAAAATAAATAAATCCGATACGCAGTGGGCTTTTAAAACAAAACACCCCAGTTACACAACAGAGACGAGAAGGCAGCAATTTGTGGGCATCAGACGACAGTGACTTTCCACTCAAGCTCCTGACTGACCACTCCTGATGCCACCTCAATGCTACTCACCATTCCAGGATGACACCCAGCGCCCTGGTTAGCTTGGCAACTGGATCCCTCGTTCACTCAGCTACCAATACAAACAAAGATCTGACAATTGCCCTCGCTTGGAAACCCCCTTCCCTCCTTTCCTCTCTCCCTCTCCCTCCCTCCCTCTCCCTCCCCCTCTCCCACTCTCCCTTTCTCTCTCCCTCCTCCCCTCTCTCTCTCCCTCCCCTCCCTCCCTTCCCTCTCTCCATCCCATCCCTCCTTCCCTCTCTCCCTCCTTCTCTCCCTCTCTCCCTCCTTCTCTCCCTCCTCTCCCTTTCTCTCTCCCTCCCTCTCTCTCTCTCCCCTTTCTCTCTCCCTCCCTTTCTCTCCTCCATCCCTCCCTCCCTCCCTCTCTCCCTCCTTCTCTCCCTCTCTCCCTCCTTCTCTCCCTCCTTCTCTCCCTTTCTCTCTCCTCTCCCTCTCTCTCTCTCTCTCCCTTTCTCTCTCCATCCCTCCCTCCCTCCATCTCTCTCCCTCCCTCTCTCCCTCTATCTCTCCCTCCATCTCCCTCTCCCTCCCCCTCTCTCTCTCCCTCCTTCTCTCCCTCCCCTCCCTTTCTCTCTCCATCCTTCCCTCCCTCCCTCTCTCCCTCCATCTCCCTCTCCCTCCCTCCCTCCCTCTCCCTCCCTCTCCCTCCTTCTCTCCCTCTCCCTTTCTCTCTCCATCCCTCCCTCCCTCCCTCCCTCTCTCTCTCCCTCCCTCTCTCCCTCCATCTCCCTCTCCCTCCCCCTCTCTATCTCTCCCTCTCTCCCACCCTCCCCGGTCTGCCCAGCTCCCAGCTAAGCCCGACCTCACATGGATGCGGTAAGATAACTGTTGTGCATGAATGAACTGCAGATGCTGCTTTAAACCGAGGACAGACACAATAAAAGCTGGAGCAAGTCGGCGGGACAGGCCAACGTATTGCACCCACCCAGAGATGCTGCTGCCTGGCGCGTTGAGTTGCTCCAGCACTTGGTGTCTCTGCCCAAGGCGGCGAACAATCCCACAGAGAGCTGGAAAGTAGAAAGCAACAAATGCCCTGTGTGTTTTTGTGGGGGTTTTTTTTGTGTGTTGCAAAAATAATTTTAAAAAAATTAAACAATCAGCAGAAAGGTAAATTGGAAATTAAAATCTCACCTCAGTGGTCTCTGCAGTTCGCCACTAAGTTTGATGGGGAGATGTGGAGAGAGAGGGTCAGACTCCGCCGGCAACAGCGAGCAAGGCAGACACCGCCTCAAAAACACCGGCAGCCTCAACCGACACAGCTCCCACCAGGTCCAGAGATTAAAAAGCAGGCGATCAGATCCACATTTCACATCTCCTCCTCCCACTAAATATAAATACAATCCCCCGGCTGCTTAGTTTAACCCAGTCATGGCTGGGGATGTGGCCAGATCCTCCACACACACCACTTTGGTTCAAGGGAACTGTTGATACCCGCGGCACCGGCTCTCTCTCTCTATCTGTCTGTCACACACTCTCTCTCTCTCTCTCTCTCTATCTGTCTGTCACACACTCACTCACTCTCTCTCTCTCTATCTGTCTGTCACACTCTCTCTCTCTCTCTCTCTCTCTATCTGTCACACTCTCTCTCTCTCTCTCTCTATCTGTCTGTCACACACTCTCTCTCTCTCTCTCTATCTGTCTGTCACACACTCTCTCTCTCTCTATCTGTCTGTCACTCTCTCTCTCTCTATCTCTATCTGTCTCTCTCTCTCTCTCTCTCTCTGTCTGTCACACACTCTCTCTCTCTCTCTCTCTGTCTGTCACACTCTCTCTCTCTCTCTATCTGTCTGTCACACACTCACTCTCTCTCTCTCTCTCTATCTGTCTGTCACACACTCTCTCTCTCTCTATCTGTCTGTCACTCTCTCTCTATCTGTCTCTGTCTGTCACACACACTCTCTCTCTCTCTATCTGTCTGTCACTCTCTCTCTCTCTCTATCTCTCTCTCTCTCTCTCTCTGTCTCACATACTCACTCTCTCTCTCTCTCTCTGTCTCACACACTCTCTCTCTCTCTCTCTCTCTCTGTCTCACACACACACACACGATCTCTCTCTCTCTCTCTGTCTGTCACACACTCACTCCCTCACTCTCTGCTTCTGAGATCAGAAACCTGCAAAGCGCTGACAGATACGCACACTCTCTTTCACACGCACTCTCTCTCACACAATCTCTCTCTCACACGCACACACACTCTCAAGAGTCAAGTCAAGAGAGTTTATTGTCACGTGTCCCAGATAGGACACACACTCACACTCACACTCTCACACACACTCACGCACACACACTCACCCACAATCTCTCACTCACACACTCACCCAATCTCTCTCACACACATACACTCACGCACACTCTCTCACACACAATCTCTCACACTCACACACAATCTCTCACTCACACACTCACCCAATCTCTCACACACATACTCACACACTCTCTCACACACAATCTCTCACACTCACACACAATCTCTCACTCACACACTCACCCAATCTCTCTTACACACATACTCACACACAATCTCTCACACTCACACACTCTCTCACACACAATCTCTCACACTCACACACTCACACACTCACCCAATCTCTCTCACACACATACACTCTCTCACACACAATCTCTCACACTCACACACACTCACTCACTTTTTTTCCATTCCAAGGACTTTATTCAACCATTGCATATTACATTGTACCAAAAGTACATAAACATCCAATGGTCACAATACATCAAGCAGTCATTGTCTACAAAGCTCCCCTCCCCCCGCAGCGACCGGCGTTGACGGAAGGCTCCCGAGTCCCCGTGGACACCGCGTGTTCCCTCTCCGGGGACACGTGAACACGGACATGTGCCCGGAAGAGGGGCGGGCAGGCAGCCGACTCTGGCCTGACCATCGACCGCCCGCTGCCTGGACCCGCGAATGGCCATCTTGGCCAGGCCCAGGAGCCAACTGACAGGGACGTCCCCCCTCCCCCCGATCGGCTCTTCCCGCTCCCTGCCCGGTGTCCAAACACCAGGAACGTGGGACTAAAATGCAACCAGGACTTGAGGAGCAGCCCCTTCAGATATCGGTGCAGGGGCAGCAACCTCTCACACGCCATATACACGTGGAACTTGTCCCTTCCTCGCCGCAGAACTTGCAGGCGGCCGGCGAGCCCGTCAACCGACTCAAAAGTTTATTACACACCACGGCCGTGTGCAAAACTCTCCAGCCCAGGTCCCCGACACACGGGCAAGAATCCCGTGTAGAGAGACCATCACACACGCACACGCTCTCCCTCTCTCTCACACATACACTCTCACACACACACTCACACATTCTCTCCCACTCTATAACACACTCACACATACTCTCTCACATTCTCACTCTCTAACACACTCTCACACACTCACACACCCGCTCTCTCACACACACTCTCTTACACACACTCTCACTCTCTAACACACTCTCACACACCCGCTCACTCACACACACTCTCTTACACACTCACATTCACTCACACATTCACTCACCCACTCTCACACACACACTTACTCACACACTCTCACACACACACTTACTCACACACTCTCACACACACACTTTCACACACTCACACACACACACTCACATTCTCACACACACATTCTCTCAGCCATGATCATATTGAATGGTGGTGCTGGCTCGAAGGGCCGAATGGCCTACTCCTACACCTATTGTCTATGTTTCTATACACACTCACTCTCCCTTTCTCTCACACTCCCTCTCTCACACTCAGTCTCCATCACACTCTTACACGCTCTCACACACTCTCACTTGCACACACTCACACACACACACTCTATCACACACTCACTCTCACTCTCTATCACACACTCTCACACTCACTCTCTATCACACACTCTCACATTCACTCTCTATCACACACTCTCACACTCACTCTCTATCACACACTCTCACACTCACTCTCTATCACACACTCATACACACACTCTCTCACGCACACACTCACTCTCTATCACACACACTCTCACACTCACTCTCTCTCACACACTCACACACACACACACTCCCTCTCTCTCTCACACACGCCCACACACACTATCTCTCTCACAAACATTAATTCTCTCTCCCTCACACGCACTCACATACGCACTGCTCGCAGACTCCACAGGCGTCGCAACATCCCCACCAACCTGCCTCTCTCTCTCTCTCTCTGTGTCTCCCCCTCTCAGCCTCCCTCTCTCTCCCTCTCCCTCTCTCAGTCCGCGTCCCAGTTTCCCCACTCCCTCTCTCTGTGTCCAGTCACCGTGCTACCGAAGCCTGAACGCCCAGTGGCCGGAGCGCCGGGGAGTGCGAGGCTGCCAACGTGTGTGTGTGTGTGTGTGTCTGTGTTACATGTTGCAAATCTCTCTGCATCCCAAAAGCTGCGGGAGGAAAAACAAGAGAATTCGTTCGCGCAATTTGCTTCCGACAGATATCTCAGGGTAGGGAAGTTACATTACAGACCCAGCGTCCAGATTGTCGCACCTTGTGGGACTGTATCAGAACCTGTGGCGCCACCGAGAGCTGACATGAATGGGTCTAAAGCAACTGTCTGGCCAGAAACGCCATGCACATTGGAGGAGGAAGAGTGAAATCCAACAGGACCATTATTGACTAGGGTGGGGGGAGGGACGGAGAGAGAGAGAGGGGATTCAAAGGGTTACTTGAAGTTAGAGAAATGAAAAAATTATACTGCTGGGCTGTAATGATTTTTTGATTTCTCTAACTTCAAGTAAGTAAGTAAGTTTCCAGAACAAAGGGTCACAGTTCCAGACAAGGGGGGTCACAGTTCCAGACAAGGGGGTCACAGTTCCAGACAAGGGGGGTCACAGTTCCAGACAAGGGGGTCCACAGTTCCAGACAAGGGGGTCACAGTTCCAGACAAGGGGGGTCACAGTTCCAGACAAGGGTCACAGTTTCCATCACAGTTCCAGACAAGGGGGTCACAGTTCCAGACAAGGGGGGGTCACAGTTCCAGACAAGGGTCACAGAGACAAGGGGGTCACAGTTCCAGACAAGGGGGGGTCACAGTTCAGACAGGGGGTCACAAGGGGGGTCACAGTTCCAGACAAGGGGGTCACAGTTCCAGACAAGGAGGGGGTCACAGTTCCAGTCACAGTTTCCAGACAAGAGTTCCAGACAAGGGGGTTCAGTTCCACAAGGGGGTCACAGTTCCAGACAAGGGGGTCACAGTTCCAGACAAGGGGGGTCACAGTTCCAGACAAGGGGGGTCACAGTTCCAGACAAGGGGTCACAGTTCCAACAAGGGGGTCACAGTTCCAGACAAGGGGGGTCACAGTTCCAGACAAGGGGGTCACAGTTCCAGACAAGGGGGTCACAGTTCCAGACAAGGGGGTCACAGTTCCAGACAAGGGGGGGTCACAGTTCCAGACAAGGGGGTCACAGTTCCAGACAAGGGGGTCACAGTTCCAGACAAGGGGGTCACAGTTCCAGACAAGGGGGTCACAGTTCCAGACAAGGGGGTCACAGTTCCAGACAAGGGGGTCACAGTTCCAGACAAGTCACAGTTCCAGACAAGGTCACAGTTCCAGACAAGGGGTCACAGTTCCAGACAAGGGGGGTCACAGTTCCAGACAAGGGGTCACAGTTCCAGACAAGGGGTCACAGTTCCAGACAAGGGGGTCACAGTTCCAGACAAGGGGGTCACAGTTCCAGACAAGGGGGTCACAGTTCCAGACAAGGGGGTCACAGTTCCAGTCACAGTTCAGACAAGGGGGGTCACAGTTCCAGACAAGGGGTCACAGTTCCAGACAAGGGGGGTCACAGTTTCCAACAAGGGGGTCACAGTTCAGACAAGGGGTCACAGTTCCAGACAAGGTCACAGTTCCAGACAAGGGGGTCACAGTTCCAGACAACAAGTTCCAGGGACAAGGGGGTCACAGTTCCAGACCCACAAGGGGGTCACAGTTCCAGACAAGGGGGGTCACAGTTCCAGACAAGACAGTTCCAGACAAGAACAGACAAGGGGGTTTCCAGACAAGGGGGGTCACAGTTCCAGACAAGGGGGTCACAGTTCCAGACAAGGGGGTCACAGTTTCCAGTTCACAGTTCTCACAGTTCCAGACAAGACAGTTCTCACAGTTCCAGACCACAGTTCCAGACAAGGGGGTGGGCAAGGAGGTTCACAGTTCCATTCCATCACAGTTTAAGGTCCAGAACAAGGGGTCACAGTTAAGTTTTATGCAGATGCTGGAGAATCGAGGGTACACAAAAAGCTGGAGAAACTCAGCGGAATGCAGCAGCATCTAAGGAGCGAAGGAGATAGGCGACGTTTCGGGTCGAGACCCTTCTTCAGTGGTCAGGGATCAGGGAAACGAGAGATATAGACGGTGATGTGGAGAGATAAGGGAACAATGAGTGAAAGATATGCAAAAAAGTATCGGTGATAAAGGGAACAAGCCATTGTAAGCTGTTTGTGGTGTGAAAATGAGAAGCTGGTGCGACTGGGGTGGGGGAGGGAGATAGAGATAGAGGGAATGCCAGGGCCCGAGGCTGAGGAGAGGTCAGCAAGGGTTAACAGAATTGAGAAAATTCAATATTCAAGCCCAAAGGATGCAGGCGGAATATGAGGTGCTGTTCCTCCAGCTTGCGGTGTTGCTCACTCTGGCCGTGGAGGAGGCCAGGACCGAGAGGTGGATGTGGAATGGGAGGGGGAGTTGAAGTGCTGAGCCACCGGGAGGTCGGGTTGGTTATTGCGGACCGAGCGGAGGTGTTCGGCGAAGTCACAGTTTAAAGGTCCAGAACAAGGGGTCACAGTTTAAGCATAAGGGGGGAATCTTTTGGACCGAGATGAGAAAAAGAAAATTCATGGTGAGTCTCTGGATTCTCTGCCACAGAAGTTGAGCCAGTTCATTGGCTATGTTTAAGAGGGAGTTAGATGTGGCCCTTGTGGCTAAAGGGATCAGGGGGTATGGAGAGAAGGCAGGTACAGGATACTGAGTTGGATGATCAGCCATGATCACATTGAATGGCGGTGCAGGCTCAAAGGGCCGAATGGCCTACTCCTGCACTTATTTTCTATGTTTCTATGTTTTCTATGCACTTATTTTCTGCACCTATTTTCTATGTTTCTATGTTTATTGGCCAAGTATTCACATACAAGGAATTTGCCTTGGTGCTCCGCCCACAAGTAACAAGATGACATACAGTGACAGTTACGAATGACTCAGAAAACACTAAACATTAATAATAATAAAACATTAATGATAAAACACCATTGATCAAGCATGTGAACCGACAAAATACCAGATCAAAGGGAGGCTACAGAATTTAGGCTGTTGAGTAGAGCAACTACTCGTGGATAAAAACTGTTTTTATGTCTGGCTGTGGCAGCTTTGCATCCCCACTCTCTCCGTCCCTCCCCCACCCTAGTCAATAGTGGTCCGGTTGAGCTTCACTGTCTGCATAACCTGCTATCACCTCGCCCACACAGCCAACAATGGACCATTGTGGGCTCCACCCTTCCTTGATCGTCCTTACTTTTTGGCATATCTTTCATTCATTTGTTCTACAAATCTCGACATCACCCTCTATATATCCCTCGTTTCCCCCTCTCTCCTGTGTCAGGCTGAAGAAGACCCTTGATCACCGAGGAACCAGTGATCACCCCGGACATTAGTTTCATCCCACGCTGGCCAGGGACAATTTACAATTATCACCAGACCCAATTAACCTACAAACCTGCACGTCTTTGGCGTGTGGGAGGAAACCGGAGAACCCGGAGAAAACCCACGCGGTCACGGGGAGAACGTGCAAACTCCGTACAGACAGCGCCCGTAGTCAGGATCGAACGCAGGGCAGTGTGGTTCACTGGGTAGTCAGTGTCATTAAAGCCTCTGTGCCAATACGTCTACCGCTGCACCACCCTGAATGCTGGGGACTCAGTGACATTGCTGGGATGTTCATTGTCATAGATAGACAATGTATCTGGAGCAGATACATCTCGCCTTCTGCTGACTTGTAAAAATGAGGAAGGACATTCTTGCTATTGCAGTGTAGGTTCACGAGGTTAATTCCAGGGATGGTGAGACTGTCATATTTTGAAAGAATGGAGCGGATGGACTTGTATATTCTTATTGAAACGTATAAGATTATTAATGGATTGGACACGCTAGAGGCAGGAAACATGTTCCCCATGTTGGGGGAGACCAGAACCAGGGGCCACAGTTTAATAATAAGGGGTCGGCCATTTAGAACGGAGATGAGGAAAAACATTTTCACCCAGAGAGTTGTGAATCTATGGAATTCTCTGCTTCAGAAGGCAGTGGAGGCCAATTCCCTGGATGCTTTCAAGAGAGAGTTAGATAGAGCTCTTAGTTTTTTTGTTTTTTTTTGTTTTCTGTTTCTACTTGCTTGTCTATCTATTCCACTCTTTATTTCTTTTTTCTCTCACTGTTTTTTATTATTGAACTAAAAGTATGAAGTTGTACAAGAATGAGAATATGTATGTATGTATTAGGTACTTAAGTACCAGACTACTGTACTTACTTCTAACAAAAATAAACAAACAAAAAAAAAAAAAAAAAAACAAAAAAAAAAGATAGAGCTCTTAAAGATAGTAGAGTCAAGGGATATGGTGAAACTCTAAGGGTTTCGGCCGGAATCATTGCCTATTTCCTTCGCTCCATAGATGCTGCCGCACCCGCTGAGTTTCTCCAGCATTTTTGTCTGCCTTCGAATTTCCAGCATCTGCAGTTCCTTGTTGAACATTGTAGGAAGCCTCAGTTGTACTGCGGGAAAATCAGCAGGAAACATCTATACACGACAATGTAGTAAAAACCACGTTATTGATTTTTGTTCTCCTGATTGAAGGACAAACATAAGATAGGAAACCTGGGGCAATCCCACGCACTTCTTCAAACAAGTTAAGATAGTAAGACTGTAAGGAAAATCCATTTTGTTGTCTCTTATGAGACAATGACAATAAATTGAATCCTATCCAATCCCATCCAATAGGGTGGCGCAGTGGCGCAGCGGTGGAGTTGCTGCCTTAGAGCGCACGCAGCGCCAGACCCGGGTTCGATCCCGACTACGGGCGCTGCCTGTACGGAGTTTGTACGCTCTCCAAGCGACCGCGTCGGGTTTTTCCGTTCCAAAGACGTTCAGGTTTGTAGGCCAATTGCCTTGGTGTAAATCTCTGCGGACTCGAAGGGCCTGTTTCCGTGCTGTATGTCTAAACTAAACTATACTAAGGCTGCCAGCATCATCAAGGACCCACGCCATCCTGGCCACACACTCATCTCTCTGCTACCATCAGGTAGAAGGTACAGGAGCCTGAAATCTGCAACATCCAGGTTCAGGAACAGCTACTTCCCCACAGACATCAGACTATTAAACACAACTTCAAACAAACTATGAACTATAGCGACCTATTGCACTTTATCTGTTTACTGATGTGTGTGTCTATATATATATATATTGGTGTATATATATATATATATATATATATATATATATATATATATATATATATATATAGTTATATATATATATATATACATATATATTGGTATATGGACACACTGATCTGATCTGCAAATGCAAGAATGTCATTGTCCTATCTGGGACACATGACAATAAACTCTCTTGACTTGACTTGACTAAACTAGTGCCTCATCCATCAGAGAAAGCTGCAGAATCTCAATGATGGCATCGTTGGAAAGACAACACACCAGACACTGTAACATTCCCCACGCTGGACTTTGATTTATATTTTATATTGTTGCAGCAGGCCAGCTAAATATCGAATTGTCATTTTGAACCCATCTATCACCCCCCATCTCTTCGTGCTGAATTATAGCTGACGGGTTTGCTGGGACAATTGGCCCAGAATCTTTGAAGGGCGGCACGGTGGCGCAGCGGTAGAGTTGCTGCCTCGCAGCGCCAGAGACCCAGGTTCGATCCTGACTACGGGCGCTGTCTGTAGGGTGTTTCTACGTTCTCCCCGTGACCACGTGGGTTTTCTCCGGGTGCTCCGGCCTCCTCCCGGACTCCAAAGACGTGCAGGTCTGTAGGTTAATTGGCTTCGGTGAAATTGTAAATTGTCCCTAGCGTGCAGTCTGTTCTCAGTGGGCCGAAGGGCCTGTTTCCGTACTGTAACTCTAAAAGTCTAAAGAATGAACTATGGTGATTTATTGTAATGTATTCCTCTGATCATAATCTTTTTGATTCAATCCATCTTGCTTTGACAAGATGCACAATTACATCAATGCACACTATTAAAAATTACTCCTTATCAAACAACTGATCTTGACAATGTTATATGACTTATGGGGTTTAAAGTGATATACAGCAGTATAACAAACAATGGTATTAAATGTCTGCAGGGGTTTCCTGCTCTCGGCTATTTACTCACTCAAAATGTTTGCATAAACCCTCCAGAAGTGGTCTTTTCAATGGTAACGGAAAATAAATAACATACATCTATGTAAGTCTTTTAAAATGGTGAAATGATGCAAAATGCTTCACAGGAACACTTTCAATGGTAACAAACCTGTATTAGCCCAGGTGAGTAAAATGTGATACAAGGATGTTACCATTTAAGAAATAAACATGTTCCTAGATAATAACAGCTTTATCACATAATGAAGGCTATTTGAAGCATTAGTTGTACAATTACTAACCTCTTAGAGCCCTCTGCTCTTGTTTATAAGTTGTAGGAGCAGAATTGGGCCATTCGGCCCATCAAGTCTACTATGCCATTCAATCATGGCTGACCTATTTTTCCCTCCACACCCTATTCTCCTTCATTCCCCCCCATAACATAGAAACATAGAAACATGGAAAATAGGTGCAGGAGCAGGCCATTCAGCCCTTCGAGCCTGCACCGCCATTCAATATGATCATGGCTGATCATCCAACTCAGTATCCTGTACCTGCCTTCTCTCCATACCCCCTGATCCCTTTAGCCTCAAGGGCCACATCTAACTCCCTCTTAAATATAGCCTAAATGTTTTTTCTCATCTCGGTCCTAAAATACTTCCCCCTTATCCTTAAACTGTGACCCCTTGTTCTGGACTTCCCCAACATCGGGAACAATCTTCCTGCATCTAGCCTGTCCAACCACTTAAGAATTTGGTAAGTTTCTATAAGATCCCCCCTCAATCTTCTAAATTCTAGCGAGTACAAGCCGAGTTTATGTCATATGGTCATAAACCAGACAAACAGAATTAGGCCATTGACACCCGCACTAATCAAGAACCTATCAATCTCCTCCTTAAAAATATCCATTGACTTGGCCTCCACTGCCGTCTGTGGCAATGAATTCCACAGATTCACCACCCTCTGACGAAAGAAATTCCTCCTCCTCTCCCTTCTAAAGGTACGTCCATTTTTTTCCTGTGGCCGCTGGTCCTAGACTCTCCCACTAGTGGAAACATCCTCTCCACGTCCACTCTATCCAAGCCTTTCACTATTCGGTAAGTCTCAATGAGGTCCCTCCTCATCCTTCTAAACTCCAGCGAGTACAGGCCCGTCGCCGTCAAACGCTCATCATATGTTAACCCACTGTGTTAATGTGGTGACAGAACTGCAGACAAAAGTAGAGACATGGAACGCAGCAGAGACTACACCCAAGATTTAGAAACTTCATTGACTATATTATAATACACAGCCATCAGTGCAACAGAAAATTTAATCTACTGTCAACTAAGTTAGATTTTAGTTTTAGAGATGTAGCACAGAAACAGGCCCTTTGGCCCACCGGGCCCGCACCGACCAGCGATCCCCGGACATTAACACTACCCTACACACACTAGGGACAATTTTACATTTGTACCGAGCCAATTAACCGACACACCTGCACGTCTTTGGAGTGTGGGAGGAAACCGAAGATCTCGGAGAAAAGCCACGGGGAGAACGTGCAAACTCCGTACGGACAGCGCCCGTAGTCGGGATCAAACCCGGGTCTCCAGCGCTGCAAGAGTTGTTCGGCAGCGACTCTACCGCAGCGCCACCGTGCCGCCCTTAACGTGAAGGTCTGGATGGAGAGGATGTGGAGAGGATGTTTCCACTAGTGGGAGAGTCGAGGCCCAGAGGCCACATCCTCATAATAAAAAGGACGTTCGTTTAAAAAGGAGATGAGCAGGAATTTCTTTAGTCAGAGGGCGGCGAATCTGTGGAATTCATTGCTACAGACGGCTGTGGAGGCCAAGTCAATGGGTTTACTTAAGGCAGAGATAGATAGGTTCTTCATTTGTACAGATATCAAGGGCTATAGGGAGAAGGCAGGAGAATAGGGTTGAGAGGGAAAGATAGATCAGCCATGATTGAATGGTGGAGTAGACCTGATGGGCTGAATGGCCTAATTCTGTTTGTCTGGTTTATGACCATGTGAACCCTTTGAAGGAGAGCACGGGGCAGCACGTGTCCCGCTGTGGACATGGGAGAGCAGCGACCGAACCTGTGGCCATGAGGCACAAGTTGAGCGTGTCAGCACCTTCCAGCAGACAGCTCTAATTGCGGAACACGATGCAAGTGCCTCTCTCACTGTGGCGTGTGACACTCTAATTAAAAATGAGTCCCACAGCTTTGATTAGCTAAACAGGGAGATACCACCGAGGCAATCAATTTGTTTACGCCAGCTGGTGCCTCGAAACAGGCTCTGATCCAACTGTGGTCGTGCCCCAACCCCAAGGTGCTCAGTCACTTGCAATTGAATTCGATTTTACTTTCATTAGAAATGTTTTTATATATATATATATATATATAGACTTTAGAGATGCAGCGCGGAAACAAGCCCTTGGACCCATTGAGTCCACACACCCAGCGATCCCTGTGCACTTTCCTGCCCACTCTAGGGACAATTTGCACTTTATCAGTTTATTTATTCATGTGTGTATATATTTATATAATGGTATATGGACACACTGATCTTTTACCAAATTTTACCAATTTTACCAATTTTTCCAAAGCCAATTAACCCACAAACCAGTACTATACGTCTTTGGAGTGTGGAGTACTGGTCTTGTTCCTTTGTTTACTCTGGGTTTCACAGAGTACAGCACGATGCTTACCTCAGGTGGACACAAATTGCTGGAGTCTGAAGAAGGGGAGGCCATTTAGGACTGAGGTGAGAAAAAACATTTTCACCCAGAGAGTTGTGAATTTGTGGAATTCCCTGCCACAGAGGGCAGTGGAGGCCAAGTCACTGGATGGATTTAAGAGTGAGTTAGATAGAGCTCTAGGGGCTAGTGGAATCAAGGGATATGGGGAGAAGGCAGGCACGGGTTATTAATTGGGGACGATCAGCCATGATCACAATGAATGGCGGTGCTGGCTCAAAGGGCCGAATGGCCTCCTCCTGCACCTATTTTCTATCTAAGGGGCTCGACCCGAAACGTCACCCATTCCTTCTCTCCAGAGATGCTGCCTGTCCCGCTGAGTTACTCCAGCGTTTTGAGTCTAACTTCGATTTAAACCAGCTTCTGCAGTTCTTTCCTGTCTGTTGTGTTGCTGTAAGTAAGAAATTCTTTGTTCTGTTTCGGGACATGTGATAGTAAAACACTCTTTGAACTGAATGTAAAAGTAAAATGGCCTTTCGCAGTCAATTTAATTTTAGATGAAGTGGAAAATGTATCAGGCTGAACAATGTATGAGAAGGAACTGCAGATGCTGCTTTACACCGAAGATAGACACAAAATGCTGGAGTAACTCAGCGGGACGGGCAGCATCTCTGGAGAGAAGGAATGGGTGACGTTTCGGGTCGAGGCGCTTCTTCAGACTGAGAGTCAGGGGACAGGGCGGGACAGAGATGCAGATAATGCAAATAATGTTCAGCTAAGTGGATATCCTCACTTTGCAACGGTTTAGGAGAGTAATGCCCCTGTCCCACTTAGGAAACCTGAACGGAAACCTCTGGAGACTTTGCGCCCCACCCAAGATTTCCGTGCGGTTCCCGGAGGTCCCCGGAGGTTTTTGTCAGTCTCCCTAATGGTCGAAAGTGGTTTCCATTTTAAAAATAGGTAATCTTTTAGTCAAAGCCGGTTGCGATGGTAGTTGAAGGTGGATGCCAGAGGACAAAAACCTCCGGGAACCTCTGGGAACCGCACGGAAACATTGGGTGGGGCGCAAAGTCTCCAGAGGTTTCCGTTCAGGTTTCCTAAGTGGGACAGGGTCATAACAATAAGACAGCCCAATCTGAAGAAGGGTTTCGGCCCAAAACGTTGCCTATCTCCTTCGCTCCTTAGATGCTGCTGCACCCGCTGAGTTTCTCCAGCATTTTGTGTACCCTCGATTTTCCAGCATCTGCAGTTCCTTCTTTAACAGACAGCCCAATCTGTTGACTGCACACAGCAGACTGAAAGCATTCGTCTTGTTAATCTATTTGTTCTAGCCCAGATGGGGCTGTCTTTAGCCCGCGGCTCCCATGTGTCCTGCGTGACAACAGTTGGACTACCTTTGAGGCAGACACGCACAGGAGCAGCTTTCCCATTAAACCCACGGCGAAACAATGGCCCCAATCACTTTATCATTGTTACTTTTCGGCACCTCTTTCATCCACTTGTTCCACATCTCTATATCACCGTCTAGATTGACTCCTCTAACTTCAAATAGCCCTTGCTTTCCCTCTCTCTCCCCCCCCCCTCCCCCTTCCCAGTTCTCCCACCAGTCTTACTGTCTCATCCGGCTACATTCTCTCTCTGTCCCGTCCACTCCCCTGACACCAGTCTGACCGAGGGTCTCGACCCGAAACATCACCCGTTCCTTCTCTACGGAGCTGCTGCCTGACCCGCTGAGTTACTCCAGCATTTTGTGTCTATCTTCTAAATATCTCTCGTTTCCCTTTCCCCTGACTCTCAGTCTGAAGAAGGTCTCGACCCGAATCGCCACCCGTTCCTTCTCTCCAGAGATGCTGTCTGACCCGCTGAGTGACTCCAGCATTTTGTGTCCGTCTTTCCTAATCGGTTGCCTGGCAACCCAATTCACTGACCATCAATCACCTCATCCAGCAGACTTTCGTCTTGCATCTGTTCTATTATTGATCTTTTTTTTAATAAATTAAGTGCTAATAATGTCTGGAACTTTCTCACACTCACATGACCTTGTCTGTCCAGACACAAGTGTCGGAGTATTTTCTGTTTTGATTTTAATGATGCCGTGGATGATTTTATTAGGTGAACTCCACTCATTAATCCATCCCACCCACCCACCCCCCACCCCCCACCCCCACCCCCACCCCCACCCCACCCCCACCCCCCACCCCCACCCCCACCCCCCACCCCACCCGGTTCTCCCCCACGAATTTGCGCGATTGTTTTCCCAGATGTAGAACATGTGAGCGTGGAAGGAACATCAGGGTGATAATCCATAAGGTCATAAGTGATAGGAGGAGAATTAGGCCATTCGGCCCACCGAGACTGCTCCGCCATTCAATCATGGCTGAACACATTTCCTCCCTTCTCCCCACAACCGTACTAATCAAAGTTATCCATCTCTGCCTACATCCATTGACTGGGACGGCACAGATTCCACCATGCTCTGACGAAATAAATTCCTTCTCCCATCCTTCCTAAAGGAACATCCTTTGTTTCCGAGACTATGACCTCTAGTCCTAGACTCTCCCACTAGTGGAAACGTCCTCTCCACATCCACTCTATCCAAGCCTTTCACTATTCAGTAAGTTTCATTAAGATTCCCCATCATCCTTCTAAACTCCAGCGAGTACAGGCCCAGTGCCGTCAAACGCTCGTCATATGTTATTCGAGTGCTGTCTGTACGGAGTCAGCACGTCGTCCCTGTGTCCTGCGTGGGTCTTTTCTGGGAAGTTCCGGTTCCTCCCACACTCCAAAGACATGCAGGTTTGTAGGTTGCTTGTAAATTGTAAATCGTCCCCAGTGTGTGTGGGGATAGTGCGAGTGTACGGGGATCGCTGGTCGGCACGGACTCAGTGGGCCGAAGGGCCTGTTTCCGCGCTGTATCCCCAAACTCAACTAAACCAGTTCACAGGCATACGTTCCCTTCACCTGTACTGTATCTGAGATGCTCATCTAAGGTGCATCTAAGTGCTTATGCACAGTGAAACTTTAGACTTTAGAGATACAGCGCTCACCTGTACTACACACGAGGGACAATTTACAGAAGCCGATTAACCTACAAACCTGCACGTCTGTGGGAGGAACCGGGAGCACCTGGAGAAAACCCACGCAGGTCACAGGAAGAACGTACAAACTCGGTACAGACAGTGCCCGTAGTCAGGATTGAACCCGGGTCTCTGGCGCCGTGAGGCAGCCACTCTATCGGGTTTGCAGGTTAATTGGCATCTGGAAATTGGGTCCAAGAATGTAGGGAGTGGATGAGAAAACGGATAACACAGTGTGAATGGGCGATCGATGGTTGGTGTGGACTCATCGGGCCGAAGGGTCTGTTTCCAGGCTGCATCTTTAAAACTGAAACTACGTTACGAAGGAAGCGATGCGCAGGGAGACAATAAAGCAGCGTACTATTCTTAAACGCTAGAGGCAGGAAACATGTTCCCGATGTTGGGGGAGTCCAGAACCAGGGGCCACAGTTTAAGAATAAGGAGTAAGCCATTTAGAACGGAGACGAGGAAACACTTTTTCTCACAGAGAGTGGTGAGTCTGTGGAATTCTCTGCCTCAGAGGGCAGTGGAGGCCGGTTCTCTGGATACTTTCAAGAGAGAGCTAGATAGGGCTCTTAAAAATAGCAGAGTCAGGGGATATGGGGAGAAGGCAGGAACGGGGTACAGATTGGGGATGATCAGCCATGATCACATTGAATGGCTCGAAGGGCCGAATGGCCTCCTCCTGCACCTATTGTCTATTGTCTATTAAACAGGTTAGAAGGCTTTGCATTTTACCGCTTCATTACCAAAGTTGCTGGGACTAGATGCCAGAGTTCCTTTCTGTTCCTTGGACATCAGTAAATTAGCAATCGTAAGGATGTGACGGCAATGTGTTCACAAGTGCGCTTAAAATAGAAATGGGAAATATATGAATATTACTTAGACAGGAAAACATTTATGAAACATTTGGAGAGTGAAGAGGAGCAATTAACTCCTCCCGTTTATGCCCAAAGTATTGTGTAGAGCACAGAAACAGAAGAAACAGCAGCAGGAGGAAGTCTTCAGCCCATGGAGGTTGCAGCCCCAGTTCAGATGTCGATGGAACCATTAGTTTGTAAGTGATAGGAGCAGAATTAGGCCATTCGGCCCATCAAGTCTACTCTGCCATTTAATCATGGCCGATCTATCTCTCCTTCTCAACCCCATTCTCCTGCCTTCTCCCCATAACCCCTGATTCCCACACTAATCAAGAATCTATCTATTTCTGCCTTAAAAAAAAAACAATGACTTGGCCTCCACAGCCACCTGTGGCAATGAATTCCACAGATTCACCACCCTCTGACTAAACAAATTCCTCCTCATCTCCTTTCTAAAGGTACATCCTTTTATTCTGCGGCCGTGCCCTCTGATCCTAGACTCTCCACATACACTCTATCCAGGTCTGTTCGCTATTCGGTAAGTTTCAATGAGGTCCTCCCTCATCCTTCTAAACTCCAGCGAGTGCAGGCCCAGTGCCGTCAAACGCTCATCATACCTCAGGCACCATCCTGCAACCCCCCCATTCTGCTCCTAGAACCGATCAACCTATGAACTCCAAAGAAGTGTAGGTTTGCAGGTTAATGGCTTCAATAAAAATGGTAAATTGTCTTTGTTGCGCAGGATAGAGCTGGCGTACGGGGTGATCGCTGTTCGCCGCGGATTGGGTGAGCTGAAGGGCCTAAAGACTAGAGTAGTGTCTTTTATAAAGCAGAACCAAATTGTACATAAACCTTGGGTATAAAAAGAAGGGAAGGACAGTTCTGTTTCACCTGGTAATTGCTCAATCAACGCTTCACTGTCTGAATGATATATTCCTCCCTATCTGCGCTCTATTTTAAGCAAGCTTGTTAACATTCGCGGAGATGCCAAATTTACTGATGTCATTAACACCTCTGTGGGGTGGCATCAAGTCTCAGATGAGATCAGCAAGCTAACCAACGCACATAGCAGACAGGGGACACCCTGAGCCAGCAAGATGCCAAGGACCTGTCAGACTAAATCAATGTGCTGCGGCCGGGAGCGAGCGGATCAACCAGTCCTTGTGGCCGTCCCACACCGTCAAACCTCTTGAACCCAACTCAGAATGGCCCAACACACACAAGGGGTTTAGGAAGGAACTGCAGATGCTGCTTCTCTGCTGTGTCCCCCTCCCGTACAAATCACAGTGTTGTATTTATGCTGACTGGTCAGCACGCCACAGAAGGTTTCCACGTACCTCGGCGCACGTGACAATAAGCGAAAGTGCCATAAACTCTCTGTGACTCACTGGCCCACACGGAATTTTTTTTAAATGTTATTAATTTTTTAATTTTATTTTATTAGAAGCAAGGATAAGACGGTCGACATAACAGTTGTACAATTGATGCGCAGCTTCATTTTTAACCTTATAACCTGCACTTTTTTAAAAAAAGGAAAAAAAAGGGAAAACAAAGAAAGAAGAAAGAAAAGAATGAAGAAAAAATAGTAAAATATAAAAGAGAAAGAAAAAGACCCCTGAGCTACCAACGAAGTGCAGGAGAAAAGAAAAGAAATAAGAAAAGAAAAGAGGGAGATATATATTCTCTCACAGAATCTAAGAGCAGGAATTCCACAGAAGGTAGATCCAGCCATGGTACGGTGGCGCAGCGGCAGAGTCGCTGCCGTACAGCCCCTGCAGCGCCGGAGACCGGGTTCGATCCCGACTACGGGTGCTGTCTGTACGGAGTTTGCACGTTCTCCTCGTGACTTTCCTTCGAGATCTTCAGTTTCCTCCCACACTCCAAAGATGCGCAGGTTTGTGGGTCTAATTGGCATCGGTGTAAGTGTAAAATAGTCCCTCGTGCGAGTAGGATAGTGTTGGTGTGCGGGGCTCGGAGGGCCAGATTCCACGCTGCATCTCTAAACTAAACTAAATGAACAAGCTTTTTATTGTACCTCGGTCGGTACACATGACAAGAAGCCAAACATAAACTCTCCATGACTCGTTGGTTCTCACAGACCTTTAGAGCAGAGAAGTCATGGAAACATAGAAACATAGAAATTAGGTGCAGGAGTAGGCCATTCAGCCCTTCGAGCCTGCACCGCCATTCAATATGATCATGGCTGATCATCCAACTCAGTATCCTGTACCTGCCTTCTCTCCATACCCTCTGATCCCCTTAGCCACAAGGGCCACATCCAACTCACTCTTAAATATAGCCAATGAACTGACCTCAACTACCCTCTATGGCAGAGAGTTCCAGAGGACTCAACCACTCTCTGTGTGAAAAAAAGTCTTTTCATCTCGGTCTTAAAGGATTTCCCCTTATCCTTAAGCTGTGACCCTTGTCCTGGACTTCCCCAACATCGGGAACAATCTTCCTGCATCTAGCCTGTCAACCCCTTAAGAATTTTGTAAGTTTCTATAAGAATCCCCTCTCAATCTCCTAAATTCCAGAGAGTATAAACCGAGTCTATCCAGTCTTTTCTTCATAAGACATCCTGACATCCCAGGAATCAGTCTGGTGAACCTTCTCTGCACTCCCTCTATGGCAATAATGTCCTTCCTCAGATTTGGAGACCAAAACTGTACGCAATACTCCAGGTGTGGTCTCACCAAGACCCTGTACAACTGAAGTAGAACCTCCCTGCTCCTGTACTCAAATCCTTTTGCTATGAAAGCTAACATACCATTCGCTTTTTTTCACTGCCTGCTGCACCTGATGCCTATTAACAATGAATGGTGTACAGGACACACCAGTCTCGCATGCATCTCCCCTTTTCCTAATCGGCCACATGTAATAATAGTCTGCTTTCATGTTTTTTGACGCCACACCAAAAGTGGATACTCATCATTTATTCCACATTATACTGATCTGCCAAAAATTTGCCCACTCACCCAGCATATCCACAGTCCACCTGCAGTTGCCTAGCAAATCTCCTCACAGCGAAAACAATAAATGGCACACCAGCTTAGTGTCATCCCGCAACTTTGGAGATATTAGCCTTCAAATCCCTCCAATCCAGATCATTATAATATGTATAAATAGCTGGGGTCCCAGCACTGAGCACTGCGGGTTAACCACTAGTTAATGCCTGCCATTGTGAAAAGGACCGTTTACTACTACTCCTTTGCTTCCTGTTTTGCCAGCCAGTTCTCTATCCACATCTATGAACCCTAATACCGTATGCTTCTAAGTTCTATATAACTAATCTCTTATGTGGGACCTTGTCGAACGCTTTGGAAGTCCATATATATAACACATCCACTGTTCTCCCTTATCCACGTACTAGTTACATCTGCGAGTATTCCACAGAAGCGACAGATCCGGCCCACAACAATAGATATTGGCTGCTGTCCATAGAAACATAGAAAATAGGTGGAGGAGATTGGCATTCGGCCCTTCGAGCCTGCCCCGCTTATTAATATGTCGTGGTGATTCTTCAACTCAGTATCCCGTTTTCTGCCTTCTCTCCATACCCTGATCCCGTAGACGGGGTCACATCTAATCCTACTTAAATCTAGCCAATGAACAGGCCTCAATATTCTGTGTCAGGAAAGTAAGATAAATGAGAACTTACAGTTCGATAGTTTCGATCTTTATTTTAAGAGGAGATTGCGATGAGGGATTTCGTTTCGACGCCCGCCAGCGGCAAACAGCATGCGCGACATTCTTAAAAGCAGCGTGTGGAATCACAGAATTAAACAACAATGACTATTACTAGTAAGATGAAGAGACTTAATTACCTGTGACCTTATAGTAGGAGTTTGGGAGCGGGAGTACGAAATCTATCCGCAATACTAATAAAAATAAAGATCACTTCCCCCAAATGGTCAGTGTCTGCATGCTAATCTTACTATTCCTCGCCACAGAAGGTAGTGAGGCGTTCATTTGGCTATGTTTAAGAGGGCGTTAGATGTGGCCCTTGTGCTAAAGGTAGTCCGTATCCGTGATATGCTTCTAGCATCTTCAAATAGTTTATCCCTTGTGATAATAGAAGGGTAGATTCGTGTAAATCAATCCTACCGCCACAACTTGAAGTTGATCGGTAAGGCTCCCTCACTGGGCGGCGGTGCGTCGGTATTGTAACACGACAGACGGGTTTAGGACATAATGGTGTTTGAATGGAGTCTCGAATATTCATCATCCAACCATGAGCTCATAACTTTGTGCTTGATTGGGCAGCTGACAATACGCCTATCTAAAAATGTCCAGCATTTGTTTTTTAATGCTGAAATTTTTTTGTTCTTTGCAAATTTTGATAGTGTAGAGGGCAAATCGTGCAGCTGGAAATGTAGCTACTAATTTCCACTTACCTTAGCAGCAAGTCTGCTTGTTTGGTTTTATGGTGCGAACAAGGTTGTTGTTACAGCTACCAACCCTTCATACATCTATTTACCATGTTATCTATCAATCAATTATTGCTATTGGTGTTAATGGTGAACCCCAGATAGTCATGACTGTGAGGGTAGAACACCTAGATTCATTCACCCCCCTCCCCAGCCCAAAAAAAATCCCCCCCGCGATAACAAACCTAGAAACTGTCTTAGTAGATGTTACACAAGTTGTGACTTCCATAGTTTTATTTTTTGGCCCAAAAACAAGATGCTAAAAACCCCCCCACCCTCTAATATGCCATGACAATATGGTTTTGTTTCCTCAGGGATGCCAATACTGGTTTCACAATTTTTGTAAATAACCTAATGGGGCTGTTATAAGCCCATTAGTGTAGGGCTCTATAACGCCATAGCTGATAAAACTCAAGAACTTCCGGTGATGTTTCCGAGGATTACTGAATGGTATGCCAATCCTTTTAAATCGATGCATGCCATAAAGCACCCTTTTGGAAATCAGTGATTTAGCTGTTTCAAACGTGTCCATTTTAAAATGGGTATATGTTACAAAAGTATTCAAATGGGTTAAATCAATAATAATCCGACATCCACCATCTTTTTTAGTTTTGATAAAGATGTTGGATACAAACTCAAGAGGTTCGTGGATCGTTATCTCTATCACCCCTTTTGCATGTAGCCTCAAAATTTCCTCATGTCCTTCCGCTATTTCCTTATGGGAAAGCACAAATTTCCGGCCTGGTACATGTTGAAGAAGTTGTTCATTTATGAATTCAATTTCATACCCTGAATACTTTGTAAAATAAACGAGTCTGAAGTCATAGAGCTCCATGCATCCCAGAATAGATGTAGCATCCCACCAACTTGTGAGGTTAAACATGCAGCACTTGCATGAGAACCAGACCCCCTTACCTCCATGGTTACCGGCGGGGCCTGACGTTCTGGGCTTCGGTGTTCCGGTGTGTTGCTGGATTGTGTGGTTAGCGCATCTTCCACGCCGGTCGCTGTTTGCCCTGCCCTAAAAAAGGCTTCTGTTGTTGGGGTGCGGCCGGAGTGTAGGTCCTTGCTGGTCTTTCAGGTGGCCCCGGAAGTCTTACATAAGGCGTTTGTCTGCGCGCTGCCGGCCTGCTGGAGGGAGGTGGTTTCATCAAACCGACAGCCGTCACCTCCTCGTCCAGTCCTTGACCTGTTTCAGGCAGGTCCTCACCGAACAACTGTCTCGGTGGTGGCGTCGTCAGATGCCTTGCACAACCCCGCGAATTTGGGGTTAAGAGTCAGCTTGATGGCGATTTTCCGGAAAGCGTTGATTTCGTATTGTGTGTTACACAATAACGCAAGAGCACCTTCCTGCTCCTCCGTCATCTCCATACCGTCAACCGATCTGGCAAAGGCAGTAATCCCCGACGTTAGTAGTTTCAGGGTCTTCTGTAATTTGAGTTCCTGTGCCCTTATTCCTGGGCTAATGTTGCCCCAGATGGGCGTGTTGACTGTCGGTACATTCAGTGATATGCAGTTGTTCGGGGCCTTGTACTCGTTTATAACCTCGGTTAGGACCTGATCCTGCAGCTGGTGTGTAGTGAGGAAGTCAATACTGGCGCTAGCTTGGCCTGTAACGGCTGTCCCGAGGGCTTGGGCTGGAGAGAATTTGGAGACCACATCCAGCAGTTCCTCTTTGGGGTTTCTCTGGTGCTGCAGGTCCCTCCACCAAACCTTCTTCCATGTCACCCAGCTGCTGATCCTGGCACTCCCCACCAATGACGGGGACATGCTAGGTGGCCCAGTAGCATGTCTCCTGGAGCTGAAGGACATGGTCCTGCTGCTGGAGATTCTTGCTCTAGGAGACGCTCCATCATGCGCTCCATGCGGGCAATGCGACCGCCACCGCTATCTGCGGACAACAGGTCGACTTCCTCAGGGTCTCCTGAACACTGAGGCTTCTGCCATCCGGCCCGCACCCCGTCGAGGTGACGACTAGGGTGCTAGGCAGGATGTCGGTTGCCTAGGCAGGATGTCGTCCAGCGGGGCTTAGCGACCCCCGCGCGGACATGCCGCTGGTCGAGTCTTCCGGACGGTAGCGGCCCGCCTGTCTGGAAAGACATGAGCGGTGAGGAGTCGGGACAGCCGCCAAAGCGGGGTGCACCAACGTCCGCGTGGGCTTGCCGCCTGTCCTCCCCCAGACAATGGCGACGTATCGGTCACGTCCAGCCGCTAAACGCAGGGTGCGGTGACCGAGATGATATCCCACCAGCCCGCGATCTGGCAGGCTCCTCCGGTGGTGAGTCTGCGCCGGCCGCTCCTGTGGGGCTCCAGACTCAGGCCTCGATCCCTCACCGGTCTGCGATCTGGCGAACTGCTCCGGTGGCAAGTCGACGCCGGCCGCTGGACTTTCGTGCGGTCCTTCCCTGGGCCGCCCTCTGGTGACCTGTATAGTAGGGGAAACAGAACGTGCCGCAGAGCGGGAGCAACACGTTTACGCACCTTTTTTTTCCCACTGTCCCTATGCTTAGGTGACAGTGGTAGGGAGTCAGGGTCTTCCCTACCCTGCTCCCGCGCGGTGTTCCTACCACCGTGCGGCTCATGGATAGAGTGTGGTGGAGAGTCGCGTCCTGGTAGAGTAGGGCCTCCCCGACTTCCCCCGTCCTTTTTTTCCGGCCCGACGAGCGGGTGCTGCCGTTGTAGCGGGCAGCTCCGAGGTATTTTTCAAACTCCTATCCATCATCCGTGTGAACAAAAAATTCTATCCACAGGAACTAACCAACTCAAGGTTAGTTCCTCTTACTTTTTGAAGGGCTGGTGGAGGAGCGCACTCCCCCCTCCAGCCGTCGACTGCAACTGCGAGCGACGATATATCGCGCAGGCGTGCTGGCGGGGTCTTCACAAAGTCACTCACTTGACTCCGAAATGAAATTCCACAGATTCATCACTCTCTGTGTGAAAAATGATTTTCCCATCTCGGTATTAAAAGACTTCCCCCTTATCCTTAAACTGTGACCCCTTGTCTGGACTTCCCCAACATCGGGAACAATCTTCCTGCGTCTAGCCTGTCCAATCCCTTAAGAATTTTGTAAGTCTCTATAAGATCCCCCCTCAATCTCCTAGATTCCAGTTCCGTCAGAAAGGATGTACTGGCACTAATTGGGAGCACAAGGGTGATCGAGGAGGTCGTTGTCGATACCAGAGGAATTGAACGATGAGGAGAGACGGGACCGAGCAATTGCTGTTCATTACAAAGGGCAGAGACAGAGCACTTTGGAAGAAATTCTTTACCTCAGCAAAGGAGTCAATGGACAAAGACATAAATTTAAAGTCATTAGTAGAATTATTATTTGGGAGTTATGGGGAAATGTTTTCACTCAGAGGCCAATGAGAGATTGGAACTCACCACCTGCAAGATCAGGCAGGATCATTTCCCTATTTACTAAGTATATGGATGTCATAGAGTCAGTTTAATTTAATTAACTGTAATTAAGTGTGTTTAATTTAGCTTAGGAAGGAACTGCAGATGCTGGTTTAGATCTAAGATAGACACAAAAAGCTGGAGTAACTCAGCGGGACAGGCAGCATCTCTGGAGAGAAGGAATGGGTGACGTTTCAGGTTGAGACCCTTCTTCAGACTGATGTTTAATTTAGTTCAGCACTTCAACTCCCCCTCCCATTCCGTATCCGACCTCTCTGTCCTGGGCCTCCTCCACGGCCAGAGTGAGCAACACCGCAAATTGGAGGAACAGCACCTCATATTCCGTTTGGGGAGTCTGCATCCTCTTGGCATGAACATTGAATTCTCCCAATTCTGTTAACCCTTGCTGTCTCCTCCCCTTCCTATCTCTCCCTCAGCCCTCGGGCTCCTCCTCCTCCTTTTTCCTTTCTTCCCCCCGCCTCCCCCCACATCCCATCAGTCTGAAGAAGGGTTTCGGCCCGAAACGTCGCCTGTCTCCTTCGCTCCACAGATGCTGCTGCACCCGCTGAGTTTCTCCAGCATTTTGTGTACCCTTTAATTTAGTTTAGTTAAGTTAGTTTACTGTCACGTGTACCGAGGTACAGTGAAAAGCATTTGTTGCTTGTCGACCAGTCAGCAGAAAGACAATGCACGATTACAGACACAAAAATCTGGAGTAACTTAGCAGGACAGGCAGCAATTCTGGATAGAAGGATTGGGTGAGGTTTCAGGATGAGACCCTTCTCAGTCTGAAGAAGAGTCTCGACCCGAATCTTCACCGATTGTTTTTCTCCACAGATGCTGTCTGACCTGCTGGGTTATGTGCCTGTCCGACTTAGGCACCACTGTAAAATGTCTCCAGTGTGAACGGAGTGGCTGCGGAAGTGGGATAACATTAATCTAGTGTGGACGGGTGATGGATGGTTGGTGTGGACTAGGTGCGGACAGTGGCCGCAAAAATGGCCAACTGGGACAGGGCCTTAATTCTGCTCCGTGTCGTATCTCTAACTACATGCGTATATAATGGAGGAGGTGGCCCAGATCAAAGGAGCAGCTATAAGAACAGGGTACACAAAAGGCTGGAGAAACTCAGCGGGTGCAGCAGCATCTAAGGAGCGAAGGAGACAGGCGACGTCGCCTATCTCCTTCGCTCCTTAGATGCTGCTGCACCCGCTGAGTTTCTCCAGCCTTTTGTGTACCCTCGATTCTCCAGCATCTGCAGTTCCTGCTATAAGAACAGGTTTGTTTCTACGCTGAACCTCCAAACTGAACTAAAAAGGGCATCTTTAGAGTTTGAAGATGGGTCCCAACCTGAAACGTCACCCATCTATAGGTTCTCCAGAGATGCTGCCTGACTCGCTGAGTTACTCCAGCACTTGGTGCCTATCTTTTAAAATGGAGCAACCTATAGAATCTAATGCCGTCACAGGGAGAATGTCATATTCCATTCCGCACGTTTCAAACATCTGCTCATCACCAGTGAACTCAGCTCAAGCATGGATTTCTTTAAACAATTTCTATTCCATGGTGTGTTTTGGGAAAGTGATCCAAATCTTATTTTCTCTATTAATTGGTTTTGAGGTTTTTGAACTGAATCCCAGGTACATACAATGAGTTAATGTTCTTTCGTTTTAAGCATTACATCACTGGCAACATTCATTGCATGCTCACATTTCTAACGCAGAATTATACATCATGAATCACATTATATTAATTAAATCAGAAAAAGTTAATTAAAATATGTTTGCAAAATCTGTCCACCCTGCACCTAAGCTTACACCTCTTCACGAGCTTCCTAAGTACATTATCAGCTTATTACACTTAATCAAAGATGCAAAATAAATGTTTTTGTATCCTAGCAACACGGAGCCCCTACAGGGCAGAAATTGGGACAGAATTGAGATTTTCCATTAAAAATATTTAGCTGCTGAAGTTACTTCGTATCTGCTGTAGAAGGGTCTCAAACCGAAACGTCACCTATTCCTTCTCTCCATAGATGCTGCCTCACCCGCTGAGTTTCTCCAGCATTTTTTGTCTACCTTCGATTATTCCAGCATCTGCAGTTCTGTCTTAAACGTCATATCTGCTGTAGCATCAACATGAACAACTCGTAACAAAACCTAAAGCCCTCACATCGAACGATATGTGTAGGAAGGAACTGCAGATGCTGGTTTTAACCGAAGATAGATAATGGAAACAGGCCATTGTTAGCAAGCTTCAAAGTCACATTGGCTGTAACCCGTTTTCACCTCGCAAGCAGCTCACAATGGCCTGTTTCCTTTATCATCAATACTTTTTTGCATATCTTTCATTCATTTGTTCTATATCTATCCATATCACCATCTATGTCTCTTGTTTCCCTTTCCAATGACACTCAGTCGGAAGCAGTATCTCGACCCGAAACGTCACCTTTTCCTTCTCTCCAGAGATGCCGCCTAACTTGCTGAGTTTCTCCAGCTTTTTGTGTCTAATGTTGAACAATACCCTGAGTTAATAAAACTGAAGAGGCCCACTGGCCAGACACTGAAGTGTCGGACACCCACACATACACACACACACATACACACACACACACATACACACACACCCACATGCACAGACACACACAGACACAAACACACACCCACACGCGCACCCACACCCACATCCACAGACACACACACACAGATAGACACACACACACAGGCACGGTCGTGAACACACACAGACACACACACATGCACACACAACAGATAGACAGACACGCACACAACACACACACACACACACACGGGTGAACACACACAGACACACACACGCACACACACACCGACACACACACACGCGAACACACAAACAGACACACACACGCACACGCACAGACAAGAATAGATATACACACACACGCGCACACGCACAGACACACACAAGCACGTGCGAACACACACACACGGAGATCTGACAAACCAAGTTAGCCATGTGTAGGAAGGCTAATGTGTCAGAGAACTCTCTGTGAGGGGGGGAACTGCAGATGCGGGTTTAAACCGAAGATAGACACAAACTGTTGGAGTAACTCAGCGGGATAGGCAGCATCTCTGGAGAGAAGGAATGGGTGGCGTTTCGGGTCGAGACCACTTCTCCAGACTAGTTGCTGCATCCAGAGGAGCTGGGAAGATGAGACAGCCTGGGATGGGCAGGACCACAATGCAATGTGGTGGGCGGCGTATTAAATATCTCCCTCCTGCTTGTCGCCATACATTTATGAATCATTTACTACAAAGTGGACGAGATGAAGAGTCGCTGATTAATATGCAATCAAATTAAACTGAATGGAAATTTAGAACGGGGAGGGAAACTAACCAAGAAATAATTATTCAAGACTTTTCGACTTTGATTTTCCCTCACAGATCAGCACAAAACCAGCCAAATGAATAATTAATTAACCTCTGCATCCCCTCTCCCTCTCCCTCCATCCCTCCCCACCCAAGTCGCACCAGCTTCAAACTTGTCTTGTTGAGTTTCATTGTCTGTAACCCGTTTTCACCTCGCCCACAGCTAACAGTGGCCTGGTTCCTTTCCCATCGTTACTTTTTTGCATGTCTTTCGTTCATTTGTTCTATAGCTCTCCACATCGCCGTCTATATCTCTCGTTACCCTTTTCCCTAAATCTCAGTCTGAAGAAGGGTCTGGAGCCGAAACGCCACCTATTCCTTTTCTCCGGAGATGCTCTCCGACCCACATCACCTCTGCCCGGCATGACTTAGTGTCGAGAAGTACAACAAATGCTGTTGCATGGAATCTACAGGACTCACTGGGTCAAAAAGGCAGCCGGCATCATCAGAGACCCACACCACCCTGGCCACGCTCTCATTTACACCCCTGCCATGTGGAAGAAGGTACAGGAGCCTCAAAACCTGCAACGTCCAGCTTCAGGGGCAGCTCCTTCCCTACAACCACCAGGGTATTAAACACAGAAGAACGACGCTGGACAAAACGCTGGAGTAACTCAGCGGGACAGGCAGCATCTCTGGAGAGAAGGAATGGGTGACGTTTTTCAAAAAGTCACCCATTCCTTCTCTCCAGAGGTGCTGCGTGCCCCGCTGCGTTACTCCAGCACTTCGCGTCTATCTTCGGTATAAACCAGCATCTGCAGTTCCTTCCTACAAAGGCTATTAAACACCCCAACCTCCAAATTGGCTCTGAACTATATAGACTTGGGGGCACGCCGTTTCACTTTGCATCATTATTGTCCGTTTGCTTTTACACGTACATACAGGGCGCACGGTGGCGCAGCGGTAGAGTTGCTGCCTCACAGCGCCAGAGACCCGGGTTCGATCCGGACCACGGGTGCTGTCTGTACGGAGTTTGTACGCTCTCCCCGTGACCTGCGTGGGCTTTCTCCGGGTGCTCCAGCACTTGTGTTCTTTTCTGCGTCTCCATTAACATGCTTTGCTGACTCTCGTTTGAATATTTCACCGTCGAGCCCAGATTATAATGTTGTTTCCGGAGGTTTATAGCGATTGGGGTAGATGTGTAGGAATGAACCACAGATGTTGGTTTAAATCAAAGATGGACGCAAAAATGCTGGAGTAACTCAGCGGGACGGGCAGCATCTGCGGAGAGAAGGAATGGGTGAGGTTGCGGGTCGAGACCCTTCTCCAGACTTCAGATCGGGGTTGATGTTTGTGTCAGAGTGAGGGTAGGCATCTGTTTATGCCGTGGGGTCTGGTCACCTCCACCACTGGATCGGGTTCTCAGTCGGCCAAGACCCCCCTCCTGCACCAACCGGTCCTTGGTGAAAGGATTCACATGAAAGCTTCTCCCACACCTCACACTGCCGCCCACATCATCACCAACTCCAAGGGACTGATTAAAAGATGACAGTGAGTGTGAATAGTGAGTCTGTATTTGATTGTGTGAATGTGAATGCTCTGAGATCATATGACAGAGAAACATAGAAACATAGAAAATTGGTGCAGGAGGAGGCCATTAGGCCCTTGGAGCCAGCACCGCCATTCATTGTGACCATGGCTGATCGCCCCCTATCAATAACCCGTGCCTGCCTTCTCCCCACATCCCTTGACTCCACTAGCCCCTAGAGCTCTATCTAACTCTCTCTTAAATCCATCCAGTGACTTGGCCTCCACTGCCCTTTGTGGCAGGGAATTCCATAAATTCACAACTCTCTGGGTGAAAACGTTTGTTCCCACCTCAGTCTTAAATGGCCTCCCCTTTATTCTAAGACTGTGGCCCCTGGTTCTGGACTCGCCCAACATTGGGAACATTTTTCCTGCATCTAGCTCGTCCAGTCCTTTTACCCATAGACCCATGACCATAGACCAGAGGACATTGGAGCAGAATTAAGGGCCTGTCTCACTTGGCGTTTTTTTCAGCGATTGTCGGCATCATTGACTGGCGTATCAGGTCACCGAAAAAGTCGCGGCGTGACGTGGCGTGACAGCATATTGCGCGCGGTGTTTTTTCAAGTGTCGCAACATGTTTTTGTCGCTGCTGGATTTTGAAATGTTCAAAATCGTTCGGCAACCCCGATACGCCAGTCAATGACGCCGGCAGTCGCCGAAAAAATCGGCAAGTGGGACAGGCCCTTTAGGCCATTCATCTCATCGCGTCTACTCCGCCATCTTTCCCTCTGCACCCCACTCTCCTGCCTTCTCCCCCTAACCTTTGACACCCTTACGAATCAAGAATCTGTCAGCCTCTACTTTACAAAATACCCGTTGACATGGCATCCACGGCCGTCTGATTCAATGAACTCCACAGATTCACCACCCCCTCGCCAAAGAAATTCCACCCCAACTCCTTGTGAACATGTGTGAATGCATGTACATGCGTGTGTGTGTGTGTGTGTGTGTGTGTGTGTGTGTGTGTGTGTGCGTGTGTGTGTGTGTGTGTGTGTGTGTGTGTGTGTGTGTGTGTGTGTGTGTGTGTGTGTGTGTGTGTGTGTGTGTGTATGTGTGTCCCCGTGCGTGTGTGTGTGTGTGTGTGTGGTATGTGTATGTGTGTCCCCATGCATGTGCATGCGTGTGTGTGTGTGTGTGTGTGTGTGTGTGTGTGTGTGTGTGTGTATGTGTATGTGTGTGTGTATGTGTGTGTGTGTGTGTGTGTGTGTGTGTGTGTGTGTGTGTGTGTATGTGTGTGTGTCCCCGTGCATGTGCATGCGTGTGTTGTGTGTGTGTGTGTGTGTGTGTGTGTGTATGTGTGTGTGTATGTGTATGTGTGTCCCCGTGCATGTGCATGCGTGTGTGTGTGTGTATGCGTGAGGCCGTGCGTGTATGTGTCCCTGTGTGTGTGCTGTGTGTGTGTGTGTGTGTGTGTGTGTGTGTGTGTGTATGTGTGTCCCCGTGCATGTGCATGCGTGTGTGTGTGTGTGTGTCCGTGCGTGTGTGTGTGTGTGTACTGCGTTTCTGTGTGTGTATGCGTGAGGCCGTGCGTGTATGTGTCCCTGTGTGTGTGTGTGTGTGTGTGTGTGTGTGTGTGTGTGTGTGTGTGTGTGTGTATGTGTGTGTGTGTTATGTGTGCGTATGTGTGTGTCCTGTGCTTGTGTGTGTGTGTGTACGTGTTTCTGTGTGCGTATGCGTGTGGCCGTGCGTGTATGTGTCCCCGTGTGTGTGCGTGTGTGTGTGCGTGCGTGTATGTATGTGTGTGTGCTTCTGTGTGTGTGTGCGTGCGTGTAGGTGTCTGTGCGTGCGTGTGTGTGTGCGTGTTCGTGTATGTGTGTGTGTTTGTGTGTGTGTGTATGTGTTTCCGCGTGTGCGTGCGTTTGTGTATGTGTGTGTGTGCGTGCGTGTAGGTGTCTGTGCGTGCTTGTGTGTGTGCGTGTTCGTGTATGTGTGTGTTTTGTGTGTGTGTGTGTGTGTGTTTGTGTGTGTGTGTGTGCGTGTTTCCGCGTGTGCGTGCGTTTGTGTATGTGTGTACGTGTTTGACTGTGTGTGGGAGGTGGAGATTTGAGTGTGTTGAACAGTTGCAATGTGGCTGCAGCAATCTGTAGTTGCGTAAGGTGCACCATGGCAACTACTGTAGGTGGCACATTCACAAGGATCAGCTCCAAGCGACAGAAATATATTTTGGAAGTGTTTTACTTCAAACGGCATTTTTAGTCATTAAATAAATGCTGTGTGAAATATTCTCCTAGGAGGCGGTGCTGTTGTTTCATGTGGGCCCCGGAGCAACAGAAGGTACATAATGTGTTGAAAAGTGGCTTCACAGGTAGACAGGGTGATCATTAAGGCTTTTAGAGAGTCAGCGTAGAAACAGGCCCTTTGGCCCACCGGCTGTGTTCCCACATATTATCCTATGCCCACCAGGGACAATTTTTTTTACATTTACCAAGCCAATTAACCTACTTGCCTGTACGCTTTTGGAGTGTGGGAGGAAACCGAAGATCTCGGAGAAAACCCACGCGGGTCACGGGGAGAACGTACAAACTCCGTACAGACAGCACCCGTAGTCGGGATCGAACCCACATCTCCGGCGCTGCATTCACTGTGAGGCAACAACACTACCGCTGCGCCACTGTGGCCGCCCATTGGCCTTCATCAGTCAGAGCATTGGGTGTAGAAGTTAGGAGGTCATGTTGCAGTTGCATAAGACGTTGTGTTGTGTTCAGTTTTTGGCACCATGTTTTAAAGGAAAGATGGTGTCAAGCTGGAAAGGGAGCAGAGAAGCATTACGAGGATGTAGCCTGGACTAGAGGGCCTGAGCTATAGGGAGAGGTTGTGTCGGCTGGGACTGTATTCCTTGGAGCGCAGGAGGATGAAGGGGTGATCTTATAGAGGTGTATAAAATCATGAGAGGAATAGATTGGGTAGACCCACAGAGTCTCTTGCCCAGAGTAGGGGAATCGAGGACCAGGTTTAAGATGAGGGGGGGAAAATTTGTAAGAATCTGAGGGGTCACTTTTTCACTCAATGGATGGTAGGTGTATGGAACGAGCTGCCAGAGGAGGTAGTTGAGCCAGGTAATATCGCAAAGTTTAAGAAACATTTTGATAGATGGTTGGATATGACATGCTGAGAGGAATATGGGCCAAAGGCAAGTAGATGGGACTAGTTGGCCAGTGTGGGCTAGTTGGACCGAAGGGCCTGTTTCCATGCTGTATGAATAAAATGCTCTGAAGTTGACCTTCCTCACTGTGGCTGGATTCCACTGGTCATGTCCGTCCTTCAGTCTACAGCCGCTTTAGCCAATGTCCGCTGGAAACCATCAAATGAACAAATACACTCGGACATCCTTTACGAGAAAACAACAGGGCAAGAAAATACCGACCAACATACTGGATCCTACCATGCTGTTTATTCAGCTCAAGACAACCCGATATGGATCAACAAGCCACTAACCGGCATTCAACACCAGACATTTCTTATAGAAACTTACAAAACTCTTAAGGGGTTGGACAGGCTAGATGCAGGAAGATTGTTCCCGATGTTGGGGAAGTCCAGGACAAGGGGTCACAGTTTAAGGATAAGGGGGAAATCTTTTAGGACCGAGATGAGAAAATCATTTTTCACACAGAGAGTGGTGAGTCTCTGGAATTCTCTGCCACAGAAGGTAGTTGAAGCCAGTTCATTGGCTATATGTAAGAGGGAGTCAGACGTGGCCCTTGTGGCTAGAGGGATCAGGGGGTATGGAGAGAAGGCAGGTACGGGAGACTGAGTTGGATGATCAGCTATGATCATATTGAATGGCAGTGCGGGCTCGAAGGGCCGAATGGCCTACTCCTGCACCTATTTTCCATGTTTCTATGTTTCCATTCCACTTACACCCTGTGCCAGTCATGTGATCAGAGCAGAGATCGACACAAAATGCTGGAGTAACTCAGCGGGACAGGCAGCATCTGTGGAGAAAGGGAATAGGTGACGTTTTGGGTCGAGACCCTTCTTCAGACTAGATCGTTGAGTCTCAGGAAGATTTCCGACCAGAAGCATCACCCATTCCTTCTCTCCAGAGATGCTGGCCGTCCCGCTGAGTTACCCCAGCATTTTGTGATGATATTTGCTGTAAAACTGTCATGTCATCAGCGTCTTTCCACGGCACCATATTACATGCAGTAAAGTCATAAAACAGAGAAACAGGCCCTTCAGCCCAACATGCCCACACTGACCTAGCTGCCCATCTTTGGCCCGTACCTATCCATCTATACATAACTAAAAGTCTTTGTTTCTTTTGTGTCCACGATGTGTCTCTACGTGTGTCTCTGTGTCAATCTGGTTAATTCCTATCTTCTTCCAAACGCTAGGCCACAGCCTTCCCATTTTCACACGCCCTACTCACATTGTTCCCGTGGTGGCGAGAAACATCTTCCCGTCGCATTTCCACCTATATTTCCAAAGTTATTCGCGATTAAAGCTTTGAAAATGCCAACATTAACAAGATTTTTACTGTTAAAATCCTTCCTCCCAGCTTCCAACACACATCGATACAAAGTTGCACGACAGGAACACTCTGAATTTCACCTCAATGGGATATTTCAACAGGAAGGGGAGGGCCAACCGGTATTGCAATTGGAACTGCTGCAGCAGTCCGGGGAAGTGCAATTGGAATATTTTTTTAAAGCCCACTGCTGAGGGAGGCAGGGGAGCACTGGAATCTTTTGTTCCTGAACGTCTTCCATTGCATTGGGGGAACGGGTGAGTGGTGGAATATTGCGTTGGAGGCCCACACCGTTGGGGGAGCAGACCCAACGGGTCTACACTTGGTTTAGTCCGTCGTAAACCTGTCCCACCCAGGCAATGTCCCATCCACCCTCTCCGTCCAAAGTTCTTTTGGAGGGATGCAAGGGAAGGCGAACGACATGGCTTCAGGGGCTAGGCACAGATTGCTGAAGTAACTCAGCTGGGACCGGCAGCATCTCTGGAGAGAAGGAATGGGTGATGTTTTGGGTCCAGACCTTTCTTCAGACTCAACGTGTCAGTGGCCACCACCAGAACAATGGGCTTTTATTAATGTCGCCAAGCTGAAAAGGCTGGTTTCCTGAAACTGTTACGCCCCAGGGACTGTACAAATGCAGACTGGGTGAACATGTTGCTGAATATCTCCATTTGGACTGCAGTGCCTCCATAGTCCTTGTGTGGCAAGGATCCCAGGATGTCAATGGTAGCAGCGACGCCACTGGTAATGGGAACATACAGGGGCGGCACGGTGGCGCAGCGGTAGAGACCTGGCTCGATCCCGACTATGGGCACTGTCTGTCCGGAGTTTGCACGTTCTCCCTGTGACCGCGTGGGTTTTCCCCGGGTGCACCGGTTTCCTCCCACACTCCAAAGACGTGCAGGTTTGCCGGCTAATTGGCCCTCTGTAAACCGTCCCATAGCGAGAAGGATAGAACGAGGGCACTGGGCGATTGCTGGTCGGCGTGGACTCGATGGGCCGAAGGGCCTGTTTCCCGCGCTGTATCTCTGAAACTAAACTGAACGAAATCATCGACGTGGCGCTGGTGTGCCTGCGCGCTCTCAGGAATCTCAGACAATCCAAGCGAAATATTAGAAATGCCAAATGCCGTGACATTTCCATCTCCTTTTGTTTGTCGATCTTTAGTACTCCCAGCGTACGTCACTGTCACAAACTTTGCAGATGAAAAGCACTTGCTTATCAGGAATGATACGGTGCCGTGCAGCTAACAGACTGGATTTCAAAGATAAATGTTTCTCCAGATCTGGCGTCGCACGCAATACAGTCTGGGCTTTATTACACCGCTGCGGTTTCTAAATGTTAGCGACTGTCAGACAATCCCACTGACAAAAACCTTTGCTGATTAGCACAGGCAAGAATGTTCTAAATGACTCCCCAGCACAACTTAAGAGGCCAATTCTTCCACGTATTTGCTGTGCTGACAAAATGTTGACATTCAGCAAGCCCCGCAGCCGCGCCCAGCCCCAGCCTCGCCGTCCGCGTTAACCCTGCCTCTCCATCCGCGGATGCTGCCCGACCTGCTGGCTGTTCCCTGCCGCTATCCGCTGCTTTTTGATCTGGGGCCTTCATCCATTGAGAACCCCAGCAGTAGAGTCATGCAGCCTCATACAGCACAGAAACAGGCCCTTCAGCCCAACTTGTCCATGCCAACCAGGATGCCCCGTCCAAGCTGGTTGCATTTCATAATCATAATCATAAGTAATTAAGTAAGTTTATTGGCCAAGTATTCACATACAAGGAATTTGCCTTGGTGCTCCGCCCACAAGTAACAAAGTGACATACAGTGACAGTTACGAATGACTCAGAAAACATTAAATATTAATAATAATAAAACATTCTTAATAATAATCATACTTAATTGGCCAAGTATGTTTTGCAACATACGAGGAATTAGATTTGCCATACAGTCATACTAATAAAAAGCAACACGACACGCAAAATACATTTTAACATAAACATCCACCACAATGACTCCTCCACGTTCCTCACTGTGATGGAAGGCGAAAAAAATGTTCAATCTTCTTTCCATCTTTGTCCTCCAGCGGTCGGGAGTCTCTAACCTTCCGTTGACGGGACGATCTTACTCCCGTAGCTGGCGGCGGGCCTCCTCGTCGGGGGGGGGGGGGGGGGGGAATCTCAGCTCCCCCGCGCCGGGCGATCTACCTCGGGTCGGGGTTAGTCCAACGTCGAGCGGTTTTGAAGCTTCCCGACTCGTTCTCTCCCGCGACCGCCAGCTGCTTGATGTTAAATTTGCCCGCATTTGGCCCACATCCCCTCCAAACCTTCCCTGTCCCAAAGAAATAAGAGCATGTTCACTAGCCCAAATGGCAAAGCACTTCAAAGTCCCACATCCCTATCACCATCTCCCTCCCTGTTCCTTATCGAAAGCAGTGTCCTTGCCTCAAGCACAAAGCCAGCTGCTTCTGCATAAACACTTCCTGACATTGGCCCTTCGATTCTTATATCTTTGTTAGCCTATTATGTCTGAAGTGCTGATTGACATTTGTTTTCTAGTTGCTTTCAGATACCAGACACATCTCCACAAGATCCCAAGCTGTTTGCCTCCAAGCTACCATTTCATCCACTTGTGATATTTTCATACCCAATAACTCAATTTATTTTTTAAAGTCCCGGTGTTTTTCTTAAACAAGGACATAAGCAACAGGAGCAGCAATGCCTTTGAGTCCAATATTTCACTAATTAAGGTCATAAATCCTTGTTTTTATTTTACCGTGGAGAAAGACACAAACATCGAGAAACATGGAGCAGTCAAAGGAAATATCTTGAGTTTAGTTGAGTTTGTGTTTATTGACACGTGTACCGAGGTACAGTGAAAAGCTTTTGTCATAAAGTCATGAGTGATAGGAGCAGAATTAGGCCATTCGGCCCAAGTCTGCTCCGCCGTTCAATCATGGCAGATCTTTCTCTTCCTTCTAACCCTATTGTCCTGCCTTCTCCCCATAACCCCTGACACCCTTACTAATCACCTGTACTGTTGCGTGCTATCCAGTCAGCAGAAACACTATTCATTATTACAATCGAGCCATCCACAGTGTACAGACACATAATAAAGGGATTAATGCTTAGTGCAAGATAAAGTCCAGGAAAGTCCTATTGAAGGTAGCCTGAGGGTCTCCAATGACGTAGATAGTAGCTCAAGACCGCTCTCTAGTTGTTGATAGGATGGTTCCGTTACCTGATAACAGCTGGGAAGAAGTGACTTGAGCGAGTCACAGTCATACAGTGTGGAAACAGGCCCTGAGGCCCACCTTACCCACACTGACCAACATGCCCCATCTACACTAGTCCCACCTGCCTGCGTTTTGGCCCTCTATATCGCTCCAAATCTACCCTATCCATGCACCTGTCCAAATGTTTTTTAAACGTTGCGTTAGTCCCCACCTCAGCTACTTCCTCCAGCTGTTTGTTCCATGGATCCACCACCCTTTGTGTAAAAAGCTAACCCTCAGATTCCTATTAAATCTTTCCCCCCTCACCTTAAGCCTATGTCCTCTGATTCTTTACTCCCTCACTCTGGGCAAGAGACTCTACCCGATCTATTCCTCTTATGATCTTGTACACCTCTATAAGATCACCCCTCGTCCTCCTGCGCTCCAAGGAATAAGGTCCGAGCCTGTTTCACCTTTAACCATACGTAACTCAGGCCCTCGAGTTCTGGCAACATCCTCGTAAACCTCCACTGCGCCCTTTCCGACTCGAGTTCTCCCCTGATTTTTTTTTCCCCCTCAAATTGTGGGACCTGATGGGGATTGTGTAAATGAACTGATCCCTGTATAAGCCTCGGCAACACGCTGATAATAATTCATTGGGATTGAAAACTTTAATTAAAACGTTCTTTGAGAGTCACGACACGTGATGTTTGAAAAGTCTCACTGCACCAGAAATCAGAGCAATTATCTGCATTTACAAAACCATTTTGTAGTTTTATCCCCAGCATGAGGTGTTCCAAGATGTTTCATGGAGGCGTGCAGAGACAAAAACTCACCTTGAGCCAATAAAGGGGGTATTTGAAAGGGTAGGGTGTTTTTAAGTAGTAGAGTCAATGAACTGCAGTTGCCGGTTTACAAAACAAAGACACAAAGTGCTGGAGTAACTCAGCGGGTCAGGCATCATCCCTCGAAAACATGGACAGGTGAGGAATGTAATTCAGTCCTTTGCAAGGGGTGACATTGAAACAGGAGATGTGGAATCAAGATTCAAGAGAGTTTATTGTCATGGGTCCCAGATAGCACAATGAAATTCTTCCTTTGCTTCAGCACAACAGAATATTGCAGGCATAAATAAATACAGAACAGATCAGTGTGACCATACACCATTGAATATATATCTACACACATAAATAACCAGATAAAAGTGCAATAGGCTATTAAAGTTCAGATTTTTGTTTGAGTTGAGTTTAATAGTCTGATGGCTGTGGGGACACAGCTGTTCCTGAACCTGGATGTTGTAGATTTCAGGCTCCTGTACCATCTACCTGAAGTTCGAGGGATGAGTGTGGCCAGGATGGTGTGGGTCCTTGATTAGTCTGTATGGATAGAACTGTAGGATTGTAAGGGTAAAAAGACCATAACGGGACTCATCTACAGGCCCCCAAACAGTAGCCTGGACATAGGGCCAAGTTGAGTTAAAATTGGCATGTAGTGAAGGTAATGCTACGGTTGTTATGGACATAGACATAGACATAGAAAATAGGTGCAGGAGGAGGCCATTCGGCCCTTCGAGCCAGCACCGCCATTCATTGCGATCACGGCTGATCGTCCCCTATCAATAACCCGTGCCTGCCTTCTCCCCATATCCCTTGACTCCACCAGCCCCTAGAGCTCTATCTAACTCTCTCTTAAATCCATCCAGTGACTTGGCCTCCACTGCCCTCTGTGGCAGGAATTCCATTAATTCACAACTCTCTGGGTGAAAAAGTTTTTCCTCACCTCAGTCTTGAATGACCTCCCCTTTATTCTAAGACTGTGGCCCCTGGTTCTGGACTCGCCCAACATTGGGAACATTTTTCCTGCATCTAGCTTGTCCAGTCCTTTTATAATTTTATGTGTTTCTATAAGATCTCCCCTTATCCTTCTAAACTTCAGTGAATACAAGCCCAGTCTTTTCAATCTTTCCTCATATGACAGTCCCGCCATCCCAGGGATCAATCTCGTGAACCTACGCTGCACTGCCTCAATCACAAGGATGTCCTTCCTCAAATTAGGGGACCAAAACTGTACACAATACTCCAGATGTGGTCTCACCAGAGATTTCAACATGCAGGTAGACTGGGAAAATCAGGTTGGTACTGGACCCCAAGAAAGGGAGTTTGTGGAGTGCCTCTGTGATGGATTCTAGAGCAGCTTGTATTGGAGCCTACCAGGGAGAGGGCAATTCTGGATTTAGTGTTATGTAATGAACCGGATTTGATAAAGGAACTTGAGGTTAAGGAGCCATTAAGAGGTAGTGACTATAATATGGTCAGGTTTAATCTACAATTGGAGAGGGAGAAGAGTAGATCAGAGGTGTCAGTGTAACACTTGGATAAAGGGGACTATGGAGCCATAAGGGAGGAGCTGGCCAAAGTTCACTGGAGAGATATCCTAGCAGGGATGACATTGGAACAACAATGGCAGGTGTTTCTGGGAATAATACAGAAGGTGCAAGATAAGTTAATTCCAAAGAGGAAGAAAGATTCCAAGGGGAGTAAGGGGCAACCGTGGCTGACAAGGGACGTCAGGGATGGAATAAAAATAAAAGAGAAGTACAACGTAGCGTAAACCAAGAGGATAGGGTAATGTTTAAAGCGCAACAGAAGATAACTAAAAAGACAATACCGGGAGAAAAGATGAGGTACGAAGGTAAGCTAGCCAAGAATATAAAGGAGGATAGTAAAAGCTTCTTTAGGTATGTGAAGAGGAAAAAAATAATTAAGACCAAAGTTGGACCCTTGAAGACTGAAAAAGGTGAACTGATTATGGGGAACCAGGAAATGGCAGATGAGTTGAACACGTACTTCGTATCCGTCTTCACTAAGGAGGACACAAACTATCTTCCTGATGTACTAGTGGCCAACGGATCTGGGGTGACGGAGGAACTGATGGAAATCCACATTAGGCAGGAAATGGTGTTGGGTTGACTGATGGGACTGAAGGCTGATAAATCCCCAGGGCCTGATGGTCTGCAACCAGGGTACTTAAGGAAATAGCTCTAGAAATCATGGATGCATTGGTGATCATTTTCCAATGTTCTATAGATTTAGGATCAGTTCCTGTGGATTGGAAGGTAGCTAATGTTATCCCACTTTTTAAGAAAGGGGGGAGAGAGAAAACAGGAAATTATAGACCAGTTAGCCTGACATCGGTGGTGGGGAAGATGCTGGAGTCAATAATAAAAGATGAAATAGTGGCACATTTGGATAGCAGTAACAGGATCGGTCCGAGTCAGCATGGATTTACGAAGGGGAAATCATGCTTGACTAATCTTCTGGAATTGTTTGAGGATGTAACTGGGAAAATGGACAAGGGAGAGCCAGTGGATGTGGTGTACCTGGACTTTCAGAAAGCATTTGATAAGGTCCCACATAGGAGATTAGTGGGCAAAATTAGGGCACATGGTGTTGGAGTGCTGACGTGGATAGAGAAGTGGTTGGGAGACAGGAAACAAAGAGTAGGGATTAACGAGTCCCTTTCAGAATGGCAGGCAGTGACTAGTGGGGTACCGCAAGGCTCGGTGCTGAGACCGCAGCTATTTACAATATACATCAATGATTTAGATGAAGGGATTCAAAGTAACATTAGCAAATTTGCAGATGACGCAAAGCTGGGGGGCAGTGTAAAACTGTGAGGGGGGTGCTATGAGAATGCAGGGGGACTTGGGCAGGTTGGGTGAGTGGGCAGATGCATGGCAGATGCAGTTTAATGTGGATAAATGTGAGGTTATCCACTTTGGTAGCAAAAACAGGGAGGCAGATTTTTTTCTAAATGGTGTCAAGTTGAGAAAAGGGGAAGTACAACGGGATCGGGGGGGCCTTGTTCATCAGTCAATGAAAGTAAGCATGCAGGTACAGCAAGCAGTGAAGAAAGCGAATGGGATGTTGTCCTTCATAACAAGAGGAGTTGAGTATAGGAGCAAAGAGGTCCTTCTGCAGTTGTATAGGGCCCTAGTGAGACCACGCCTGGAGTATTGTGTGCAGTTTTGGTCCCCTAATTTGAGGAAGGACATTATTGCTATTGAGGGAGTGCAGCGTAGGTTTACAAGGCTAATTCCCGGAATGGCGGGACTGTCATATGCTGAGAGAATGGAACGGCTGGGCTTGTACACTCTGGAGTTTAGAAGGATGAGAGGAGATCTTATTGAAACATATAAGATTATTAAGGGTTTGGACATGCTAGAGGCAAGAAACATGTTCCCGATGTTGGGGGAGTCCAGAACCAGGGGCCACAGTTTAAGAATAAGGGGTAAGCCATTTAGAACGGAGATGAGGAAACACAGAGAGTGAGTGGTGAGTCTGTGCAATTCTCTGCCTCAGAAGGAAGTGGAGGCCGGTTCACTGGATACTTTCAAGGGAGATCTAGATGTGTGCGCGTGTGTGTGTGCGTGTGTGTAGGATAGTGCTGGTATATGGGGCGATCGCTGGTCTGTGAGCCGAACCACTTGTTTCCACGCTGTATCTCGAAAAGTAAAACTAAAAAAAACAAAAGGGATAATTCTCTACTGAGTCAAGAAGCTTAAGTGAAAATTAAAATTAAATAGAGATGAACATAATGAAGACTCTGGCAGAGTAAATAAGGAGGGACTGCTTCTAGTCACAGAAAGTCATCTCATGAGCCATGGGAGAGAATTAAAGTGCTGGCCAGAGGGGAAATGTGAAGAGTTGCACTTATGCAAGTTGTGATCTGGGATACATTCGGATTTCATGCAGTTTATTTTAGTTTAGTTTAGAAATACAGCGTGGAGACAGGCCCTTCGGCCCATCGAGTCCGCGCCGTCCAGCACATTAACACAAGCGACAATTTACACTTACCAAGTCAAATAACTTACAAACCTGCACGTCTTTGGAGTGTGGGAGGCAGGCACGGAAATCGCCATCAAAACATGCGGGGGACACAATTTCCTCACGGCCACGTGCGCGCACGCGCACACACGCGAGGCTTCGGCCGTTGGGCCCTGTGGACGGTAACATCCGGAGCTGATCTGGTTGGTGACAGACTCCAAACTCCAGCAACGGCAGCTTCGTCCGCCCCGAATCGTGGGGCTTGAATCGGCCCGTTCGCGGGGACTTTCATCAGCCGCGGGGGCTTCAACATCGGGAGCCTCGAACGTCTCGATGCAGCAGTTTGATTTTAAGCCGCGCCGGGCGATGAAAGGCCCCGCGAATGGGCCGGTTCAGCCCTTAGAAAGCGTCTGATGAAGTCCGGATTACAAACCATGGGGGGGGGGGGAGATTGTCCCCCACCTCTCAAAGCAGGGGGGGAAACGTGTCCCCCCTGTTCCCCCCAGGATTTCCGCCCCTGGTGGGAGGAAAATGAAGATCTCGGAGAAAAACCCCCCCGGTCACGGGGAGAACGTACAAACTCCGTAAAGACAGTGCCCGTAGAGTACAAACTCCATACAGACCGCGCCCGTAGTCGGGATCGAACCCGGGTCTCCGGCGCTGCAAGTGCTGTAAGGTAGCAACTCTACCGCTGCGCCAACGCACCGCCCCCATTAGATTAGAGTGGTGGATACAGATTCAGTGACAGCTTTCAGAAGTGAATCGGATTAAAAGTTAATAGGAAAGGATTTTTTCAGGACTATCGGAACAAGCAGTGGAGTAATGCGTAGGAAGGAACTGCAGATGCTGGTTTACACCGAAGATAGACACAAAACGCTGGAGTAACTCAGCGGGACGGGCAGCATCTCTGGAGGAAAGGAATAGATGGCATTTCGGGTCGAGACCCTTCTTCAGACTGAGAGTTAGGGGACAGGGAAACGAGAGATACGGACGATGATGTGGAGAGATATGGAACAAATGAATGAAAGATAGGCAAAAAAGTAACGATGATAAAGGGAACAGGCCACTGTTAGCTGTGTGACGGGTGAAAATGAGTTACAGACAATGAGACTCAACAAGACGGCTTTGAAGCTGGTACGACTTGGGTGGGAGAGGGATGGAGAGAGGGGGATGAATTCACAAGGGAAGGAGAGGCAGCAAAGGGTGATTTATATTGCATGAGATATCAAGCTATCATGGTGCAGAATTGCAAGCTTATTTCCACAAGTAAGAGAAATAATGTGATCAAGAGACTCAAGATTCAAGAAAATTTATTGTCACGTGTCCCAGATAGGACAATGAAACTCTTGCTTTGCCTCAGCACAACAGAACATAGTAGGCATAAAAAATACAGATCAGATCAGTGTGTCCATATACCATTGAATATATATATATACACACATAAATAAATAGATAAAGTGCAATGGGAGATTAATGTTCAGGGTTTTGTTTGATTTGAGTTTAATAGCCTGATGGCTGTGGGGAAGTAGCTATTCCTGAACCTGGTCGTTGCAGTTCTCAGGCTCCTGTACCTTCTACCCGAAGGCAGCGGGGAGATGAGTGGCCAGGGTGGTGTGGGCCCTTGATGATGCTGCCAGCCTTTTTGAGGCAGATCAATTAACTGATCAATTAAAATAATCACGCTGGAAGTGTTCATTGTCCACATTCCTTTAATTTAGGTATTAATTGGCAAATAATGTGTTCAGCTGTGCTGTTTTTCCTATTATTCTGCCTCTCTATCTCTCATTCGCACTCTACCCCTCTCTCGTTCTCCCTCCTATCTCTCTCTCCCCTATATATATATATATATATATGTATATATATTTCTCTCTCCCCTATCTATATCTCTCTCTCCCCTATCTCTCTCTCTCGCTCATTCTCTCTCTCCCCTCTCTCCTCTCTCCCCATCTCTCATCTCCCCTCTCTCCTCTCTCTCTCCATCTCTCTCTCCCCTATCTCTCTCCTCTCATTCATTCTCTCTCTCCCCCTCTCCTCGCCTATCTCTCTCTCCTCCTCCCCCTATCTCCCTCTCTCCCCCTATCTCCCTCTCTCTCTCTATCTCTCTCTCTCTCACTCTCCTCTCTCTCCCCCTCCCTCTCTCCCCCCTTCTCTCCCCGTTCTCCCTCCGTCTCTCTCGTTCTCTCCCCTTCCCATTTCAGACAGAAAGCTCTGTTTTCAGTGCTGCTGGTCAGCTTGTGACGAGCCACAAGCAGCATATTCGTGCCGAGCCTTTCACGCAGCAGCGTTCCCCGCAGTGACACAGAGATGTAACAGTGAACCAGGGCTGAGCTGGGAAGGAGGGCTGTGGAAAGCCGGCACAGTGGGGATGAGGTGGCCACACTGGGGCTCTCGCAGAGTCAAAGAGCAGACATCAATTAAACACGCGCACAACGCATTGGGAGAAAAATTATATTTGTTCAGAAATGCCCATCGAATGAGAGAGAGAAAAAATAAACTCAAGGAGGTCCAAGAGTCGGGGAGAGTGGGGGGGAGAGTGGGGGGGAGAGTGGGGGGGAGAGTGGGGGTGAGTGGGAGGGAGAGTGAGGGGGAGAGTGAGGGGGGAGAGTGGGGGGAGAGTGGGGGGGAGAGTGGGGGGGGTGAGTGGGGGGGGAGAGAGTGGGGGGGGTGAGTGGGGGGGAGAGTGGGGGGGGGGAGAGTGGGGGGAGAGTGAGAGTGAGGGGGAGAGTGGGGGGAGGAATGGGAGGGGGAGAGTGGGGGGAGAGTGGGAGGGGAGTCGAGAGAGAGGGGGAGAGTGGGGGTATGAGTGGGGGGGAGAGTGGAGTGGGGGGTAGAGTGGGGGATGTGGGTGGGGGGGGGAGAGTGGGTGAGTGGGGGGGGAGAGGGGGGGTGGGGGGGTGAGTGGGGGGGAGCGAGGGAGTGAGGGGGAGAGTTGGGGGTGGTGAGGGAGAGGGAATGGGTGAAGATGGGGGGCGAGTGGGGGTGATGAGCGGGGAGGGGGAGAGTGGGGGGGAGAGTGGGGATGGGGGGTGCTTCGTGGGGGAGGGGCAGGTCGGGGAGAGTAGAGGGGGAGAGTGAGGGGAGAGTGGGGGGTGGAGAGAGTGGGGGGGGTGCAAGTGGTGGGGGCAGTGTCGGGGGAATGAAAGAGTGGGGGCGACTGGGAAATCTCTGCCCCATTTCCAGCTTCCCAAAACCCTGGGTGTGAGATGGGCACAAAGCGTGAAGACATCATCAGTTCAAGCTTTAAAACGTTCTCGGAAAAATCTAATGTGACGTTTAATTGTTGGAGACAGAGGCGAGGAGGTCTCACTGGACACCAGTGAGGCATTCACGGGAGAGTTCTATAAATCACTGGGCATTGTTGCAAGAATGTTAAGAGTTCCAGGGAATAGACTCCCGGCCTGTTCAACGTGCTTGCAAATCACGCTCCAGAATATAGAGCTCGTTATATAATATGATCATTTGATGAATAACGCGAGTATTCCAGCATAGTTTATTTTACAGAGTCCCCACGGTCAGTCCCAGGCCCCAGAAGGGTCTGGACCCGTTGAGTTACTCCAGCAGTTTGTGACAATATTCACAGCTAACTACATTTTCACCCCGTCCCACCGTTTTCCTGCTGTGACCAGCTCAAATTTGATGGGATTTTGGAAGAGAAGCCAGGCTTGTTCTGCCCGCTGATTGATGGACTTTGACAATATTCCTGGGAGCGGGACTGTCAATTCCTCAACCAATCCTCATTAGCGTTTGATCTCTTCAAATTGTGCAGATAAACTATTCATGAAGACAGTGTATCTGGAGCAGATACATCTTGCCTTCTGCTGACTTGTAGATTTGAGGAAGGACATTCTTGCTATTGAGGGAGTGCAGCATAGGCTCACCAGGTTAATTCACGGGATGGCGGGACTGTCATATGCTGAGAGAATGGAGCAGCTGGGCTTGTATACTTTGGAATTTTGAAGGATGAGAGGGGATCCTATTGAAACATATAAGATTATTAAGGGATTGGATACGCTAGAGGCAGGAAACATGTTCCCGATGTTGGGGGAGTCAGGGGCCACAGTTTAAGAATAAGGGGTAGGCCATTTATACGGAGATGAGGAAAACCCTTTGCACCCAGATAGTTGTGAATCTGTGGAATTCTCTGCCTCAGATGGCTGTGGAGCCAATTCTCTGGCTGCTTTCAAGAGAGAGTTAGATAGAGTCAGGGGATATGTGGAGAAGGCAGAAATGGGGTACTGATTGGGGATGATCAGCCATGATTACAGTGAATGGCGGTGCTGGTTCGAAGGGCCGAACGGCCTACTCCTGCACCTATCGTCTATTGTCTATTGTCTAGATACCAACTTCTGATGACAAGTTATAAACCTCTGCCTTTCCCAAACCCCTTCCTTCCAGGCTGGCCTAACCACCAAGTTAAAGATTTAGTTTTCCGTTTCGTTTTAGTTCAGTTTAGTTTATTGTCAGCGGAAAGACAATGCACGATTACAATCGAGCCGTCCGCAGTGTGCAGATAGAGGGAATAACGTGAATAAAGATTTGCACAAGGCAAAGCCAGTAAAGTCCGATCAAAGATAGTCCGAGGGTCTCCAATGAGGTAGATAGTTGCTCTCTAGTAGATAGACAGCTCTCTAGTTGAGGTAGGATGGTTCAGTTGCTTGACAACAGCTGGGAAGAAACTGTCCCTGGATCTGGAGGTGTGCGTTTTCACACTTCTGTACCTCTTGCCTGATGGGAGAGGGGAGAAGAGGGAGTGACAGGTTTATGGACTCCTGTCCAAATCAAAGGACGATGTTTTAAGGGCATTGTCCCACCTGGAATCTGGGTTCACTGTATCTCCTCCAAGAAGATGATGCCTCAGGCTTGTGGGTGGCTCAGCGGTAGAGTTGCTGCCTTCCAGGGCTTACAGTGCCAGAGACCTGGGTTCGATCCCGACAACGGGTGCTGGCCGTATGGAGTTTGTACGTTCTCCCACATGACCTGCGTGGGTTTTCTCCCACACTCCAAAAACAATTAGTGGGTTTGTAGGTCAATTGGCTTGGTCGGTGTGGACACAGTGTGCCGTCGGGCCTGTTTCTGAACACAAACCCACCCATCTCCAAACTAAACGAAGGTAGTCTTTGCAACTATCCAAACCTATCCGAAATAGCCATAAATCCCTAGTGGAAACATCGGCAGAAAATGCAAACATGGAAATTCACCAAGACTTTATAGAAACAGGCCTGCGCCCGACCAGCGATCTCCGCACACTAGGGACACACCAGGGACTATATACCGAAGCCAATTAACCTACAAACCTGCACGACTTTGGAGCATGGGAGGAAACCGGAGCACCCGGAGAAAGTCAGGACAGGCAGCGTCTCTGGAGAGAAGGAATGGGTGACGTTTTGGGTCTAGATCCTTCTTCAGACTGACCCGAAACGTCACCCATTCCTTCTCTCTCGAGATGCTGCCTGTCTCACTGAGTTACTCCAGCATTTTGTGTCTATCTTCAGTGTAAACCAGCATCTGCAGTTCCTTCCTACACAAGATACCTTGGCAGATCTCGTTCATCCTGACCTGCATTGTTGCTGACCTATTTCTTAGTTCCCAAACACTGCTGGGTCCCACCACTGGGTCGCAGGTGAAGCCCTTTTAAAAGTGTAATTTTTTAAAAAATGCCTTAAAAATCTATCTCACAAAAAATCAAGCTGTGCTGATGCGGGAAATATGCAAGAAGCAGAACACGGGATGCCTCAGCAGAACTGAATTATATAAACTTCAAGGAAGAGAGCGGACAGCTTTCAAACCCAAAAGCCCAGGCAAGGAGCAGTGCAGAGCATCCATGAACATAACACTCGTGCAGTACTCTTGTGGTCTTCCCAAGCACCAAACGCCCAAATGATGCACAAATCATCACCGCCCCCTTTAGAAACATAGAAACATAGAAAATAGGTGCAGGAGTAGACCATTCGGCCCTTCGAGCCAGCACTACCATTCAATATGATCATGCCTAGATATATCCTAACTCAGTATCCCATACCTGCCTTCTCCCCATACCCCCTGATCCCTTTAGCCACAAGGGCCACATCTAACTCCTTCTTAAATATAGCCAATGAACTGGCCTCAACTACCTTCTGTAGCAGAGAATTCCACAGATTCTCCACTCTCTGTGTGAAAAATTATTTTCTCATCTTGGTCCTAAAAGACTCCCCCCCTCATCCTTAAACTGTGACCCCTTGTTCTGGACTTCCCCAACATCGGGAACAATCTTCCTGCTTCTAGCCTGTCCAACCCCTTAAGAATGTTGTAAGTCTCTATAGGATCCCCCTTCAATCTTCTAAATTCCAGCGAGTACAAGCCGAGTCTATCCAGTCTTTCTTCATATGGAAGTCCTGTCATCCCAGGAATCAGTCTGGTGAACCTTCTCTGTACTCCCTCTATGGCAAGAATGTCTTTCCTCAGATTAGGAGACCAAAACTGTACGAAATACTCCAGGTGTGGCCTCACCAAGGCCCTGTACAACTGCAGTAGAACCTCCCTGCTCTTGTACTCAAATCCTTTTGCTATGAATGCCAACATACCATTTCGCTTTCTTCACAGCCTGCTGCACCTGCATGCCTACTTTCAATGACTGGTGTACCATGACACCCAGGTCTCGTTGCATCTCCCCTTTTCTTAATCTGTGTTTCTTTCCTAATCTTTGATCTGTGTTTTCGCACCTTCACCTTCCGTATCTCCGGGTCTCCCTCTCCCCCTGACTCTCAGTCTGAAGAAGGGTGTCGGCCCGACACGTCACCCATTCATTCGCTGAAGATAGCCACGAAATGCTGGAGTAACTCAGCGGGGACAGGCAGCGTCTCTGGAGAGGAGGAATGGGTGACGTTTCTGGTCGAGACCCTTCTTCAGACTGAGAGTCAGGGGAGAGGGAGACCTAGAGATATGGAAGGGTAAGGTGTGAAAACACAGATCAAAGTGGACGATGATCAAGGACATGTAGAATGGTTCATTGTTAGCTGAGGGGAAGGTGACAAGGAGGCACACAATCAGTAGAATTTAATCAGGAGGACATCAGCGAGACCAAACGTAGACCGGGCGATCGTTTCACCGAACACCTACGCCTGGACCTACCTGATCTCCCGGTTGCCAAACACTTTAATTCCAATTCCCATTCCCACACTGACCTTTCTGTCCAAGGCCTCCTCCATTGTCAGAGTGAGGCTAAACGCAAATTGGAGGAACAGCAGCTCATATTTCACTTGGGCAGCTTATAGCCCAGTGGTATGAACATTGATTTATCTAACTTCAAGTAACCCCTGCATTCCCTCTCTCGCCATCCCTCCCCCACCCAGGTTGCACCAGCTTCTCATTCTCGCCTAGCAAACAGCTAATAATGGTCTGTTTTCTTTATTGTTACTTTTTTTTGCACATTTTTCATTCATTTGTTCTGCATCTCTCTACATCACCGTCTATATCTCTCGTTTCCCTCTTCCAGACTCTAGTCTGAGGAAGGGTCTCGACCCAAAACGTCACCCATTCCTTCACTCCAGAGATGCTGCCTGTCCCGCTGAGTTACTCCAGCATTTTGTGTCTAGCTTCGGTTTCAAACCAGCATCTGCAGTTCCTTCCTACACATTTCGGAAGCTCCCTATATCTTGTTGAGGTGGCCACTTTCTCGGATGGACATGGCCTGAAGAGAGGGCAGCAAGAGCTGGTGATAATCACAGTAGCTGACCAGGCAATCTCTACACCATCAAGGCACATAAATAAAATTAAATCTGTAGTAAAAACTAATAATCTTCAAATAGCTGTTAATCTGGAACACTTGAGTAGGCAGAAATGTACTGTAAAATATCTCAGTGATCAAAAGCAACGGTATTGAATCCTACTAAGCTAATAAATTAATTAAAAACATAAAAATAAAGTTGCTGTCCAACAGTCCAGTCATGATACCAGCACTGCTTGTATTATGAACCTGCCTAGATGGACGTTGCTCGGAATTTCATTCATTTGTAAGTGTCAGGAGTAGAATTAGGCCATTAGGCCCATCTAATCTACTCCACCATTGAATCATGGCTGATCTATGTTTCCCTCTCAACCCCATTCTCCTGCCTTCTCCCCGTAACCCCTGACACCCGTACTATTCAAGAATCTATCTATTATAGGAAGGAACTGCAGATGCCGGTTTAAACCGAAGATAGGCACAAAATGCTGGAGTAACTCAGCGGGACAGGCAGCATCTCTGGGGAGAAGGAATGGGTGACGTTTTTGGTCGTGACCCCTTCTTCAGGCTGAGAGCCGGGGGAGAGGGAAGCGAGAGACATAGATGGTGAGATCGAGAGAGGTGGAACAAATGAATGAGTCGGGGAGCAGGAGGAGTCACAGAGGGGGAGCAGCGAGAGGGGCAGCATCTCTGGAGGACATGGGTAGGTGGTGTTTTGGGTCGGGACCCTTCTTTAGACTGACTGTGGGGAGGGGGCAGGGAAGGATAAAGTTGGAAGGGAGGAGGGGCTGGATAAAGCTAGGCGAGTGATAGGTGGATACAGGAGTGAGAGGAGCTCCGACCATCGGCCCTGCGGCCTGCGGTGCGTCTGGCTGTGGCACGGCGGGGGTCCTGCGATCTTCGACCGTCGGCCTGCGGCCTACACCAACCTGAAGCCGCGGTCTCCAGTGGGGAGGCACCGATTCAGGACCTACCTGGACTTTAGATGGGCTTTACCCGGTCTACAGTTCTGGACGCCCACAGCGGAGGCTGCGGAGGGTTGAGGTCCCGACCACGGGGGAAAATGGAGGAGGACTGGCCAAATGTTGTGTCTTCCACCACAGTGATGAATGCTGTGGTGGCTGTTTGTGTTAAGTTGTTATTGTGTTTTTGTGTGTCCTTTTTTCATTGCACCCCTGCTGGCAAATTCATTTCACTTTTGCACTTTATATGCAAGTGACGAATAAAACTGATATTGATTGCTATTGATATTGATCCATGTGAGGGAGGGGGGAGCGATAGGCAGATGGTTGGACAAAGACCAGAGACGACGAGACTAGAGGTGGGATCAAAGGCCTTTGTTCAACGATCTGCCTGTCAAAACCCTCCTCACTTGTATCCAGCTATCACTCAATGGGCTTTTTCCTGCCCCTCCTCTCTTTCTCCCCCCCCCACCCAACTCTCCACCACCACAAACAGTCTCGAGAAGGGCCCGGATCCGAAATGTCACCCATCCATGTTCTGCAGAGTTGCTGCCTGAACCTGCTGAATTACTCCAGCACTTTGTGCTGTCTGCTGTAGACCAGAATCTGCAGTTCCTGTTGTCTTCTATGTAAGAAGCATGTTCCTGCTTTAACACCGGTTGGGATCGGTGTGAACTGGTGCAACTCTCGGTTAAAAGGGGATAAGACCACGAGGAACACTGAACCCCTCTGTGTGCCGTTAAAAATCCTTAACCATCCTAACAATGAAATATAGTCAATACTTTTGTTTTTAATCTGATTTTAAGGAGTTGACGAAAATTGATATAGCATGGAAAGAGGGCCTTGGGCCCAACTTGCCCACACCAACCAACATGTCCCATCTACACTAGTCGCACCTGCCAGCATTTGGTCCATGTCTCTCTAAACGTGTCCTATCCATGTACCTGCCTAATTGTTCATTATATCTCTCATTTCCCTTATCCTTAACCAGTCTGAAGAAGGGTCTCGACCCAAAACGTCACCCATTCCTTCTCTCCAGAGGTGCTGCCTGTCTCGCTGAGTTACTCCGACTTTTTGTGCCTATCTTAGGTTCCTCGTTCCTCTAGCGTGTCCAAACCCTCAGCGCAAGAGGCAGGAAACATGTTCCCGATGTTGGGGGGAGGCCAGAACCAGGGGCCACAGTTTAAGATTAAGGGGTAAGCCATTTAGAACCGAGACGAGGAAACACTTTTTCTCACAGAGAGTGGTGAGTCTGTGGAATTCTCTGCCCCAGAGGGCGGTGGAGGCCGGTTCTCTGGATACTTTCAAGAGAGAGCTGGATAGGGCTCTTAAAGATAGCGGAGTCAGGGGATATGGGGAGAAGGCAGGAGCGGGGTACTGATTGGGGATGATCAGCCATGATCACATTGAATGGCGATGCTGGCTCGAAGGGCCGAATGGCCTACTCCTGCACCTATTGTCTATTGTCTAAACCAGCATCTGCAGTTCCTTCCTACACATAGTTGTTTCTTAAACATTGCGATAGTCCCTGACTCAACGACTTTGAATACATTTAAACAAAAAAATAAAAATAAACATATCAAAAATGTCTAAGGCTAAACAGAATCAAACAACATTGCAAACCCTGCAGCAAGTACAGAAATCCCTGACGATGTACAAACAGGAGGTCCATTTCCAAAAAGCTGAACAAGGGAAATTAAAATATGGAAACCTGGAATATTCAGTCAAATCCTTTTGCAAGAATTCAGGGTCTTGTACAAGGTGGAGGAGTCACATTAAGAACGGAAGGAGTGCTGAATGAGAGAGAGTCAGGGAGCTGGAGCAAGGTTATACACACACCCACCTCTCCCTGGTCTGTACTTTTAACAAGTAGATATGTCAAACACCATTTCCCTTTCTTAAATCCATGTTGATTTTGTCCAACCTTGTTGATATTTTCAAAGTATTTATAATCGGATCCTTTAATAGACTCTAATTGTCACGAAGGAAACATAGACAATAGGTGCAGGAGGAGGCCATTCGGCCCTTCGAGCCAGCACCGCCATTCAATATGATCATGGCAGATCATCTAATATCAGTACCCCGTTCCTGCTTTTTCCCCCAGAAAGGAAGATGGTTGTGAACGAACGCAGCAGGATCTGGATCGATCGGCCAAGTGGGAGGAGGAATGGTAGATGGAATTTAATACAGAGAAGTGTAAGGTGTTACATTCTGGGACGTCGAACAAGTAAATGGTAGGCCTCTGGGTAGTGTAGAGCAGAGGGATCTAGGAGTACACGTGCATGGTTCCTTGAAGGTCGAGTCGCAGGTAGATAAGGTGGTCAAAAAGGCTTTTGGCACTTTGGGCCTTCATCAGTCAGAGTATTGAGGAGAGAAGTTGGGAGGTCATGTTGCAGTTGTATAAGACGTTGGTGAGGCCGCATTTGGAATATTGTGTTAGAATATTCTTAGAAAACTTAGACTTAGAAATGACTTTAGAAAATAAGTGCAGCAGTAGCCCATTCGGCCCTTCGAGCCTGCACCGCCATTTAATATGATCATGGCTGATCATCCAACTCAGTATCCTGTACCTGCCTTCTCTCCATACCCCCTGATCCCTTTAGGCCACATCTAACTCCCTCTTAAATATAGCCAATGAACTGGCCTCAACTACCTTCTGTGGTAGAGAATTCCACAGATTCACCACTCTCTGTGTGAAAAATGATTTTCTCATCTCGGTCCTAAAAGACTTCCCCCTTATCCTTAAACTGTGACCCCTTGTTCTGGACTTCCCCAACATCGGGAACAATCTTCCTGCATCTAGCCTGTCCAACCCCTTAAGAATTTTGTAAGTCTCTATAAGATCCCCCCTCAATCTTCTAAATTCCAGCGAGTACAAGCCAAGGTCTTTCTTCATATGGAAGTCCTGCCATCCCAGGAATCAGTCTGGTGAACCTTCTCTGTACTCCCTCTATGGCAAGAATGTCTTTCCTCAGATTAGGAGACCATCTTTCCTCAGATTAGGAGTTCCTTCCTACACAATCTTTCAATGTTGGACGCAAAGTGGTGGAGTAACTCAGCGGGTCAGGCAGCATCTCTGGAGAATGTGGATGGGTGGTGATTTGGGTCAGGACCCTTCTTCAGACTAAAAGAAGGGTTATGACCAGAAACCTCACCGATCCACTTTCTCCAGAGATGCCGCTTGACCTGCTGAATTATCAAGCACTTTGTGTCTATCTTGGACAGAAACCACCAATGCATGAGGAAAACCTTTTTCATCCAGAGAGTTATTATTCTGTGGAATTCTCCGCCACAGAAGGCAGTGGAGGCCAATTCACTGGATGTTTTCAAGAGAGAGTTAGACTTAGCTCTTAGGGCTAACAGAATCAAGGGATATGGGGAAAAAGCAGGAACGGAGTACTGATTTTTGAATGAACAGCGGCGGATTCAATGGCGGTGCTCGCTTGAAGGGCCGAATGGCCTACTCCTTCACCTATTTTAGACAATAGACAATAGGTGCAGGAGTAGGCCTTTGGCCCTTCAGGCCAGCACCGCCATTCAATGTGAATCATGGGCAATCACCACAATGCAGCACCCCCCCCCCCCGCTCCCTGCCTTCTCCCCAAATCCCTGACTCTGCTGACTTCAAGAGCCCAAACTAGCTCTCTCTAGAAAGCATCCCCAGAGAAGCCGGCCTTCCACCGTCCTCATAGCACCCCTGAGGGCAGAGAATTCACAGACTCACAAAACTCTGTGTGAAAAAAGTGGTTTCCCTCGTCTCCGTACTAAATTGCTTACCCCATTATACATCAAATGTGGCCCCTGGATCCGGACTCCCCCCAACACATCGGGAACAAGATTTCTGCCTCTAGCGTGTCTAACCCTTAATATATCTCATAAGTTTTCAATAAGATTCCCTCTCATCCATCTAAATTATTGCAGAGTGAAACAAGAAGGCCCCAGACCGCTCCATACATCTCATCATAAGACCCAGACCTCCCCATCCCTGGGAATTGAACCTTTTTCTATGTTTCTAACTGCTGTCCTTTCCATGATATTCGATATTTACATATTTCTCTGCCTCTTTCTCAACCCCCCCATTTTTTTTAAACCAATGCCAGGCGCGTAAACTCATGTTGGAAAACGATCGTGAGATGCAGGAAGCCAAACCAAACATTGCCCTCTGAGGAGAAGAACAGATTTGTGTAATAAGGATATTCTCTTTGGGTTCCCGCAAATCGGTGCTAAAAGGGAGAAGGGCTCATGAAACTTAAATATTCCGAGTGCCTCCCAGCTATACCAGGGGTTCGATGGGGGGGGGGGGGGGGGGGGGGGGGGGGGGGGGGTGGTGGGTGGGGTGCAGGGGTTGTGTGTGGGAGATAAAACTGCAAGTCCGTTTTTGCAGAGTCAGCATCAGGATCAGTGATGCTTCCAGAAACCAAAAAATCCGCACAGCCTGAGGTAAGATCCATCATCCCATTGCCCTCGAGACAACAGTTTGATGCAGGATTACGAGATGAGAAATGCTGCTAACATTTTAAACCACTAAATCAGCCGTTCTTGCCTAAAACCAGGGCAGAGAAAAGTAGACTAACAACTAGACACAAAAAATAATGCCGGAGTAACTCAGGCGGGGACAGGTCACCCGTCTATGGAGAGGAAGGAAAGGGTGACGTTTCGGGTCAATAGACAGAAAGACAATAGGTGCAGAAGGAGTAGGCCCAGGCCCTTCGCAAATAAACCATGCACTACCCAATGTGATTCATACGCCCCACTCAAACCAGCCCCACACCACATGTTTTTAAATCAATGGCTGATCACCACAAATCAGTAAAAACCCCAGTTCCTACCTTTCCCCATATCCCTGACTCCGCTATTTTTAAGAGCCCAATCTAGCTCTCTCTTGAAAGTTTCCAGAGAACCGGCCTCCACCACCCTCTGAGGCAGAGAATTCCACAGACTCACAACTCTCTGGGTGAAAAAGTGTTTCCTCATCTCCGTCCTAACTGGCTTACTCCTTATTCTTATTCTTATTCGAGACAGGCTTGAGAGTCAGGGGAGAGGGAGACTGGAGATATGGAAGGGTACGGTGTGAAAACGACAGATCACAGGGGGGAGGAGGGGACTACAAGAGAGGGTGATGCAGAACTCCAGTTGGAGAGAGGAAGAGAACTTCTTCATAGTGGACATACCTTGAGGAGATATCGCAGTGGGCAGACAGAGTACGTAGGAAGGAACTGCAGATGCTGGTTTACACCAAAGATAGACACAACATGCTGGAGTAATTCAGCAGGACAGGCAGCATCTCTGGAGAGAAGGATTGGGCGATGTCTCGGGTCGAGACCCTTCTTCAGACGAAAGACTGCAGTAACTCCGAGAGCGCAGCGGTAGAGCTGCTGCCTCACGGCGCCAGAGACCCGGGTTCGAACCTGACTACGGGTGCTGTCTGTACGGAGCTTATACGTTCTCCCCGTGACCACGTGGGTTTTCTCCGGTTGCTCCGGTTTCTTCCCGCATTCCAAGGACCTGTAGGTTTGTGGGTTAATTGGCTTCTGTAAATTGTTCCTAGTGTGTATGATGGAACGAGCGTACGGGCGATCATTGGTCGGCGTGGGCCAAAGAGCCTGTTTCCACGCCGTCCCGAAACATTACAAATTAAATCTTGATTTTCCAGAATTTTGGAAAGGAAGATTATAAATCTCCTTAACGCACACCACGTTGGCTTTTCTCGTTCACATTACGTTTCCAAAAGAATTGCTGAGTTTTAACTGCGGCGGGTAAAGTTCATGCAGCAACCTCTCTCCGCGTATATCCTCACCCAGGACTGCAGCGTCAGACATTGTGCTCATAAATACTTCCAAAAAAATCTGTCCTTGAAAGGAAAATGAGTTTTATTCCCCTAACCGAGGCATTTTCAGACACACAGAACAGTGTGACTGAAACAGAACACCTCCGCTCAGTCTGCCTAGTCCTGCCCGATCTCCCGGCTGCTAAACACTTCAACCCCCCCCCCCCCCTCCCACTCCCACACTGACCTTTCTGTCCTGGGCCTCCTCCACTGTCAGAGTGAGGCCCAGCGCAAATTGGAGGATCAGCACCTCATATTTCGCTTGGGCAGCTTACACCCCAGCGGTGTGAACATTGACTTCTCTAACTTCAAGTAGCCCTTGCTTTCCCTCTCTCTCCATCCCGCCCCCACTTCCTAGTTCTCCGACCAGTCTATCTGTCCCCTGATTATATTTTATCTCTGTATCCTTCTCCCAGCTAACAATGCACGATTCTACATATTCCTTGACCTCATCCCCTCTGATGTCTCGTTTTCACACCTTACCCTTTCCTTCTCTTCCTCTCCCATGACTCTCGGACTGAAGAAGTCTCGACCCGAATTCCTTCTCTCCAGAGATGCTGACTGTCCCGCTGAGTTACTCCAGCATTTTGTGTCTATCTTCAGTGTAAACCAGCATCTGCAGTTCCTTCCCACGCACTTTCCTTCAGACCTGCTGTTTCCAACCTAATTTCAATTGCAAACTGCAAAGAAAATTCAAATGGAACAAGAGGCGCGGTGTTGCACGATGGCAGCCTCGCCAACAGCCTGTCTCGCCCTTTACTTCTCGTCCATAGATGCTGCCTCGCCCGCTGAGTTTCTCCAGCATTTTTGTCTACCTTCGATTTTCCAGCATCTGCAGTTCCTTCTTAAACATTTTGTCTACTCCACAGTGCAATCTCCTCACGTATGCCTACTTTGAAGAAGTCCTCCTCCTCTCTCCGAAAGAAGGGTTTCGACCCGAATCGTTGCCTATTTCCTTCGCTCCATAGAAGCTGCCTCACCCACTGAGTTTTTCCAGCATTTTTGTCTACCTTTACTTCTCTTGTTGTTTTTAGTCTGTTTTTACAGTATTTGTATGTTTCAGTGTATCTTTAGTTTTGTATTATGTCGGGGTTTGGGGGGGGGGGGGGAACTTTTTAAAATCTCTTTCCTCCACGCCGATGCAACTTATTCCGTATCATATCTCCGTCCGCACTGCGGCCTAACATCGAGGAGCTGGAGGCCTTTGCTGGGGACCGACTTCGGGAGCTCCAACCGCAGGAGCTTCGATCTCCGGCTGTGGGAGCTTCGACAGCCTCGATCGCTGGGAGCTTATGACTGTCCTAATCGCGGGGAGCTCCGACCTCCCCGATGGCGGGAACTTCGCTTGCCCCCATGCGGGAGCTTCCATCGCCAGCTGTGGGAGCTTTGGCCGCCACGATCGCGGGAGCTTCGATCGCCATGACAGCGTACGGTCCGACTGCCCCGACCGTGGGAGAGGAGGAGGGAAGAAGATAACACGTTATTGCCTTCCATCACACTGCGCTGTGGTGGATGTTTAAGTTCATTTTTATGTAGTTGTGTGTCTTGTTGCTTGTTTGCTACGACTGTATGGCAAATCAAATTCCTTGTATGTTTTTACATTCTTGGCTAATGAATTAATTACAATACAAATCTCTGCGTGGGAAGGAACTGCAGATGCAGGTTTACACCGAAGACAGACACAAAATGCTGGAGTAAATCAGCGGGACACGGGACCATCTCCTGGGATTTGAAGAAATGTGTGACGTTTTGGTCACCCTTCTTCGGTCTGAATCTGTATCTGCATCAGCGCCCTGCAAGTGTATCAAATTGCAATCGTTTGTTGTTGTCCCGCCGGCTGGTTAGCGCGCAACAAAAGCTTTTCACTGCTCATCGGTACACGTGACAATAAACTAAACTGAACTGATCTCAAACTTGCGCATGGAAACCAGCTAAAACACAAGGAGATATTTGTTAAATAACGCCCTGTCAGATGGATTCATGTCTGTACGCTGGTCGTGACTGAGAATGATTCAGATAAACGCTCGCAGCGAGGCAGCGCCCACAGCACTGGGATTTGGCATTGTTGTGCGATGTTGTTCAGCGTGAATGTCACTCTCGACGAGAAAGGCTTTCTTTGTGTTCCTATGTTGCTAAGGCAACAAAGGGGAAGAATTAACTAACGCTGGTTACTTTGCTTCACAATAAATCAATGATGGTTCGCAGAGGCGGCTGCAGAGGCCAAGGCAGCCCAGCGCTGGCAATCTGCTCAGCGAAAACCTGTACACCCGCTCAGCACTATATCTTCAGAATACTTGACAAACCATTCTTTTAAAACTCCCCCACCTTACTCCTTCCGTTGCCCGCTGCTTGCCCATCTACTGAATAAGACCTTCGAAGAGAAAACAATCTCGCTCGAACACCCAGAGAGTTGTGAATCTGTGGAATTCTCTGCCACAGAAGGCAGTGGAGGCCAATTCACTGGATGTTTTCAAGAGAGAGTTAGATTTAGCTCTCAGGGCTAAAGGAATCAAGGGATATGGGGGGAAGCGGAACGGAGTATTGATTCTGGATGATCAGCCATGATTACAATGAATGGCGGTCGGTGCTGGCTCGCGAAGGGCCGAATGAGCCTATCCTGCACCTATTTCTATGTTTCTATGTATGTTCTATGAACACCAACCGTACAATGTATGTTGGAAGGAACTGCAAAATGGGTTTAAACGAGATGACGCAAAATCCTGGTGTAACTCTCAGTCCAGGAACAGGCAAGCAACTCTGGAGAGAAAGGAATGGGGACGTTTGGTCGAGGACCCTTTTCAGACTAATTTGGCGATGGTTTCAACCCAATTCAATTAGATTAGTATGCCAGGGATCTTCTGTGGCTGGTAGCCAGAGACGTCTACCCATGCGGACTTTGGCAATGGGTTGGCCCTCTGTGATGGCTGCAATAACTCCGATTGTAGAGACAATGTCCGAAGATGCTCGTATTACCGAGGTCCAATATGAGTCTGAAGCGATGCTGCCTGTCCGCTGTGTTAGTCGACACTCTTTAATCTGTCCCCAAATCGATCATCGATATCCCAAGGTTCCTCACAGAGTTGTGAACTGAAATATCCCCAATCCCAGTAAGAGAGGGTGGCACGGTGATAGAGTTGCTACCTGGGACCCAGGTTCGATCCTGACCACGGGTGCTGTCTGTACGGAGTTTGTACGTTTCTCCAACCCCCCCCCCACCCCCCCCGCAATCGCCTGGGTGTGTGGAGTCGCGGTTCCTCCCACACTGCAAAGACGTGCAGGTTTGGAGGCTAATCGGCTTGGTATAATCGTAAATTATCCCTCCATTGTGTAGAATAGTATAGAATAGTTTATTTATTGTCATTATTGTAACATGAACCATGTACAACGAAATTTAAAAAATGTCAGCCGGTCAGTGCACCATTCAAACGTTTCTGAAAGCTAATATTAAAAAAGATAAACAACTTAAATTAAATATGAAAAATAGCACCGCATAAAACCACCCTAATCTTCTGTCGATGTCACATATGCCCAAACACAGCCCATTAGTCCCTGCGTTCCTCCGTGGCAGTGAACATTTAGTGCCTTGATAGCAGGGGTAAAAACTGTTTTTAAGTTGTTAGTCTTGGTCTTGTAGTAGATCTGTACCATCTGCCTGACGGGCAACTGCTTCAAACAGGGGTGGGAAATGTGTCCGGGTGGGAAATGTCCTTTATAATATGCTGGGATTTTTGATGCAGCGGGAACGGTGTACACTGTAAGTCTTCCAAGGATTGTGTTAGTGTGCGGATCATTGGTCGGTCGGGTCACAGTAGGCCGTAAGGGCATGTTTTACCTGTTTAAAACGAAGGAAGAACTAATGGAGAGGATAGTGTAGAGTGGATATTGGCCAATAGCTGGCAGGTGAGTTTGTGGCGGCTGCCATGGCATGTTGGGCCAAATGGCCTATTTTCCCGCGGTCTGACAATGTGATATGAACATTTGGAACAGAGTGCCAGAGGAGGTTTACCAGAATGATGCCTGGATTAGCGGGTGTTAGCTGCAGGGAAAGGTTGGATAGGTTTCCTCTGGAATACCAAAGGTTTCGGGGAGACCTGATAATATATACAACATACAAACTCCGTACAGACAGCACCCGTGGTCAGGATCGAACCTGGGACTCTACCGCCACGCCACCTGTCTCAATGGTTCTTAAAATGTCGAGGACAGACCTGCAAAATTCTATGATTCTGGTCCCAGGAATAATTTAAATGAAGGAATTTCAATTACAGAAAACACAGCAGTTGTAATAAATAGCTCACTGAAGCGTTCTACTGCCCTCAATGTCCTTTGATACGTGGCTGGGACTATTGGCACTTTACTTCAACCAGCCCCTTCATCCAAGCCTGAAGATGAATCTTCATAGTCATGTGACTCCTCACCACAGTGTGGATCAAGCCTTCCTCTCGGCACTAACATTCGTGGAATCAGCGACCTTGTGGATTGAATTTAAACTTCCTCCACCTGTCATAATTAATGATATTTCATAAATCATCGGAGTGATAAGTCAAAGCTAAGGCCGGAGAATTGTCCATGGCTAATCTTCCAAACTAAAAATAACCATCACCAGAGTGTTCCAACTCGACAGTCATTGTGAAATCTCCAGCACATTCATCAGTCTTCCAAAGGCAATCTCCGGGATTGCGATCTGCAAGAGTTTCCTCACCCAGAAAATGAGTTGGGGAAATTCACGTCGGAATTTGTCTGGGAGGATGCTGGAGGCTGCTTTGACCACAGAGCCTTGTGTTGGGAGGGAATAGTTGAGAAGAAGCTGGCACGAGAGCCTGAAAACCGCGACGTCCGGGTATCAGGAGCAGCTTCTTCCCGACAACCATCAGGCTATTAAACACCGCTGAACATTAAACGCTGGAGCAGCACCGTCGCACGGCGGGGGAGTTGCCGCCGCACGGTCCCAGAGAATCGGGTCCAATTCTCACTACAGGTGCTGTCTGTACCGCGTTTGTACGTTCTCCCCACGACTGCGTGGGTTCTCTCCAGGTGCTCCGGTTCCTCCCACACTCCAATACATACAGCTTTGTAGGTTAATTGACTTTGGTAAAATTGTAAATTGTCCCTAGAGTGTGTATGATAGTGTTAGTGTGCGGGGATCGCTGGTCGGTGCGGACTCGGTGGGTCGTTTCTGTGCTATACCTCCAAACCTAAACACTACAACCTCCAAATAGGCTCCAAACTACATAGACTTGGGGGCATTATTTTTGACTTTGCATTGCTATTGTCTATTTATTTGTCTTTTTGTATATGCACTGTTCCCAAAAAAGTTCAAAATAAGTACCCTCTGACTAAAGAAATCGCACAGACCCCTGTCCACCCTTTACACTTGTTCTTTGTTATCCACTTTGTACCTATTTCCTACGCAACAGGGGCAATTTACAGAAGCTAACTAACCTACAAACCCACAGGAAGACACATAATGCTGGAGTAACTCAGCGGGCCAGGCAGCATCTCTGGATCCAAGGAATGGGTGATGTTTCTGGTCGAGACCCTTCTTTAGTTTGAAACATCACCCACTCCTTCTCTCCAGAGATGCTGCCTGCCCCGCTGAGTTACTCCAGCATTTTGTGTCTATCTTCGGTGTAAACCAGCGTCTGCAGTTCCTTCCTGCACACAACCTGCAAACAAGAACATCTTTGGAATGTGGGAGGAAAATCTGTGGAATTCTCTGCCACAGAAGGTAGTTGAGGCCAGTTCATTGGCGATATTTAAGAGAGAGTTAGATGTGGCCCTTGTGGCTCGAGGGATCAGGGGGTATAGAGAGAAGGCAGGTACGGGATACTGAGTTGGATGATCAGCCATGATCATATTGAATGGCGGTGCAGGCTCGAAGGGCCAAATGGCCTGCTCCCGCACCTTTTTTCTTTGTTTCTATGTTTCTATCGAAACCGGAGCACCCGAAGAAAACCACGCGGTCACAGGGAGAAAGCGCAAGCACCACACAGACAGACAGTCGGGATCGAACCCGGGTCTCTGGCGCTGTGAGGTGGCACTCTACAGCGGGCCACCATGCCACCCCGGTAAACGCTGGATATCCCACATAACCATCCGATACTGCTAGCCAAAAGATTAAAGATGTCATTTAATTACAAAAAGCTGTTCACAATTGATAATCTAACTGACTTTAAGAATTTTCTTGAATGGAAAATGTTTCCCTTTTGAAAGGGGAGGAAAGTAAAATATTATTGCAAATCAGAAAACAGATGGCCTGGTGGAAAATGGATGAGGTTGAATGATAAGAGCCATGCCTGATGTGTCCAGTATTGAACTAACCTGTCAGTGCCGCCAGCTTAACCTTATTCATACCAGAACAGTCCCACATGGTTCAGAGTGTGACTGCTCCCAACCTCGCACAGTTGCTACAGTTAGTCATACAACACAGGAACAAGCCCGTCGACCCAACTTGCCCCTGCCGACCAACATTCCCCACCTACACCCAAACCCCTCTTGCCCGCGTTTGGCGCATATCCATCTGAACCTTTTCTGCCCAGGCTGCATCTTGGCACAGCGGTCGAGCTGCTGCCTCACAGAGCCAGAGAATAGGGGTTCGATCCTGACTGCAGGTGCCTGTCCAAATGCCTTTTAGATGTCGTTACAGTGCCTGCCCTAACTCCCTCCTCTGGCAGCTCATCCCATACACCCACCACCCTTTATATCCTTCCCCTCTCACCTTAAACGCATGTCCCCTGGCTCTTGTAGTCCCCTGGCTCTGGGCAACAGACTCTGTGCATTTACCCTATCTATTTCCCTCATGATCGTTTACACCCTCTCTTTGATCACCCGCATCCTCCCGACCTCCAAGGAATCTGTTATCCATATATTTCACGTTTACAAAATGATGGAACAGTGAACCCAACAATGTGCCCTAAAATCCACTCCTCGCTTTAGAGATACAACGAGGGGAAAGGGGAATACAGGCCTACTTGGCCCCTCCGAGACCAGCGATTGACTGTAAACTCGTTCCAACAGACAATTTACAGAAGCCAATTAACCTGCAAAACCTGCACGTCTTTGGAGTGTGGGGTTGAATTTGTGAAATCACCCAGAGAGTTGTGCATTGTGAATTGTCTCATTGAAACATATACGATTGTTAAGGGTTTGGACACGCTAGAGGAAGGATACATGTTCCCAATGTTGGGGGAGTCCAGAACCAGGGGCCACAGTTTAAGAATAAGGAGTAAGCCATTTAGAACGGAGACGAGGAAACACTTTTTCTCACAGAGAGTGGCGAGTCTGTGGAATTCTCTGCCTCATGAGGGCGGTGGAGGCGGTTTCTGGGATGCTTTCAAGAGAGAGTAGATAGGGTATTAAAATAGCGGAGTCAGTGGATAGGGGAGAAGGATCGGGGTATGTGGGGGATGATTCAGCCGTGATCACAATTGAATGGCGGTGCTAGCTCGAAGGGCCGAATGGCCTACTCCTGCACCAATTGTCTATGTATCTGTGTATCTATGAAACCGGAGCACCCGGAGAAAACCCAGGGAGAACGTGCAAACTCCGTACAGACAGCACCCGTGGCTGGGATCGAACGGGGTCCAGGCGCTGTGAGCCAGCGGACTCTACCGCCGTGCCAGCTGACATCCACTCTGCCAGCGTTCTCACCTTCCGCCACAGGACCGATTCAGAATGGAACAGAGTGTTTCCATGGTAACTCCACAAGGCCGAGAGCTACACCTGTGGCTGCCTTGGCGGATGAAGCACTCTCGGCTTCTAGTCTGTGTTCAAAGGAATTGTGAATTGTTAATGCTTTTCCACTTCGCGGGTTGAACAAGGGCATCGCTACGAAAAAGTTCCGATGTCAGGCCACCAATTCAGATATCGTTCAATGCGATAGCCATACACTGTGAATAGTGTTTTTTTTTTTTACAGCGAGGAACTGAAGATTGCTGGCTTGCACAAAGATAGACACAAAAAGCTGGAGTAGTCAGCAGGACAGGCAGGTCTCAGCGTGAGAAGAAAGGGTGAAGTTTAGGGTCGAGGACCCTTGGTACGGCAGTAAATATCATACGAGAATGGATAGACAAATCATCGAGTCTTACGGCGTGGATAGAAAACAGGCCTATTCGGCCCAACTTGCCCACGCCGAACAAGTACAATCGACCTGGTCCCACCTGCATGCATTTGGGCCCATATCCTCTAGATGTCCTATCATGTACTTGTCTAAATGTTTCATAACATTGTGATAGAAATGCATCAACTACCTCCGGGCAGTTGTTCCATACACCCACCACCCTTTGTTTAAAAATGTTTATCCATCAGGTTTCCTATTTTTAAATTTTACCCCCTCACCTTAAGCCTATGTTACATTGGTTCTCGATTCTGCCTTACTATGGGCATAAGACTGAGCATCTACCCAATCTATTCATCTCATGATCTTTATAAGCTCTATAAGATCGCCACTCATTCCTGTGCTCCAAGGAATAAGTCCGAGATGCTCACCTATCTCTATAGCTCAGGGCCCCTCGAGTTCTGGCAAATCCCCCCTTATACCATCCGATCCATGTACCCTGTTCCAAATGTTCAGAAGTTGCAGTGGATAATCCAACCGAGTGGAAAGCCAGGGAGTGCACTGCCAAAGGAAATCACTGGGAATCTGGTCAAAGCTTAAGTTTATTTAGAGATTACAGCGCGGAAAATAGGGAGGCACAGTACGCCTCGCCCGCTTAACACTATCCTACAAACACTTGGACAATTTGCAATTGTACCAAGCCAATTAACCTACAAACGTATACGTCTTTGGAGTGTGGGAGGAAACCGGAGCACCTGGAGAAAAACCACGCGGTCACATAGAGAACGTATAAATTCCGTGAAGACAGCGCTCGTGGTCAGGATTGAACCAGGGTCTCTGTTGATGTCTCTCTACCGCTGCGCCATCGTGCTGCCCTTAGCTTCTTAACGTTTATCAGGTGGAATAATATCCAACCCATTAGCCAAACACAGACAGGTAGCCACGCCAGAGAGGATGAAGAGCTTCTTATGTATTCATCATGTCTGGCTACAAATGGTATTTTATTGATAAGTTCAGTAAAAATTTCTGTTGTAATTCCAGACAGAGCAAGGTATTTTCTATTCGTTGTTTAATTATGCACGCCTGATGGAATGGTAGCCAGCAGAGCGTTAGAGTTGCCCTTACAGCGCCAAGACCCGTGTTCATTCCTGAACGACGACGGAGCTGTCTGTGGGGAGTTTTGCAGTTCTCACTGTTGATTGGCGTGGGTTTTCTCGGGCGCTCCGGTTTCCTCCCACATCTCAAACAGTACAGGTTGGCAGGTTAATTGGGCTTTGTGCGAAGAGTGTAAAATTGTCCCCTGGGCGCAGGATGGTGACAGCATTCTGGATGGGTGATGGCTGGTCGGTCGCGCGTGGACAGTGGGCCAAGGGGCTGTGTTCAGCTTGCGCCCAAAAATTAAGGCAATGAAGGAGATGTTGGAAGCAGATTCGGTTGTGGTTAAAAGGAGGTAAAGTACTGGGGAGAAGAGCCTGGGAACTTACCTAACTTAATGCTCTGACAGAAAGCCAGCACTTCCTCCGGAAGCCAACCGCATTTCTTCTGCACTTTAGAAAAATAGAAACATAGAAAATAGTGAAGAGTAGCATTCGCGACCCTTTGACAGCACCGCCATTCAATATGAAACATGGTCTACATCAGTGCCCGTTCTGGCCCATTCTCCCATATCCCTTGAATTCTGTATAGCTCTAAGAGCCTCTATCTAACTCTCTCTTGAAAACATCCATTGTGAAGCCTCCCCACTGCCCTTCTGGGACAGAGTATTCCACGATTCATCAAACTCTCTGGTGAAAAGTTTTTCGCAATCTCTTCATCCTAAATGGCGACGCCCTTATTCTTAACGGGGACCCTGGATCTGGACTCCCCAACATCCACTGTTTCCTGCCTCTTAACTGTCCAATACTTAGAATTTATATATTATTAAGATCCCCCTCTAGTTCTAAATTCCAGTGGGTTAACACCTATTAGTTACAATTGGAGCTACAAACGCTCATTTATCCAGCAGGTCCAAGTAGGAGAAACAAGAACGCAGTTGCCGGTTTATTTCAAAGACAGAGATAAAGTGTTGGGTGGTAATCTGTGGAATTCAGTGCCATAGACAAGGGTGGAACAGGGCCAAAGGTCATGGGTATTTTTAAGGGCAGAGACTGCAGATAGTTGATTCGTACGGGAAGGCCGGGTTTATGAGGAGAAGGCAGGAGAATGGGGCTGGAGGGCAAGATAGATCGGCCATGATTGAATGGCGGAGTAGACTCGATGGGCCGAATGGCCTAATTCTGCTCCTATGACTTATGAACATGAGAGTCACTGGAATGGCGCCTGGATTAGAGGGCACTGTTTGTCAGGGGACATATGAAAAGCTGGGCATATTCTCCTTAGACAAAGGAGGCAGAGGGGTGAGAGACAAAGTGCTGGAGTATCTCGGCGGGGTAGGCACATCTGCAGTAAATGATAGGCGACTTTTCCGGGTGGACCCTTCAGGTCCATGCTCAGGTTCAATCTGATGTGGGGCAGAAATGAGAGTGGAATGGGTCTGATGAGATTGTTTTGCTAGGGGCTCGCATGGACCTGATGGGCTGAATGGCCTTCCTCCCTGCAATAAATAAGTAACCTCACAGCTATATAAACTATCACACCACAGCGGTATGAACATTGACTTCTCAAATTTCAAGTAGTCCCTGCTTTCTCCTCCCCTTCTCAGCTCTCCCTCAGTCCACTGTCTCCGCCTCTTCCTTTCTTCTTCCAGACCTCCCCCACCCTCACATCAGTCTGAAGAAGGGTCTCAACCCGTAACGTTGCCTTCTTCCTTCGTTCCATAGTTGCTGCCTCACCCGCTGAGTTTCTCCAGCATTTTAGTCTACCTTCGATTTTCCAGCATCTGCAGTTCCTTCTTAAACAGCAAAGCGTGTGACTTACTCCAGCTGCCGACAATATTCAATATTTAATTTAGCAAAAAGTCTAATTAAAATTAAACCAGGATAGAATCTGTGTACGTTGGCTCAACTTTTCAATTATACTCGGCGGCAAGCGGAGATCAAGATGTTCCTATCAGATTCTGAGGTTCAGAATTTGAATACCAAAATTCAGCAGAAGGATAATGGTGTCTGGTTACTGAGGATCTTGGAGGCTGCAGGTCAGGGCCCCCAGCACGCACTTGTTCTCAAACCCACCGTGCTTGCTGCTCTCTAAGAAGGGGATGTGTCTTCGAGTCTTCGAGTCACACAGCGTGGAAACAGGCCCTCAGGCCTTCAGGACCCAAGATGCCCATCTGCGTCTCTCCGCGCCTGAGTTGGCCACTATCCTTCTTCCTGATCCGAAACCGTCTGCTATTTCTTCTATCAGAGGATGCTGCCTGTCCGCCGAGATACTCCAGATTTGAGTCTATTTCGGTATATACTGGCATCTGCAGTTCCTTTCTACGCTATAATAATCCAGAGATGATAGATTTAAGAATGTAAGATTGGCTGTCTGAATTAGGATCGATAGTTTTCCTGTGGATTAACAATTTGTCCTATTGAACCCTCCTGAATAATGTGGCTGCTCCGCATTAATTTCATATGATTAAAAAGCATGGAGTTTAACTGGAGGCAGAACAAACATCCGACCGTACATTAAAAGTTGATTAAGAAGGAACGAGATACATGGACCAAAAAATCATCGGGAGATAAATGCTGGTGGAAACTCAGCGAGTTGTGGAAGCATCTCTATCGAGTGAAGGAAATAGGTGACGTTTCGGGTCGAGACCCCGAAGGTGAGCAGCATCACTATGGAGCGAAGGAATAGGTGACGTCACCTATTCCTTCGCTCCATAGATCGCTGCCTCACCTATGCACGAGATTCTCAGCTGCATTTCTATATATACCTTTCTAACCAATATGTTATCCCAAATCAATCCTGTCAACTAATAAAATTTGTCTTGATTTCGTATTAGAGGTGTATTTTAACAACTTGGTCCATACCGCTTATTCTAATGGCTCCAGCAAGAGGAGTGTCACTTTCTAACATCCTGCATCATTGAGGCAGATGAGAAAGGAAGAGGGTCAAAAGCAATTCTAAGGATGGCTGCTCCAACTTCACAGTAGCCATTGCTTTCCCTCTCTCGCTCTCTCTCTCTCTCTAGCTACCCAACCCCTTCCCAGTTTCTCCCACCAGTCTTACTGTCTTCGACTACATTCTATCCCGCTACTGCCCACTCCCCTGACATCAGTCTGAAGAAAGGTCTCGAGTCGCGACCCGAAACGTCGCCCATTCCTTCCTCCAGTGCTGCCTGCCGGTCCCGCTGAGTTTACTCCAGCTTTTTTGTGTGTCTATCTGAAATAAGCTTCATGTTCAAGTTACATTTATTGTCACCGCCACCAATTGGTTACTGACCATACAGCCAATTGAATTAAAAAGAACACAATACGATAGACCAATAGACATAGGGCAGGGAGTAGGCCATTCGGCCCTTCGAGCAGCTCGCCATTCAATGTGATCTTGGTATCATCCCAATCAGTACCCGTTCTGCCTTCTCCCCATATCACTGACTCCGCTATCTTTAAGAGCCCTGTCTAGCTCTCTCTTGAAAGTATCCACAGAACCGGCCTCCACCGCCCTCGGAGGCAGAGAATTCCACAGACTCACAACTCTCTGTGTGAAAAAGAGTTTCCTCGTCTCCGTTCTGAATACGCGATAAGAGTTTAACATGAACATCCCCACACAGCGGAATCAACGTTTCCCATTGGTGTTAAAAAATGGGACAGACTCACAAAGGCAGCAGGAGATGGAGAAACGAGGGACAGCTCAATATATCACCTGAACCATTGACTACCAAGGCACCTGCTCGGACCTGCAGTGGTGGACCAAAGAGCCAACGGCCGTGAAGGAACAGCAGTGCAGCTCTGGTCAATGTCCTCATGATTCACAGCAGGAAGAATCGGCAGTCAATAATCCAAGATGGCTTAATGGATATACTGAAATTCTGGAAAAACGCTCCCACACCAACGATAAAAATGTGGACTTCAAATATGTCCGAAATGTTACACCTCGATGATATGAGATTCCTACTAGCAGGCAGATCAGACCATTTCCAAAAGATTTGGTCTCCATTTATCGACTTATTACAAGCATAGGGTGCAACACAACTGAAAATAAACGGTATGAGGACCTGGAGAGGGGGTGTGTGAAGATACAAAATAGGTACATCCCTTTTATCTCAGCCTATTTTACTTTCTTATATTTTCTGTCTTCTATTTTTTTTTCTTTCTTTTCCTTTGGTTTTCTTTTTTAGTCTTTCTTGTGTCTTACGCTTCTACAGGCTCTTCCTGATCACTCTCTCACGCACTTACTATCTTATCTAACTCTCTCTATTCTTCTTCTTCTTAAAGTTTAAAATAAGAAGAGGTACAGGAAATGTATTATCTTATTTTTGGCTTATATCATTGTAATATACATTACTTCTAATAAAGAAAATTTAAAAAAAATTACAAACGAAAAAAGAATAATAATCCAAGATGGCGCCCACCCCAGTCAGAAGCCGCCCTGTGCGCCGGCGTGGATCTGCAATCGCTCGTTACAATCGCTCCACTCTTTTAAATCTCTACCCTGAGAGTAACATTTCCAGTTATCCTGGATCCGGACACCGTGGACGGCTCGACTGCAATCCGCTCACTGGAAGGCACGCGACAAAAACGCTTTTCGCTGTACCTCGGTACACGTGACAACAAACTAAACTCAACTGACAGAGAATGACTGGAAGAGACAAAGCGAGTGGGAGGAATTGGTCAGGAGCCTTGGATAGATTTGGAATACCTGTGCACCACGGACAGTGGTAAATACTGGTTTTTGTGTCCCGAGCCTTTGTCACCACCTAGAATTACAACATCATCGCAACAGAGATCAGGATCGAGTGGGACCATTGGATACACTGATATTCTTAAGGTTCTAAGGTCACAAGTGATAAGAGTAGAATGAGCCCATCAAGTCTACTCCACCATTCAATCACGGCTGATCTATCTCTCCTAACCCCATTCTCCTGCCTTCTCCGCATAACCTCTGACACCCGTACTAATCAAAAATCTATCTATCTCTGCCTTAAAAATATCCACTGACTTGGCGCCTACAGCCTCCTGTGGCAAATAATTCAACAGATTCACCACCCTCTGCTTGCCATTCAGTTTAGTTTAGCTTAGAGGTAGAGCTTGGAAACTGGCACCGCAACACACCAAAGATAGACACAGAATGCTGGAGTCACTCAGCAGGACAGGCAGCGTCTCTGGAGAGAAGGAATGGGCGATGGTTCGGGTCAACACCCTTCTTCCTGTTCCGCTGAGTTATTCCAGCATTTTTGTGTCCATCTTCGGTTTAAACCAGCATCTGCAGTTCCTTCCTACACAACTCCTCAACTCACCGAGTTCACGCCGACCATCGATCGCCCGTTCGCACCAGCTCTGTGTTTTCCCACTTGCGCATCCACTCCCCACACACTCGGGCAATTTATAGTCAAACCCCCCCCCCATATTTGCGAGGCGGGGGGTGACGCTGGCGGTCACAGCGTGAACGTGCAAACTCCACACAGGCAGCGCACAATGTCAGGATCAAACCCGGGTCTTTGGTGCAGTGAGGCCACAGCTCTCCCAGCTGCGCCACTGCACTGCACTTAGGAAGATATAGATAGAAGAATTTTAGGGCCAATGAGGGATATTTAGGGTCACAATTTAAGAATAAGGGGTCGGCTATTTAGGACTGAGATGAGGAAAAACGTTTTCACCAAGACAGTTGTGAATCTGTGGAATTCTCTGCACAGAAGGCAGTGGAGACCAATTCACTGGATGTTTAAAGAGAGAGTTAGATTTAGTCCTTAGGGCTAACAGAATCAAGGGATATGGGGAGAAGGCAGGAACGGGGTACTAATTTTGAATGACCAGCCATGATCATATTGAATGGCGGTGCTGGCTCAAAGGGCCGAATGGCCTACTCCTGCACCTATTTTCTACGTTTCTATTTTTCTATAGTGCAGAAGAAATGCAGTGGCCCCCGGAGGAAGTGCTGGCTTTATGTCAGAGTATTTAGTTAGGTAAGTTCCCAGGCTCTTCTCCCCAGTACTTTTACTCCTTTTTGGAACCCACAACCGAATCTGCTTCCAACATTCCTTCATTTTATTTTTGGGGCGCAGCGTGAAAACAGCCCTCTGGCCCACCGGGTCCACACCGACCAGCCATCACCCCATATGCTGTCACCATCCTGCGCCCTGGGGACGATTTTACAACTTACCAAAGCCAATTAACCTGCCAACCTGTACGTGTTTGAGATGTGGGAGGAAACCGGAGCGCCCGGAGAAAACCCACGCCATCACAGGGAGAACGTGCAAACTCCCCACAGACAGCCCCCGTCGTCAGGATTGAACACGAGTCTCTGCCGCTGTTTTCTACGTTTCTATGTAATGTCAGCCCATATTGAAGCACTGAAGATGATTTAGTTGAATTCATTGGCTTGAATCTATTTGGCTGGATTAAAGAAAAATAGCAGAGCTGTAACATTAATGGGGTTTTTTTGCCACAGCAGATCAACAAAGAATGGTACAGATATGAAGGAGAAAATTTGCACTTAAATTATGGACCGATGCAGGAAGTATTTTATATCTCTCTTTAGTAAAGCTGCCAGTGTTGCAGAATAAGAGCTTTCAGTGTTGATAATGCAGGAGTGATTTCAATTATCCTAATACGTGTTGGGATGGCAACACGACGAAGTGAATTAGTTCCTGAAATGTGCACCCGAGGAGTTCTCTGATAAAGATGTTTCCAATCCTATGAAGCAGGGGGAGTGATGGGTCAAAGTCTGGGACGTGAAGTTGAGCAGGCAGATCATGTTTGGGGAACAATGAATATGAGGTTAAGTTTAGTTTAGAGACACAGCGCGGAAACAGGCCAGGAAACAGGAAACGAGTGCGCGCCGTCCAGCGATCCCCGTCTTCAGTCTGAAGCAGGGTCTCGACCCGAAACAAGAATTGGTGGTCAGTGTGGTCTTGGTGGGCCAAAGGGCCTGTTTCCACGATGTATCTCTAAAGTCTAAAGAATAGGGAGGTCACTCATAATTCAAATGGTGCAAACCTTTAGAGACAGAAGGATCTCAGTAAAATTACACCAATCACAAAAGTACACCAGACATTAGCAATGCCTCAAATGAAGCACAAACACTGGTGTTTATTTCTAGAGATATAAAGTCAAAATGTAGGAACGAGAAACCTGTTTCAAACCTTAATAACCCCCCATGTGGAGTGTTGCAGTTCTACTTAACCTATTATGAAAAGGATATGGAGTCACAAGGGAGGATTGGCAAGAATGAAGCGAGGTCATACATATCAGGGAAAGAGGAACAGAATGGGTATCTTCTCTTGAGACGAGACACAAAATGCTGGAGTAACTCAGCAGGACAGGCAGCATCTCTGGGGAGCAGGAATGGGTGATGTTTCGGGTCGAGATCCTACTTCTTTTGAGACGTTACTGAATCAAGGTCCTTAACATTACGAAAGGCTTTGATAAAGTGGGCTGAGCGAACATTTTTCTCTTTTTGGCGAAGAGCACAACCATCAATGATGTGGAACAACCACGGGAGGTGACAAATTCAATCAACCCTACAAGCTAGGTGACAATGATAGTCTATACTTTGCACATCCCCTCTCTCCGACCCTCCCCCACCCTAGTCATCGAACTAGTTTCACTGTCGTCCTGTTGAGTTTCACTGTCTGTGAAACTCGTTATCACCAAACTCATGACCTACAATGGACCATTGTGGGCTCCACAATTTCTTTATCACCGTTACATTTTGCATATCTTTCATTCATTTGATCAATACCTCTATATATCACCATCTATATCTCTCGTTTCCCTTTCCCCTGACTCTCAGTCTGAAGAAGGGTCTCGACCCGAAACGTCACCTATTCCTTCTCTCTAGAGATGCTGCCTGTCCCGCTGAGTTACTCCGGCATTTTGTGTCCGTCTTTCCTATTCGGTTGCTTAGCAACCCGGTTCACTGACCACCATTCACCTCGTCCAGCAGACTTTCATCTGTTATATATTGATCTTTTTATAAATTAAGTGCTAATAATTTCCTGGAAGCTTCTCACACTCACATGACCTTTTCTGTCCAGTTGTCAATTTTAATGATGCCGTGGATGATTTTTCTTCCATTATTTTGACAGTAAATGCAGCAGTAAAACTATGGTGAACTCATTAACTCCCCCCCCCCCCCCCCCCCCCCACCCCCACCCCCATCGATTCTCCCCCCCGCCCCCCTGACTTAACTGGCTTGTTATTGTGCTTTGCTTCACTGAATTTGCACAATCGTGTCCAGATGTAGAACATCTGTGAGTGTGGAAGGAACATCAGGGTGATGCCGGTGTCCACCTACCATCAAAGCAAGATAGGCAACAAAACTCCAATAGGAATCTCAGAACAACCTTCAAAGTTGCGACCACAGCAATAATACTGAACCAGTCAAGGGGAAGCTGGGCAAGCACATTAGGGACAGGGGAGAGGATTACGTGGATCAGTTTAGTTGATAAACCTAGTGGAGCATCAAGATCAGAATAGGCTGCCTGGACCATACGACCTCGTCCAAACCTGACGTCTTCCATCACCGAAGATAGACACAAAAAGCTGGAGTAACTAGATAGGGCTCTTAAAGGTAGCGGAGTCAGGGGATATGGGGAGAATGGAGCGGCTGGGCTTGTGTACTCTGGAGTTTAGAAGGATGAGAGGGGAATCTTATTGAAACATAAGATTATTACGGGTTTGGACACGCTAGAGGCAGGAAACATGTTCCCGATGTTGGGGAAGTCCAGATCCAGGGGCCACAGTTTAAGAACAAGGGGTAGGCCATTTAGAACGGAGATGAGGAAACACTTTTTCTCAGAGAGTTATGAGTGTGTGGAATTCTCTGCCTCAGAGGCGGTGGAGGCCGGTTCTCTGGATACTTTCAAGAGAGAGCTAGATAGGGCTCTTAAAGATAGCAGAGTCAGGGGATATGGGGAGAAGGCAGGAACGGGGTACTGATTGGGGATGATCAGCCATGATCACATTGAATGGCGGTGCTGGCTCAAAGGGCCGAATGGCCGAATCCTGCATCTATTGTCTAACTCAGCAGGTCTTACAGCATCTCTGGAGAAAAGGAATAGGTGACGTTTCGGGTCAAGACCCTTCTTCCATCACCTGCCTGGTGGCTGTGAATATGTACCCGACAATGCTCCAGTGGGATTTGTACTTTAATTGTACAGAAGATGGAATTAGTCACCATCCAAGCCTGTTCCAGTTCAAGCTTGTGAAAAATGCAAGGCATTTTTCACAAGCTTGAACTAGAACCAGCTTGGAAGGTGACTAATTCCATCTTCAACACTACCAGCAAGGTGATAACGAAAGTCTATAATTTGCACAATTTTCCCAAGCAGTCAGCTGCTTTTTATTGTCACAAAAGCTCCGAATGTTAATTTTAGGATTAATAATGAGCCTGGCAGATTTATATTTCAATGACATTTATTTAAAGAAAATTGAGGGTTGCTATATTAGCTGTGCGATATCACATATCCTTTCATCTCACTTTGCCCCATCAATAGACAGTAGACAATAGGTGCAGGAGTAGGCCATTCGGCCCTTCGAGCCAGCACCGCCATTCAATGTGATCCTGGCTGACCATCCCCAATCAGTACCCCGTTCCTGCCTTCTCCCCATAGCCCCTGACTCCGCTATCTTTAAGAGCCCTATCGAGCTCTCTCTTGAAAGCATCCAGAGAACCGGCCTCCACCGCCCTCTGAGGCAGAGAATTCCACAGACTCACAACTCTCTGTGAGGAAAAAGTGTTTCCTCGTCTCCATTCTAAATGGCTTACCCCTTATTCTTAAACTGTGGCCCCTGGTTCTGGACTCCCCCAACAACGGGAACATGTGTCCTGCCTCTAGCGTGTCCAAACCCTTAACAATCTTATATGTTCCTGTCTGTGAACCATCGGAATTTCACATTCATAAGATCATAAGTGATAGTAGAATAAGGCATTCGGCCCATCAAGTCTACTCTGCCATTAAATCGTGGCTGATCTTTCTCTCCCTCCTAACCCCATTCTCCTGTCTTCCCCCCATAACCTCTGACACCCGTACTAATCAAGAATCTATCTATCTCTGCCTTAAAAATATCCACTGACTTGGCCTCCTCTGGGGCAAAGAATTCTAGATTCGCCACCCTCTGACTAAATACATTTCTCCATCTCCTTTCTAAAAGAACATCCATTAATTCTGAGGCTATGAACTCGAGTCCCAGACTCTGCCACTAGTAGGAACGTCTTCTCCACATCTACTCGATTCAAGCCTGCCACTATTCTGTATGTTTCAATGAGGACCATTGTGGGCTCTACCTCCCCTGGGTCGTCGGGCCAGGTCTGATTTGTTCTGTAGGTTTCCACATCCCGAGTATCCCTCTCCTCTAAGTCTCAGTCTGAAGAAGGGTCTCGACCCGAAACATCATCTGTTCCTTTTCTCCAGAGATGCTGCCTGACCCGCTGAGTTACTGCAGCTTTTTGTGTCTATCATCCAACCATGATCTTGGCTGCAAACATTAGATTTTGTGAGTACAGTGTTAGAGGAGATGTAATAAAAAGGCACATACTCTGATCGTGTTGGTAGAAAATACCAATTCCACTGTTTAATATAAATTATTTACAAGACAGCAGCCATGCTTCACTTCCACTACTCCTCTGTTCATACATGGTCGACCATGGCATCCAAACCTCCTCATTTTTTTTTTGACACGTTAGCACCTAGAGTCTTAAGGCTCTGCCAGCTTGGACAACATGCGGCTCACTTTGTGATGGAGACCCAGAGATGAGTTCATGTCGGAACTGTGCGAGAATTTGGAGAACTCGATCCTTCCCTTATAGGATCTGTTCCGAGCTTGACGCCGAAATATCCAGAAGCCTCCAGGCTGCATATGGATTCAGCTCATCTTGATCTCTACAAAGAGCCCATACGTACAGCATCCTCAATACTTTGTCCTGGGAGATAGACATAAAGGGGGAGAGAAACAAATGAGTACAGGGCACACGGCAAAAACATGACAGCATTAAAGCTCATCCAATTTGCTAATTTATTGACATTCGAGTGAAAGAACATAAATGGAACCTCGTATACGATTTTAAAGTGATTTCATCAATAGCGCCCTTTTAAGAGAAGACTAATCTAATATTAAAGGTTGACACAGCAGTCCTAAGGCAGACATCCTATAAACTGAAATGTAAATCAAATGAAAGCACCCTCCTCTTCAATTACTGAAAAATCACAGGCTTCGGGAAAATACTTTGAAACTACTCATAATTATTAAATACGTTTATAACAAACACGTTCAAATCGAAATATTGCTGCGCTCTCAGGTGAATTCTAACTATTTTCATTCATGTCTGTAACTGTTTTTGAATGTATTTATTTATTTTTTAATTCAACATAAGTAAATAGCTTCCATCTGTCTATCACCATTCTGGCAGTCAGCACTGTACACTAATCCAACTTTTCTGAACATCACATTGAAAATCAATTTTTAGTTTCATTAATTTAAGCTCAACTCAAGTTGCTAAAGGTATCAAACGTTTTTGGAGATCAGCATATGTCGCTGGAGTTTAGAAGGATGGGGGAGGGGGGATCATTGAAACTTAGCGAATAGTGAAAGGCCTGGTAAGAGTGGATGTGGTGAAGATGTTTCCACTAGTGGAAGAGTCTAGGACTAGAGGCCATTGCCTCAGAATTAAAGGATACACCTATAGAAAGGAGATAAGGAGGAATTTATTTACTCAGAGGTTGGTGAATCTGTGGAATTCATTGCCACAGAGGCTGTGGAGGCCGTCAATGGATATTTGTAAGGTGGAGATAGATAGATTCTTGATTAGTATTGGGGTAATGGGTAGAAGGCTGGAGAATGCGGTTGAGAGGGATAGATCAGCCATGATTGAATGACGGAGTAGACTTAATGGGCCGAATGGCCTAATTCTGCTCCCATAATTTAGGAATTTATGTCTAGGAACACGTGTCAAATTCTGTTATGACATTGTATATAGTCACTGAGGCAGAGTGATACACTGTGGAAACAGGCCCTGTGGCCCAACCTGCCCACACCAGCCAACATGTCCCAGCTACACTAGTCCCACCTGCCTGTGTTTGGCCAATAACCCTCCAACCCTGTCCAATACAATATGGTTTTATTTGTCACATTGCACATAAAGTGCAAGTGAAATGGATCCTATCCATTTGCCAGTGCCATAGGTGGCTGCTATTTGTGTACATTGTGTACATTTGCAAGCAAAGAATCTCACTGTGCCTAGTCACATGGGGCCAAAACGTATTCCTATACCTATCTGTCTAACTGTTTCTTAAACATTGCGATAGTCCCTGCCTCAACTACCTCCTCTGGCGTCTCGTCCCATACACCCACCACCCTTTGGTGTGCAAAAGCTAGCCCTCAAATTCCTATTAAATCTTTTCCCCTTCACCCTAAACATTTTTTTAAAAAATAATAGCACTTCCACGATTATATCCCTTTCCTTGTATAAATGCCCCTATACTATTACACCTCCAGATTCATGGGCAGTTCCTTCCCAGCTGTTATCAGGCAACTGAATCATTGTACAACTAGAGAGCAGTCCTGAACTACTAGCGACCTCATTGGTGACCCTCGTGCTATCCTTGATCGGACTTTGCTGGCTTTATCTTGCACTAAACGTTATTCCCTTATCATGTATCTGTACACTGAACATGTTTGCCAATGTGTTAAATCCCACATGGTGCAGCTCAACTAAACAATATGGTTTTAAGAGAGGGCTTGTAGTTTTCTTTTTTTCAGCTGGGCTTCTATTTAAAAATCAAAGATTACTTATCTTTGGTTAGTTGCAAACAAAGAAATGACAATAAATCATGCATTAGTCAACAGTCCATGGATAACACCTGTAATTTCAAAATCTCATCCTGAAAGCAAAATGCACGGTTAATATAAATGAATTACCACCAAATGTTATTAACATGAAAAAATAAAGACAGACTTTCAATGAAGTTAGTTCTAAGTGGGATATGTGTAGGAAGGAACTGCACTATCTTTGATCGTAAAAAAAGCTGGAGTAACTCAGCATCTCTGGAGAGAAGGAATAGGTGACTTTTCGGGTCAGTCTGAAGAAGGGTGTTGACCCAAATTGTCACCCATTTCTTCTCTCCAGAGATGCTGCCTGTCTCGCAGAGTTACTCCAGCGTTTTTTGTGTTTATCTAAGTGGGATATTTTATTTTCAATTATTAGCAATTAAAGTCTAAAACCTCAAGCTCCGTTTATAATGTGCAATGTATTATTCTACTGCTAATGTGAAGCTGTGTTTCTTTAAAGTTGCACAGAGGCTGACCGATGTAGCGTCCACTAGTTGAGTTCATTAAAAGGTGAATGAATATGCAGGGTGAAAATATAGCTACGGGTGTTCATGGAATGATCAGTTAAGAACTTGACGACTGCAGTATTTTACTTTCCATTCAAAATGACTGGAGGACATGTACAATTAGTCTGTGTCAAGATAGCGAGTGGGGAAGCATATCTCTCACACAAACGGAAGTGGGCGTAAAAAGTTCTGAACCAACATTTTTGAAAGTAACTCCGTTTGTTGCAGTTGAAAGCTGCATAGAAACATAGAAAATAGGTGTAGGAGGAGGCCATTCGGCCCTTCGAGCCAGCACCGCCATTCAATGTGATCATGGCTGATCATCCCCAATCAATAACCCGTGCCTGCCTTCTCCCCATATCCCTTGATTCCACTAGCCCCTAGAGCTCTATCTAACTCTCTTAAATCCATCCAGTGATTTGACCTCCACTGCCTTCTATGTCAGGGAATTCCACAAATTCACAAATCTCTGGGTGAAAAAGATTTTCTCATCTCAGTCTTAAATGGCCTCCCCTTTATTCTAAGACTGTGGCCCCTGGTTCTGGACTCGCCCAACATTGGGAACATTTTTCCTGCATCTAGCTTGTCCAGTCCTTTTATAATTTTATATGTTTCTTTAAGATCCCCCCTCATGCTTCTAAACTCCAGTGAATACAAGCCTAGTCTTTTTAATCTTTCCTCATATGACAGTTCTGCTATCCCATGAATTTGACTACCAAAAAAAGTGATTAAAAATGTTGTTATGATGGTTGAAGTCCTCTGATTCTGTTCAGTTAAGTTTAATTTATTGTCACGTGCACCGAGGTACGTGGAAAGCTTTTGTCGCGTGCTAACCAGTCAGCAGAAAGACAATACATGATTACAATCGAATTACCATTTGCAGTCTGATTGGCCTCAGGGCGTGCTTACTTACAGCAATTGCATCTTAAAACCTTAAAGTGACAGGTGATTAAAAATTCCCAGCTCAACTATTGCAAAAAGCCACCTATTGTATTCCCATCATGACATAGAAAAATAGAAACATAGAAAATAGGTACAGGAGTAGGCCATTCGGCCCTTCGAGCCTGCACCACCTTTCAATATCATCATGGCTGATCATCCAACTCAGTATCCTGTACCTGCCTTCCCTCCACACCCCCTGATCCCTTTAGCCACAAGGGCCACATCTAACTCCCTCTTAAATATAGCCAATGAACTGGCCTCAACTACCTTCTGTGGCAGAGAATTCCACAGATTCACCACTCTCTGTGTGAAAAATGTTTTTCTCATCTCGGTCCTAAAAGATTTCCCCCTTATCCTTAACTACTAATGACATAATAGAACATCTTATGGAATATAATATAAAAAAGAAAATGCTGAAATATTCAGCTTAGCAGCATCAGAAGGGAGGGAAAGAGCCAAAGATCCCCCATCAAAAACACATATTTATCTCTCCATAGATGCTGCCTGCCCTAATGAGTATTGCTCGCACTTATAATCTACATTTCCAGCATCTGCAACTTTAATTGCTTTTTAAGTTGTTAGTCATAGAGTGATACAGTGTGGAAACAGGCACTTTGGCCCAACTTGCCCACAGCGGCCAACATGTCCCACCTGCCCGTGTTTGGTCCGTATCGCTCCAAACCTGTCATATCCATATACCTGTCTAACTGTTTCTTAAATGTTGGGGTAGCCCCTGCCTCAACTACCTCCTCTGGCAGCTTGTTCCATACACCCTTTCCATTTCTCCTTTGTGTGAAAAAGTGACCCCTCCGATTCCTATGAAATCCTTTCCCCTTCACCTTAAACCCATCCTCTGAATTGTCCCGAATGTTAACTTGCAACACAGTAATCAACTGGAAATTAATCATTTGCACTTGCAGTGCACAAAATGGAAAATAAAATGTCTAATGACAGTTCTTTTTATGTCTTATCATTTTATATACAAAGTTAGTTACTGCTGCTGTGAAAGTGAGCGCAAATTTTGAATAATTTTACTTTTATTTTTTAATATTGATATATCAATCAACTAAAAAATAATTATTTGCATTTGCAGAACACAAAATGGAAAATAAATGTTTAATGGCAATTCTATCTTTGGATTTTATATGTTATAAATTTGTACATTTGTACTTTTATTCAACCTCAAAGTAAATATCAATTATTCTTTAACAAGCTTTTTCCAAATAGACACTAGTTAGAAGATAAACTCGTCAACATTATTAAAATAATGTAAAACATGATCTTTGTGCAGCAAAAAAAAGTAGTTTAAAACCAAATCCTTGCATGGTCTTTCACCCGGGCAGATGACTGGCAAAATAGGATGAGGGAACAAGATCACTAGATGCAGGTACAAATCAGTCCCAAATTTAAATTAACTTTTAGAATTAGTTTATAACGTCACATCACCACACAGGTGAGCCCCACGTTATGGCCGTTCTGGTAACTTATATTACGTCCTTACAGAATGCACAAAATCCTACAAATCACTTGGGCACGGCGGTAGTGTTGCTGCCTTACAGCGCCAGAGACCTGAGTTCGGTCCTGACTTACGGGTGCTGTCTGTACGGAGTTTTACACACGTTCTCCCCGTGGGTTCTCTCCGACATCTTCGGTTTCCTCCCACACTCATAAGGCGTACAGGTTTGTAGGCTAATTGGCTTGGTAAAATCGCAAATTGCACCAGAGTGTGTAGGATAGTGTTAATGTACGGGATCGCTGGTCGGCGCGGACTGGTTGGGCCGAAGGGCCAGTTTTTGCACTGTATCTATAACTACCCAATAATTTGAGATACAGAAAACAGACTCTCAGCAAGTAAACCCTCTGCTGCCCCCCCCCCCCCCATCCCCAGACCCCCCCCCCCCAATCCTGGGGGGTTGTTGCAAATGAAATTGGTGCAGACTTGCCACATTGTTATATACCACTACCCTGCCATTGAAGGCGTTGCAGTGCCTCCACTAGGTTGCCGGTGTAACTGCAGCACATCATTACTTGCCGCCAAAAATATAAGCACAGGCTATAAATGTCTTATGGAAAAGACGGATGCAGATACGATTATTTCTTTGGTATGGTCTTGCATAAAATGATTTCAAAATCCACAGAGGTGAGCCTTCGTTCAGACTGATGGCAAGATTTTGAAGGCAGATGGATGCCGTCATTTCCTAACCAGAATGACTTTGATTCTCAAGTACGTTCACACAAAGGTGAAGTCCCAAGACCTCAGGCAACTGGCGCTCAGCATTGTCAAAGCTGGGTTCCTCAGAGACCAGACGCAGGGTAAAGTACGGTGGCGATTCCCAGTGGCGTTACGGGCGACTCAACAGCCAGCACCAATCAACACCATTCCCATTCATTTAAAAGAAGAATAATTGCAAGGGACCAAGTTTTAGTTACCACACATTTTTTCCCCACACATTTAATATAATTATTGTTTTAATTTGGGAGTCAACTAGCTGCAAGTTCCTGGGCGTGCATATCTCTGAAGATCAGTCCTGGGCCCCAGCACATTGATGCAATCACAAAGAAAGCCCATCAAGGCCTCTAATTCCTCGTAAGATTGAGGAGATTCGGTATGTCGCGCAATACCCGATTGAACTTGGACAGATGTATGGTATAGAGCATCTCGTCTGGTTGTATCACAGCTTGGTTTGGTAACTCGAACACCCAAAGGTGAAGGAAGGCTTGCAGAAAGTGGAAGGAATACCACAGGTATGAACCTCTCCACCATCGAAGGGATCTACAAGGAAGCGCTGCCTCAATAAGGCTAATATGTAATATCTAATCAGCCAATATCAAAGACCCACACCACCCTAACATTTCCATTAATAGGAGAGTCTAGAACTAGAGGTCATAGCCTCAGAATTAAAGGACGTTCTTTGAGGAAGGAGACATTTCTTTAGTCAGAGGGTGGTGAATCTGTGGAATTCTTTGTCACAGAAGGCCGTTAGTAGATATTTTTAAGGCAGAGATAGATAGATTCTTGATTAGTACAGGTGTCAAAGGTTATGGGGAGAAGGCAGGATAATGGGTTTAGGAAGGCAAGATAGATCAGCCATGATTGAATGGCGGAGTAGACTTGATGGGCCGAACGGCCTAATTCCACTCCTATTCCTTATGACCTTAGCGGCTCTCTCATCTTGCCGCTACCATCAGGAAGGTGGTACAGGAGCCCGAGATCCCTGACCTCCAGGTTCAATAGAGAGTTAGATTTAGCTCTTAGGGCTAAAGGAATCAAGGGATCTGTGGAAAAAGCAGGAACAGGGGACTGATTTTAGATGATCAGCCATGATCCTATTGAATGGCCGAATGGCCTCCTCCTGCACCTATTTTTCGATGTTTCTAAGACAGCTTCTTCCCATCAACCATCAGGCTCCTGAACCGCACTGAACAACCCAAACCACAACCCTACCTCAGCAATAATCTAGTGTGGGCGTTTTTAGGTTGCAGCAAGTACTTCAGTTTGCACTATTATCTAATAAGAGTGATAAGTTATTATATTATTGATTATTGCACGGTAATTTATTGAATTGTTGCATTAATGTGCCTGCAAAGGTGCTGCAAGTAAGAATTTCATTGTTCCATTCCAAAGCAATGATAATTAAACCTCCAGACTCTTCTGGAGAGGACTCGATCTCACTCCTAACTTGCACCTTGTAGACAGTGAAGAGGTTTGCGAGTAAATGGCTCACTTTAACCAGGTATACACAAACAAGCAAGCACATTCTTTTCTGTCTAAAATTGTACAGACTACTTAAGTTATTATAATTGGCAACTTGTTAATGTCATAGTCATTATACAGCATGGAAATAGACCCTCAGGCTCAACTTGCCCATGCTGACCATGTCAGGCCGACTTGGGGCTACTGACTATCCCGCGGTCTAGGTTTAAGCTCAGGGGCGACCGCGCCTTTGCGGTTCCAGCACCTAGACTGTGGAACAGCATCCCCCTCCTCATCAGAACTGTCCCCTCCATCAACTCCTTTAAGTCGAAGCCCAAAACCTATTTCTACTCCCTAGCGTTTTTGAGGCCCTCTGAGGGGGAGCTGTAAACAGTTTATGTGTGTATTGTTAGGTCTGTGTACCAGTGTATCTGATGTACAGCACTTTGGTCAACGGGAGCTGTTTTTAAAAGTGCTAGACAAATAAAATTGACTGACTGACTGACCAATATGCCCCATCTATACTAGTCCCACCTGCCGGAGTTTCGCTCATATCCTTCTAAACACAGCCTAGCCATGTACCTGTTCAGATGTTTCTTAGAAGTTGTGATAGCACCTGCCTCAACTACCTCTCTGGCAGCTCATTCCGTATACCTACCACCCTTTATGATTTAAAAACTTGCCCCTCAGGTTCCTATTACATCTTTCCCTCCCCCTCACTTTTAACCTATGTCCTCTGGTTCTTGATTCCATCAGCGTTGTCATTAAAGATTGCTTTTTGTTTGATTTAAGTGATTGTACAGAGAGTACTGAGAATACTGTATTTTTTATATGTATTTTTGCACTTGACTGGCCAGATAAATTACAATTTAAAAGCAGCACGCACAGTTCTATAGGTCAGATCGTTCCCAAGATAAATGAAAGAATTTTCAAGATGTTCCCGTGTATTTCTGCACATTACTTCTCACTTTTGGAATAACAGTAGAACGACTAATGGGCGTAGCGGTAGAGTTGCTGCCTTACAGCGCAGGAGACCCGGGTTGGAAGATAGTGTTAATGTGCTGGGATCGCTTGCCGACACGGACTCAGTGGGCCGAAGGTCCTGTTTCCGCGCTGTATCTCTAAACTAAACCAAACTACTAATGACTCAAAATGCTGGAGTAACTCAGCGAAACAGGCAGCATCTCTGGATAGAATGAATTCCTTCTTTCCAGAGATGCTGCAAGCCCCGCTGAGTTACTCCAGCATTTTGTGTCTATCTTCGGTGTAAACCAGCATCTGCCATTCCGTCCAACACAACTACTCTTGACTCATTGGCCAGCGCTCCAATTCAAAGCGCAGTGGCTTCAAACCCCAACCACACAATTGAAATCAGGTTCTTTGAACAAATATGAAATTCCGTCTTGGTGCAGAATAATATGATAATTGGGAGCCGTAAACCTGGCATCCAAAATGATAACAGCAGGAGTATGAAGAGACTGCTTCTTCTGACAAATAATTAGAAATCAAGGGGAAAAATAATGTGTAAAACTAGAGAAGAAATAAGGATAATGTTGAATAATAATTAATAATTAACGTGCCTGTAAAGATGCAACGAGCAAGATTTTCATCGTTGCAGTTCGCATGTGGTGCAAATGACAAATAGATCTTGATCGTGGGAGACCACAGTTCATGTCAATCGCAACCGAGATTAACGCTCAGTCTGCCTAAACCTTCATCTGTTTGCAATCTCAGACATCTCTTTGTGTGAGGGATTCGTTCATCACTGCTGTTCCCAGTTTCCTTAGTTTATTTAGAACGTGAACATCTTTCCGTGTCGGAAGCTTTCAAGGTGAAAGCGTGGCCTGATTCTTTCCCCTTCTCTCACGTTTAAGGTACTGCCCAAGAATCTGGTGCCCAATCCATTTTTTGTGTTAACGTCTACCCGCTGAATGTCAATATGGCCTACTAAAGTTGAAAGGGAAGGAATCGCAACCGAGATTAACGCTCAGTCTGTCTAAACCTACATGATCTCCCGGTTGCTAAACACTTTAACTCCCCCTCCCATTCCCACACTGACCTTTCTGTCCTGGGTGTAGAACCCCATTTTACAAGATGCAACAGGGTCTCTAATGGATACTCTGCAAAGATGACACTCGTCACTTTCATGATTTCAGAGGCTAGGTATACATACCGGGTCTCCCTCCACCAGCTCTCCTTTGTGGTTCTTGATCACCATGACTAACTGAGCCTGGAAGGTGATAATTAGAACAGGTCCCTGCTCCATCATCTTCCCCATTGCCAGCTGCAAGCAAAGAGAAACATGTCAGTCACAAAAAAACACTATTAAAAAAAAAAGATCAGTGAGTCAGAATGGACTCCCACAGACCTACAAATCATCACACATTGCAAGGAAGGACCCCTGACAGTTCAATTCAATCCTCAGTTTGCAGGGGTTAGTTGGAATGGCTGCTGCAGTCACAGTGCCCTCCATAATGTTTGGGACAAAGACCCATCATTTATTTATTTACCTCTGTACTCCACAATGAGGTTCTGTCTTCAGTGATTATAAAGCATAACACTGCGTGCTGCACACCCCACAGATCAGGATGTACTCTTTACAATGTGATTCCAAAATCATTTCTCTAATTTATTGCTATCTCAACCTCGTGCGATGAGACATTTAGTCACATCAACCAGAAGTTTCAGAAGGAATGCCAAATCTGTGTCGAGTTAGCAGACTTCTATTTTATCAGGGAGTACCTCAATTAGCATGTGGATTTGGGGGAAAAAGGGGAGAATAAATCTGTAAGAGTCTCAGCACTCCACTATGCAAAGGTACCTGCTGATAACGGCATTCAGCTGTCATTAACCAATAATGTTTTATTTTGAATGTTTAATATTTTATGTGTCATTCCTAACTGTCAATGTATGTCATGTTGTCACTTGCCGGCAGAGCACTAAGGCAAATTCCTTGTATGTGAATACTTGGCCAATAAACGTATTCACTCATTCATTCATTCAATAATGGGAGGATTTGTTGATTAGTACAGATGTCAGGGGTTATGGGGAGAAGGCAGGAGAACGGGGTTGAGAGGGAAAGATAGAACAGTTATGATTGAATGGCGGAGTAGACTTGATGGGCCGAATGGCCTAATTTTGCTCCTATAATTTGTGAACATGATTTGGCCTATGAAAGAGACACTGGCTGCTGATGTTCATTGTCTACAGGTCGCACTTGTTAAGAGAGCAGTGACTCTTTGGGGAACTATTTTCCAGGCAGCATCAGGAGAAAATGAGTGAAATAAAATTTAAATATCTAATGAATCCAGGTTGCAGAATGGAACGCTGCTGGGGATAAGACATGGAGTGGGCATCCCGGAGATAATTTCAAGAAGGTTAAAAACAAAAAGTGTCATTAGATCTCTTCAAGTACCTTGAAATTTAAATCCACATCTTGTGGTTCCTCTCCATCCAACCAGTTGCCTGCCACCCCCATCTGCATCTCTTTAAACTACATTTTCCCCATCTCCTAACACTATTTTCCCCCCGATTCTTATATGTTTACATATTCAGTTGTGCTGCTGCTGCTAGTAAGAATTGAATTCTTCAGTCTGGGACAGATGACAATGTGTGACAACTCATGGAACCCACTGTGGAAAGCTGTAATCTATTCTTTATCACAGTGATGAATGGACTTTTTATATTACTCATGTAAGGCAGTATCATTATCTTTAATTGCAAATATATTGTTAATGACTTGTTTACCTTTTGTCAATTTAAACTCGGAATACTACGTTTATTCAGTACTTTACAGCAAAACGATCCATCCATTTCAATTCTAACCAAGGGTTCCCAACCTGGGGTAACTTTACCCTCGGGGGTAAGTTACGCCTACCCAGGGGGTAAATTTGTTGATTCTGGATTTGTACATATTCTATTCTCATTGACCGACTGTGTTTGGTTCTGGTATACCAGTATCTGTCCATCATTAGTTGTTCATAAATAAATGAAAAAGCATTGTTATGTGCTATTAAAGCTGCCGGGGGGGGGGGTAAACGGGACAAGAAAGGTTGGGAAGCCCTGGTTTGGACCGTGTTATGTACGAGAAGGAAGCTTAACCTAATTGAACGCAAGCAGTAAACCAAGGAGAAATGTTTGAAAAATACAATAACAAAGACGTTACAGATGGATGCATTTCCACAGAAAACTATTTAAAGTAGTAATCTATCATTTCTCAGATACCGATGCAGCAGTGCATTTTCAGAACATTTTAGACGTTTACATTTTTCTTTGTGGACAAAATCCATTTCTCTTGACCATATCATTCTCACAAATATCGGTTCAGTATTCATGCTGTTTTGTCAGCACATTATTACTAATATTAAGTGCACGACATGCAGGGAATACCTCAGCAGGTTTACTAAAGGTCATATTATTGCCAGTCGTAACATGCAGCCGCTTCGACAACACACTCAAAGCTCAAAATTACTCACAAAATGATAAAGCAACGATTTACTGAAATTTGGCTGCAAAACATTTTAGAATATTAGATCAGAGCGTCTTAATCGGCAGGAGATGTCACAGCAGGCTCATTATCACCGATGAATGCTGTGATCATGTTTATTATTGTCGTTTATTTGGTGACTTCGATGCACAGAATGTTTTGAACGTGACTGTCAAATAAACTGCTGAGACTGGAAACTCTTTCTTCACAGCTGGATATTTGCAAATGTATCCTTTCTGCTCAATAAGCCATATTTATGAAGAACAAAAGTAAAGAACAAGCTCCTGCTGATTTGTTTAAGAAAGAACTGCACACGCTGGAAAAATCGAAGGTAGACAAAAAAGCTGGATAAACTCAGCGGGTGAGGCAGCATCTATGGAGTGAAGGAATAGGCAACGTTTCGGGTCGAGACCCTTCTTCAGACAGTTGTCGGTGGGTGGGGGGGGGGGGGGGGGGGGGCGCGGGAAAAAGGACGGAAGAGGCGGTGACAGTAGGCTGTAAGAGAGCTGGGAAGGGGAGGGGAAGGAGGGAGAAAGCAAGGACTACCTGAAATTGGAGGTCAATGTTCATACCACTGTATGAACCCAGTGGTATGAACATTGACTTCATTCTCATAGCATCCTCCTCAGTTCACACTGCCACCCAGCTTTGTGTCATCTGCAAATTTGCTAATGTTACTTTGAATCCCTCCATCTAAATCACTGATGTATATTGTAAATAGCTGCGGTCCCAGCACCGAGCCTTGCGGTACCCCACTAGTCACTGCCTGCCATTCTGAAAGGGACCCGTTAATCCCTACTCTTTGTACCAATTTTCTATCCATGTCAGCACTCTACCCCCAATACCATGTCAGGATCGAACCCGGGTCTCTGGCGCTGGGAGGCAGCAACTCTACTGCTACACCACCATGCCGCTGAAATGTAATGTTTCAGCGTATAGGAAGAACTTACATTTATGAAGGACTCTGATGTAACAATATGCCCCAAGGCCTTTCATGAATGTCAAATTAGATAATATTTGGCACTGAGCTAAAAGAGGAGAAATTAGGTGGCAAAAAAATACTTTGACATAGAGATAGCATTTATATCGCTTCTTGACAGTGGGGAGATTGAGAAGCTTAAAAGGAAGGCAACTTCGAAGCTTAAAGACAGGCGAGATGAACGCACTCATGGTAGCGTGAAACAAATAGGAAGACTTAGAAGAACATTGAATTCCAGGACAGTTGTAAGCCTGGAAAAGGTTGCATGAAACGTGGCCGGCACAGATGCTGGCCGAACGCAAGACCCGGCGGACCGTGGCCTGAAGGGGGAAGCGCTGAGCCAGACCGCGCTCAGAGGACCCGGCCGATCGTGACCTGCGGGGATGGGGGCACTGAGTGGACCGTGGCCTGCAGGGGGAGCCACCGAGCTGCCGCTGCTCGTCTCCCGAAGACCAGAGAGCAGGAGGATGAGGCCGGCGTCATCAACGGATGCCACTGGAGAGGAGTGAGGCTGGAGAGGAGAGGAGAGGAGAGGTCTGGTCTACAGTGTCCTCGAGGTCGGCTGCAGGAGGCACCCCTGGGGTACAAAGGTGGACGGGCGAGGAGAGGGACGCTGGTTGCCAGTCGACACAAGGAGGGCAACGGCTGGTGGCCCACAGCGGTCTGGGGCTCAGCTGGATCGGGCACCGCTCATAACTCTTGGAAAATTGTGCCAAAGCATGGCACCTGTCGCATGCGGGCTCAGTAGAATTGCTAATCCGGGACAGTATAGTGATACTCTACTGGACTGTTTGTAAGAAAATAATTTCACTGTGCGTTTGCACTTTGCACTTTGCATATGTGACAATATACTACCATTGAACCATTGAGTGATATATTATTACTCTACAAAAGATATTATTCTGAACCACCGACTAGTATTTGGCACACAGTGCTGCAGGATATCATTGCCTTTGAAAGAGGGAGCTGACATAACTTGGATTGTCAGCAATTTGTACTCTGAAAGAGGAATGAAATATTTATGTTTAATTAATAGAGAAGAATTTGAGGATAAATAATTTCAGAATGTGTAAGATTTAGTGAGCCAAATTGTTTATGGTGGGTGAAAGTGGCAGAAGGAGAGAAGGAGAGGGAAATTATTTTCAGCCAGGGAAAACAACTGAGTGAACAAAATAAAGACAACAGTCACAGGACAATTATACGCTGAGTAAACTTCTGATTTATCTTAATCGCGCACAGTAAGCCAGGGTTTAAAAAAGGCACTGGGAAAACTGCAATTACTTTAAAACAGCTAATTAACAATGAGCTTATAAATACACAATTTATCTGACATAATGCTCAAAGCTCCCTACTTCAATTTGGTTACTAAATAAAAATCAAAACACTAAAAATACTGAAGATTTGAAACCAAAAAGGCTCCACATGCTGTGCAGGTTTGGGTACAAGTGCAAATTATTATCTGCATAAATCTAGGTCAGCGATTCTGCTCAAAGACCCTCTCTTCAAATGCTGAAGAACTAACTTCTGATTTTCTGCAATGGGACTTTACCAGTTGAGTACCCTTGGCCTTAACGTTTTCTTTTTAAATTTATATTTACTTGGCTTCATTCCCATGGCAAATCTATCGCACACAAACATAAACGACATTTTGGGTACCAACTTCTAGTTAGTTACTTTAGTTTATCGTCTCATGTGCCAAGGTGCAGTGAAAAGCTTTTTGTTGCGTGCTAACCAGTCAGTAGAAAGACTATACATGAGGGAAAAATGTGTAGTGCAAGATAAAGTCTAGTAAAGTCCAATTAAACGTAGTCCGAGGGTCTCCAATTAAGTTGATAGCAGCTTTGGACTGCTCTCGAGTTGTTGACAAGATGGTTCAGCTGCCTGATAACAGCTGGGAAGAAACTGTCCCTGAATCTGGAGGTATGCGTTTTCACACTTCTGTACCTCTTGCCTGATGGAAATGGGCAGGAGGGAGTGACCAGGGTGAGATTGGTCCTTGATTTTGCTGGTGGCCTTGCCGAGGCCGCGTAGAGATGGAGTCAATGGAAGGGGGTTCTAATGTGGCAGTCGGAAGTGGGGTGCTGGAGGGGCTATATTGCAGTGAATGGTGTACTGCAGAAACCACCACCTCTTTCTTTTGTTTAAGAAGGAACTGCTGATGCTGGAAAATCAAAGGTAGACAAAAATGCTGGAGAAACTCAGCGGGTGAGGCAGCATCTATGGAGCGAAGGAAACAGGTGACATTTCGAGTCGAGACCCTTCACAGACTGATGTGGGGTTGGGATGGGGGGGCGGGAGGAAGAAAGGAAGAGGCCGAGACTGGGCTGCGGGAGAGCAGGTAAGGGGAGGGGAAAGAGGGCGAAAGCAAGGACTACCACAGCTCTCCCACAGCCCACTGTCTCTGCCTCTTCCTTTCTTCTTCCCGCCCTCCCCCCACCCCCACATCTGTCTGAAGAAGGGTCTCGACCCGAAACGTCGCCTATTTCCTTCACTCCACAGATGCTGTCTCACCCACTGAGTTTCTCTAGCATTTTTGTCTACCTCTTTCTTTTGGATCCCCATAGTTCTTGACAATGCCTTCAAGGTTGAATCTAGATGGATAAATTCCTTTAAGGCTTCCTCCCAAAGCACTTTTAAAGCAAAGCATTAATTCTAAGCACCTAGGGAAATTGGCCATTAAGAAGATTAAAAGAGAAATGTGACCGCTAAACAGAATAAAAGTCACCTCAGAAAGTAAATCAGGGTTCTTAATTTTCTCAATCTCATCGGCCGCTCTGTAGCAAAATAATCAACTTATCTTCCTCGGAGGAGATGGTGTAAGAATAACATTGACATTCGTCTTCTGCAGCCCATTTTATAAATAAAATGACTTCCCGTATGAGAGAAGCAGAGGCTCAGTTTAGTTTATTGTCACGTGCACCGAGGGACAGTGAAAAGCTTTTGTTGCGTGCTCACCAGTCAACAGAAAGACAAAACATTATTACAATCAAAGGTACACAAAAATGCTGGAGAAACTCAGCGGGTGCAGCAGCATCTATGGAACAAAGGAAATAGGCAACGTTTCAGGCCGAAACCCTTCTTTAGACAATCCATTTACAGTGCAAAGATACATGATAAGGGAATAACGTTTAGTGCGGGTTAAAGCCAGCAAAGTCCGGTCAAGGATTGTCCGAGGTAGATAGTAGTTCAGCACTGCTCTCTGGTTGTGGTAGGATGGTTCAGTTGCCTAATAACATCTGGGAAGAAATTGTCCCTGAATCTGGAGGTGTGTGTTTTCACACTTCTGTACCTTTTGCCTGATGGGAGAGGGGAGAAGAGGGTGTGGCCAGGGAGCGACTCGTCCTTCATTATGCTGCTGGCCTTGCTGAGGTTGTTAGTGAAAGATAGAGAAATCAAAACAGTTATCGTAGTAATATGGGGAGGATGGGGGGGGGGGGGGGGGGAGAGGGGGAAGAAAACCACTCTGACACCCCCCCACATACCCAGCAGATAGTTTGAGAGCTTCCATGCCAGACAGACAGAGGAGGATTCAATTTTTTTGCCCTTGGAAGAGATGCAATGAGCTGGGAGTCTCCATAGGGCAACTGGCAAGTTTGATTCAATAAAAAGGAACCTGCCTTTGAAAATGTAGGACCTGTCCCGCTTACGCGATTGTTTTCGTCGACTGCCGGCACCCGTCATAGTCGCAGCAGGTCGCCGAAAATGTTCAACATGTCGAAAGTCCAGCGGCGACCAGAAAAAGGTCTGACTCTTTTGGCGACTACTCATGACCATACAGGCGTCACTTGTCGACATGTCGTACCCTGTTCTGGTCGCCGCTGGATTTTCAACATGTTGTAAAATTTTCCAACATGTTGAAAATCCACTATGACGGGTGCCGGCAGTCGCTGAAAAAAATTGGGTAAGTGGGACAGGCCCTTGAGAATTCTGTCCATCCATATTATTAAACGTAGGAAGTAGTCAATCAAAAAACAGTTCCAAACAAAAATAAAATAGGGATGCAGTCACCAATCAATCAACAAATGATGTTAAAGTAGGCAGCATAAATAAAGAGCTGCCACTAACACAGACATGATGGGCTGAATAACATCCTTTTCATAAATTTGAGACCTTGTTCAGTTAGAGCAAAATCCTTTTTGTTCCTTCTTAAGATAGACACAAAATGCTGCAGTAACTCAGCAGGTCAGGCAGCACCTCAATTTTCTCCAGAGATGCTGCCTGACCTGCTGAGTTACTCCAGCATTCTCTGCCAATCTTTGGTGTAAACCAGCATCTGCAGTTGGTTTTTATTGCCTTTTTTTGTTGCTAACTATAATGCAGTTTAATTCATACATCTAATTATTTTTCTTTCTCGCCATTCTTCTAAATTCCTTGCGTAGGAAAGATCTGCAGATGCCGGTGAAATCAAAGACAGACACAAAATGCTGGAGTAACTCAGCGGGATAGGCATCATCTCCGGAGAGAAGGAATGGGTGACGTTTCTGGTCGAGGCCCTTCTTCAGACTGCCGGTCCCGCTGAGTTACTCCAGCATTTTGTGTCTATCTTCTAAATTCCTTGTTTATTTTACTATTAACATCCTCTAAGTCCACATTTCTGCAAACAGTGCCTTTTCTTAATCATAATGTTTTCACCTTGTATTGCCGGTTAGTCTAAAGTCCTGTCTATTCTGCCCTTATAAATTGTACTGCTTTACAAGTCTAAAGGTTAGGCAAGAATGTTTTTCAAGACACAATGTACTCTGGAGAGACAGCATCGGGTTTAATCTTTAAAACACTATGCTAGAAATATTGAGTTCAAACACTGGAAGAAATAAATATCCAAAACCACTTGTTGGTCATGTATTTACAAGACACCTTGCATGTACAATAAAAAAATAATTATCTTGCTCTCACTCTAATTGCAATTGAGACCCTGTTAATCAATGTTTCCAACTCTGTGTACATAAGGGAGGTACAAGAGACTGTAGTGTAGATCATGGAGTCTGGACCAGCAAACAATCTGATGGACTGAAGATAGACACAAAAAGCTGGAGTTACTCCAGCTGTTTGTGTCTATCTTTGGTGTAAACCGGCATCTGCAGTTCCTTCCTACACAATCTAATGGATTGTTTGTGCTCCATCCAGATGAAGAGTCCCGACCTCTAACGTCGGCTGTTCATTTCCCTCTGCTCGCTGACTGACCAGATTTTTTTTTTTAAATCGGGTTTACGCATCATCATTGCTTTACAAACCACCCCTTATATTCTGCTTTGGTAGTTTGCAAACTGAAGCCATGAACATTGAATCCTCCAATTTTAGATACTTAATCCCCCACCCCGTCGTCCCCCTCTCTTCCCCATGCCCACCTGGACGTGCACCCATTTCTCTCTTTCCCCTTCCCTCCATCTCCTTCAAAGTATTCCCTCCTCTGGCTTCACATTCCACGTCTCTTCGAACCTTATCTCACACCCGTTGTCTTTTCATCTCTGGCCATTGTCCAACCATCCGCCAATCAAATCTCCCCCTCACCTGTTTCCAGTCAGAAGAAGGGTCTCGACCCGAAACGTCACCTATTCCTTTTCTCCAGAGATACTGCCTGAGCCGCTGAGTTACTCCAGCGTTTTGTGTCTATCTTCCACCTGTCACTTGCCAGCCTTTGTCCCACCCCCATCTCTCTTCCAGCTTTCTCCCCCCCCCCCCCACTATAACCAGTCTGAAGAAAGCTCCTAGCCCAAAACATCGCCTGTCCGTGTTCTCCAGAGATGCTGCTGGACCCGATGAGTTACTCCAGCACGCGGTATCTTTTTTTGTAAGCCAGCATCTGCAGTTCCTCGTGTCTATCATTACTTTACAGGGCCTGTCCCACTTGGGCGTCATTTGCGCGACATTTACGCTACATCAATTACGCGTCATGACGCACAACATTACGCGCGCACGGCGCGTGGTGACGTAGACAGTGACGCGCGGTCGCGCGTGGCGCCCCAGGATTTTGGGATTCATAAAATCTTCGCGCGCCACCTGCGTGATGCGCAAATGACGCCCAAGTGGGACAGGCCCTTACTATTCCTTTCATTTATTATGAATGGTCTCTTTCTTCCTTTTCTCATGGTTTACTGTGGTTTAAAAAAAAATCTATCACAACAACATGACAGTACAACCAGATAAACGTGCATCAATACCTTTCTTTCAAAAGACGTCAGATAATGATCACAGGCTGGTTTCCAAGCACGGGAAAATTCAAATCATGTGTAGGACATTCAGTTAAGGCATGACTGAAGATTTAGTAAAAGTAGCCGAGCATTTGGTTGAACAATGTTCAAATACTTAGAATATGGTCAAGGTACATTCAGAAAATCAGTTATGGAATGTTTGAATATTCGATGAAAAGTTGTTCATGTTCATAAGGTCATAAGTGATAGGAGCAGAATTAGGACATTCAGCCCATCAAGTCTACTCTGCCATTCAATCACGGCTGATCTATCTCTCCTTCCAACCCCATTCTCCTGCCTTCACCCCATAACATTTGACACCTGTACTAATCAAGATTCTATCTATCTCTGCCTTAAAAATATCCACTGACAATAGGCAATAGACAATAGGTGCAGGAGTAGGCCATTCGTCCATCCGAGAAAGCACTGCCATTCAGTGTGGTCATGGCTGATCATCCACAATCAGTACCCCGTTCCTGCCTTCTCTCCATATCCCTTGACTCCGCTATCTTTAAGAGCTCTATCTAACTCTCTCTTGAAAGCATCCAGAGAACCGGCCTCCACCGCCCTCTGAGGCAGAGAATTGACCTGACTTGGTCTCCACAGCCATCTGGGGCAATTAATTCCACAGATTCACCACTGAAATGTTTTCAGTTAAGTACAAAATATTAAATTAAAGATTGTCTGCTTTTACAGCCACAGACTGCCCAAGTATTTGGTGAAGACGTGCTTGTTATTCATTTAAAATGGGTCTGACTTTCAATTACTATGCACAGTAACTTCAGTGCTGGTGAAGCCTGACTCCTGGAAATCATTTTACTGTCTTGTCACAGGCAGCTGGGGATGATCCCGAGTCAACTGTCTTGAAGTAATAAATATCAGCAGCCAAGTGACAGAAATAATTTAACAGCCATCATACATAAATTGTGCCCCAATCCTTGTATGCTATTTGTGTTGTGATGACAATGACAAATGACCTCAATTGCCTAATCTCAAGGACATAAACGGGATTTTCGGAATAAATCTTAAAAACGGTGGCAGTTTATATTAATTCAGTGATGGTCTATAGATTGACCAAGAGAGGTGCATTGAGAGATTTAGTTGGATGCACCCCTTCACTGGCTTGTGACTCGGGTCCCATGCAATAATCCACTATGATTTTATTTTATGAGCTAAATCACCTGTTATGCATTTCCCAAATTGTCTCCCTTTGTTATAATAAAATTATAACTGAGAGTCTTACAGCGTGGAAACAGGCCCTTCGGCCCAACTTGTCCAACGTGTCCCATCTACACAAGCCCCACCTGCTTGCATTTGGTTCATATCCCTCAAAAGCTGTCCTATCCATGTACCTGTCTAATTGTTCCTTAAATGTTGTGATAATACCTGCCTCAACTGCTCCCTCCGACAGCTCATCCCATACACCTACCAGCCCTTGCATGAAAAATTTACCCCCCCCAGATTCCTATTAAATCTCCCCCCCACCCCTCACCTTAAACCCATGTCCTCTGCTTCCCGATTCCTCTACTCTAGTCAAGAGTACGTCTACCCAATCTATACCTCACATGATTTTGTACAGCAAAATTAAATACTTTTTATTCCAGAAATCCAATAACCAGATCAGTAACAGCAAGCTAGACAATACTCAATGGATCTACTGCTGCACAGTGCGCTGGTAGAGATTGCTAATGAAGCCAGGAACTTACATCAATATTGTCAATGTCAAGTATTTTGGATCGGAACTGAAGGTTCATGCCCTTGGCTTGTTGAATGGGTTGTGCAAGCTGGCTGTAAGTCTGTATGTCAGAAAAAGAAATAGCAACAGTTATTGTTACATATCAATTCATTTAACTCTCTCTCTATACACACACACATACAGAAATATACACATATATATGTAAATGTATCATACAAGTAACAAGTACTCAGTGTCAGCATTGAATATTCCCAGATGTGCTAACAACCTGAATTAAATGAAGGCTAAGGCTTCCAACAGTTTTTGCATTATCAAGCATTCACACTTTAGGCATACGGTTTAATTCATGTGTCACTAAAATATCTCTTCCTTCATCACCCACAATTCCTCGTGTCTATCAGCATGATAGCAAAACAGGAACCATTCTGTCCCTGATATAACTCAGACCATTGTCTACACCACTCACCCTCAATGTCATTCACTGCTTGCAGTATGTAACGCAATTTGTCTGTTTATTCCCTATTCAGTCATGGGAAAAACAAAACCCATAAATGTCAGAGAGAATGGATTCAGTCACGCCCCAAGTGTTATCAGTAGTTAGCTGTGCTATTGACATAGTTTTAGATTTATTGTTTCTGTTGAATAAAATTAAATTATTCCACACCCCATTAGGTAGGGAAAAGTGGTAAAAGACATGCAGATGGATAACACGCTATTCAATTGATGCAGCAGCTATGTGTGATACAACAGTAATGTTTCAATGTCGACCACATCTTTGCTTCCCATTATGTTTGGCATGCTTAAACTAATACATTCGCTCTGAATCCAGTTCATCTCATGCCCTCCCTCGACTAGGTGCTAACCAAGAGGTCAGTTTGCATTAGGTTTGTTATGGCTTAAGAGTTGGCCATGAAGGATTGCCACCTCAGTGTGGTCAGACAGAACAGGACAACAGAGCAAAAATGGCATATTAGTTGATGATTGTTGGTTGACTGAAGGCCAGCATCTTATCAGTTGGAGGATGTGGAGTTAAAATATGTAAGGAATTGGTGATGGTTGTGGAAGAGGTAGAATCAATGATTCAAGAGATTCAAGATTCAAGAGAGTTTATTGTCATGTGTCCCAGACAGGACAATTAGATTCTTGCTTTGCTTCAGCACAACAGAATATCGTAGGCATGAATACCCACCAGATCTAAATTTTACATGGTCACAACTCCACACATTTCCTCAAGAAACCTAACAACTGATTGGATTTTGGGGAGGGGGGGGGAAATCAAAGTACAAAGAAAATGGTGTGGAGGGATCCATGAATACAGTGAAGACAGACACAAAATGCTGGAGTAACTCAGCAGGACAGGCAGCATCTCTGGAGAGAAGGAATGGGTGACGTTTCGGGTAGACACCCTTCTTCAGACTACACACTGAGAGATTTGTGTTAGGAAGAGGAACGAGACAGGGATGTTGTCTTAGCCCTACCCTGTTTGCTATATATATTGAACCATTGGCTCAAGCGATTCGTCAAGATAGGGAACTGAGGGGAGTAACTATAAGAAACAGAGAACATAAAATTGGTCTTTTCGCAGATGATGTAATGATGTATCTCACGGAAGTAAACACCTCCTTTCCAAGGATGATGGGGATCATAGATAAATTTTATTTTTATGCAGGATATAAAGTGAATATTTCAAAAACTCAAATCCTCCTATTTAATTGTCCTCCTCCAGAAGAAATCAAACAAAATTATAATATTAAATGGAATTCAAAATCAATCAAATACCTAGGGGTACATATAACAAAAAATATATCAATGTTGTATGGGGCCAATTATAATCACATCAACCAAAACATAAGAAAGGATATAGAAAGATGGTCCACCTACTCAATGGATTTTAGTAGTAAGATAAATGTGGTGAAAATGAATATTTTGTCTAGGCTATAGTACTTGTTTCAATCTCTGCCAATAGAGGTACCATTAAAACAATTCACGGAATGGGATAAATTAATATCTAGATTTATTTGGGGAGGAAAGAAGGCCAGAATTCGATACACTACACTACAGTTGCCAAAGGACAAAGGTGGAATGGCACTTCCAAATTGTAGGATATATTTCTATGCAGCCCAACTTTGACCACTAATTAATTGGTGTGAGGACAGCTATATGGCTCGGTGGAAAGAGATTGAGACAGATATCCCTGACTTCCACATCCAAACACTTTTAGGAGAAAAAGCGCTTCCTGGACATATCAGGAGCACAATCTATCCAATAACGATATTTACTTTAAAAAACCTGGTTCACGCTTACCAGACAACTTAAACTGAATAAACAACAAAAGGTTTTAAGATGGATAGCTTTGGATAATGAATTTAAACCAGGGATGTATGACTCAACATTTAAAGAGTGGATGAAGAAAGGAATGACTGCATTTTGTACTGTTATTGAAAATGGAGACCTAAGAAGTTTTTAAGATTTGAAGGATAGATTTGCACTTCGGAACCAAGACTTGTTTAGATACCTCCAACTGAGAGATTATTACAATAAAAAGGTAAAAAGGGAGGCACTAGAAGAAAAGAATCCAGTGATAGAAGTGATAGTTAGTGCGTATCATCAAAATACATTAAGGATTATTTCTAAACTTTATCATAGTTTAATGGAATGTCAAGATAAAATTACATTTTATGTAAAATTTAAGTGGGAAAAGGAATTGAACATTACGATCTCAGAAGAAGAATGGAATCATATGTGTGTAACACTACAGACATCCACCAATTCACAAAATTGGAGAGAATTTAATTGGAAAATTTTGATTTGTTTCTTTATTATGCCTAACATAAAAAGCAAGCAAATTCTAAGGCAGCAAACATGCTGGAGGCAACGTGGCCAAACAGACGCAAACCATGCACATATCTTCTGGAGTTGCCCAAAAATAGAACCATTTTGGGACGGAGGTATTAGGATATATAGTCTGCAAGAAGTGTCCCATTTTATACCTGGGTAATATAAATACAGTGGTGCTGAAGGAAGACCATTACTTGGTTAAAATCCTACTCACAGCTAAGGCCATTACAAGAAACTGGCTTGCAGCGGACACACCCAGACTTAGACAATGGTTAGACATAGTACAGGAAATATTTGTCATGGAGAAAATGACATATTCTCTAAGAGTGAAAGAAGACAAATTTAAAAGAAAATGGGAAAAATGGATTAGGTATAGAAATAAAGACATCAACACTGTATAATTTTATAGACCCCCCGCTACACTGTTGTACGTTTCATTGTAATGTTGTATGTTTCGTTGTTATATTTGTGTTTTATTTGTGTATACATAAAAGCAATAAAAACTAAAGTTAAAAAAAAACTCCATTTGCTCCGTTTCCTTAAATAATCCCTAACAACAGACTAGAGACAACTGCACAATTAATTATGAGGATATAAATGCATATTCCAGAGTTTCAGTGTTGAGTAACAATAAATGAGCTGTAAAAAGTAAATTACTTTTAAGCATTTCCCCCTATTGTGCTCATAATCAAATCCCATCGCGCAGTCCCAACCTACAGTGATGCGTGATCTTAACTGTCAAAATTCCTTGGAGACCAACTTGCTATCAGGAAGTAATCACAAACTTTCTTACATCAGGCTCACTCTCGAAAACACAGAACAGTTCCTCTCTCCGCAGGGACCAGAAACATGCATCTTGTTAGCAAAAATGATTCACAATTGACAAGCTCATTGAGCGAACTGTATTTTAGATTTTACGTTCACACAAACTGCATTCAATTGATGATATGCATCAGCTAACAACTCAAGTACCATTGCAATAAAAATAAATCTTCATAAACATTCCAAATATGGGGAAAATAACTAAAGGCTTACATGCTTTTAAAAAATAAATCCTCTCTCCTCTTCACCCCGTCTGAAGGTGACTCCCATGAGGATTTGTGTCGACTGGCATTCTGGTACCTTAGCCAAGTACATCGAGGCAGCTCATTCACAAAGAGGAGCATACCCCCAAGTCTAATCCCTTTCTCACACAACACCCACAAAAGATGACATTACAGGGAGTCACTGTTCGTGATCCCGGGATGGAAGGGTGCTTGTCTGATTTTTTTACTTCCTCTGGAGTCAATTGGGGAACCCTTTCTGTTGTCCCAGTTTTGATCAGTTGAATCAATTTAGTCCAAGGATTAAATCATTAAACTCTTCTTATTTGTATTGTTGAATGTGTGTGAGTGCCTGTGAGTGTGTGTGCGCATGTGTGAGTGTGTACGCGTGTGTGTGAGTGTGTGTGCGCGTGTGTTCAACACATTATAAAACAAAAGGGATAGACACAAATTGCTGGAGTAACTGTAGATGCTGGTTTATACCAAAGAAAGTGGTGGAGTTACTCAGGGGGGGTCAGGCAGCATCTTTGGAGAAAATGGATACGGGACCCAACCCAAAATGTCACCTTGTCTGAAAAAGGGTCCCGACCCAAAACGTCACCTGTCCATTGTCTCCAAAGATACTGCCTGTCCCCCCTTGAGTAACTCCACCACTTTCTTTGGTATAAACCAGCATCTACAGCTCCTTCTTAATAAGTACAATAAAAGGGGTTTGGTTGACTAAAATACGTACCGCTTCGTAACACCAATCCTTCAGAACATCGAGTTCACCTCTCATCATAGCCTGCAAGACAAAGGAGATTTGCGGTTACATTCTCTTTGCTTCAATATTAAGAGTTTCTCAATTAGTAAAATCAATGCAATCAGACCTGGAACATGCTCCTCGTAAATCTGCTCCAATAAATTATTTCAAATTTATGACCTGTATTTGAAGAATTTATGTGTTCTATGTTCTGATATTATGTTGTCATCCATAGATAATGCTCACTGATCTCATAAATGTAAAGGAAAATAATATGAAATGCAGATGATGGGATTCTTTAAATAGAGTATAAAATATTGGTATCAGTGCATATCTGTGGAAAGAGAAGTAGAATTTGACCTGAAATGTTAACCGTTTCTCTTTGACAGGTGTGTAGGAAGGAACTGCGGATGCTGGTTTAAACCGAAGACAGACACAGAATGCTGGAGTAAGTCAGCGGGACAGGCAGCATCTCTGGAGAGATGGAATGGGTGACTTCTCTAACTTCAAGTAACCCTTGTTCTCCATCCTCTCTCCTCTTCCCTATTCTCCGACCAGTCTGACTGTCCTCGATTACATTTAATCTCTGTTTGCTTTGTTGTCAGCTTCTCCTAGCTAACAATGATCTATTCTACACGTTTCCTAGATCTCCACCCCCTTTGTCCCGTCTTCACACCTTCCACTTTTTATCGGTGTATCGCTCTCTCCCCGTCTCAGTCTGAAGGAGGTTCTCAACCCGAAAAGTGGGGTGGGAGATTGCAACCTTCATGTGGTCCGCCATGTTTCAACGAATGCAATCAACCTGGCGCGCACAATCAAATAAGATCAAATAGAACAAGTTGTCCTACAACTTTAGGCTGTGCACGCAACATACGCAAGAAGAAGAAGACCCGAAAAGTGACCCATTCCTTCTTTCAAGAGAATCTGCCTGCCCCGCTGAGCTACTTCAGTATTTGGTGTCTCTCTTTGACAGGAGTTGCCTGACCTGCTAAATGTTTCCAGCAGTTCTGTTTTTAATCCAGAACTGTGAAGCATCAGGAAGGGCAGTGGTGTACGATCACAGCCCCAGCAGCCTGACTAAAGCACACAGAGACAACTGTTCCCAAATAACTTCACAGTGCAAACATTTTTATTTATATCAAAATGGAAATAGCAAACTTGAGAATAATTTCCAGGCAGCAGTTAAAATAATAATGGCAGTGCCCCTGGGGTTAACAAAGGGCACCACTTGGTATCCCCAATCTGCTGGTCATTCCAAAATGCTGCACTTAGCGACATAAATCACCCAATGATTCAAAGAAAACGAGGGTGCCCAAATTTCTGCTTATTTTAAGGTCATATAAGTGATAGGAGCAGAGATAGGCCATCCGGCCCATCAACTCTACTCCATCATTCAATCATGGCTGATCGATCTCTCCCTCCTAACCCCATTCTGCTGCCTTCTCCCCATAACCCTGACACCCGTACTAATCAAGAATCTATCTCTGCTATAAAAAGTATCTATTGACTTGGCCTCCACAGCCTTCTGTGGCAAAGAATGTGTCATATATTTTTATATATGATTCTGCCCACTCTAGCCTTGAACTGAACTATCCTACCACAACTAGAAACCAGTCTTGAACTACTATCCACCTCATTTGGAGACCCTCGGACTACCTTTGATTGGACTTTACTGGCTTTATCTTGCACTAAACGTTATCCCCTTATCATGCAATCTGTACACTGTGACTGGCTTGATTGTAACTATTGTATTATCTTTCTGCGGACTGGGTAGCATGCAACAAAAGCTTTTTTGCTGTACCTCAGTACACGTGACAGCAAACTAAACTTTATGTTCACATATTTGTTTACTCTCCTTCGGTTGAAAAGAACATCACACATAATTCTGCACACATTTCAAGAAAGCAAGGTACAAACTGACAAATAAATGTAAACTTTGACTAACCTAGCGCTCAACAAGAAAGATGGAAATAGACACGTGGCCTCAAATCCACCTCAATGGACATAATCAATGTACATTCAGTGTACATACACATGTATATATTAATGTCACTGCCACTCAACAACATGAATAATTATCTTGCAGATGCTACAGTCGGCGTGCTTTGAGATGCTACAGTCGGTGTGTTTGCTGGACAGAAATGACACCTGCTTCTAGCTCATGGATTACCTTTGAGGAGCAACCAAGTAATTTATAGCTTTTAATGGAAACAATTAGACCTCATAAAAGCGCATCGCAGATTTAAAAAAGTAAATTAAACAATGATAAAAATGTAATGGTTGTATGCTTTGTATGGATTTTCAAGTATTGTTTCATAAGATACTATCTGTAAAGAAAGTGCCAAGTGGGGTAAGTAGAAAATTGGCCCTTGGAAAGAAAAATGCTTTGGAAATGTAAAATGAAGGATAAAGGCATTCTCCTGGAATACATTTTCAAAGAAATTACAGGGTTTTTACAACAGCTTCATCTCAGAATACCACCATTTAAATTTCTATGTGATTAATGTAACATTTTTACCGTCCGATTGCCCCCTCCTTGAATCGTGCAATCTTGCACAATTTACCCAGCGTTCTTTATCATTTTCACCCAGCTGCCTTTCAAGCATCCAAATAACTGTTACATCGTTTAAAAAAGTAGACACATTTACAGTGGCTTGCAAAAGTATTCATACCCCTTGAACCTTTCCACATTTTGTCATGTTACAACCACAAACGTAAATGTAATTTATTGGGATTTTATGTGATAGACCAACACAAAGTGGCGCATAATTGTGAAGTGGAAGGAAAATGATACAAGGTTTCCTAATTTTATTACAAATAAAAAACTGAAAAGTGTGGCGTGCAAAAGTATTCAGCCCCCCTGAATCAATACTTTGTAGAACCACCTTTCGCTGCAATTACAGCTGTAAGTCTTTTGGGGTATGTCTCTACCAGCTTTGCACATCTAGAGACTGAAATTTTTGCCCATTCTTCTTTGCAAAATAGCTCAAGCTCAGTCAGATTGGATGGAGAGCGTCTGTGAACAGCAATTTTCAAGTCTTGCCAGAGATTCTCAATTGGATTTAGGTCTGGACTTTAACTGGGTCATTCTAACACATGAATATGCTTTGATCTAAACCATTCCATTGTAGCTCTGGCTGTATGTTTAGGGTCATTGTCCTGCTGGAAGGTGAACCTCCGCCCCAGTCTCAAGTCTTTTGCAGACTCTAACAGGTTTTCTTCAAAGATTGCCCTGTATTTGGCTCCATCCATCTTCCCATCAACTCTGACCAGCTTCCCTGTCCCTGCTGAAGAAAAGCATCCCCACAGCATGATGCTGCCACCACCATGTTTCACAGTGGGGATGGTGTGTTCAGGGTGATGTGCAGTGTTAGTTTTCTGCCACACATAGCGTTTTGTATTTAGGCCAAAAACTTCAATTTTGGTCTCATCAGACCAGAGCACCTTCCTCCACATGTTTGCTGTGTCCCCCACATGACTTGTGGCAAACTGCAAATGGGACTTCTTATGGCTTTGTTTCAACAATGGCTTTCTTCTTGCCACTCTTCCATAAAGGCCCGATTTGTGGAGTGCACGACTAATAGTTGTCCGGTGTACAGATTCTCCCACCTGAGCTGTGGATCTCTGCAGCTCCTCCAGAGTTACCTTGAGCCTCTTGGCTGCTTCTCTGATCAATGCTCTCCTTGCACGGCCTGTCAGTTTAGGTGGACGGCCATGTCTTGGTAGGTTTGCAGTTGTGCCATACTCTTTCCATTTTCGGATGATGAATTGAACAGTGCTCCGTGATATGTTCAAAGCTTGGGATATTTTTTTATAACCTAACCCTGCTTTAACCTTCTCCACAACTTTATCCCTGACCTGTCTGGTGTGTTTCTTGGGCTTCATGATGCTGTTTGTTCACTAATGTTATCTAACAAACCTCTGAGGCCTTCACAGAACAGCTGTATTTATACTGAGATTAGATTACACACAAGAGGACTCTATTTACTAATTAGGTGACTTCTGAAGGCAATTGGTTGCACTGGATTTTATTTCGGGGTATCAGAGTAAAGGGGACTGAATACTTTTGCACGCCACACTTTTCAGTTTTTTATTTGTAAAAAAATTTGAAAACCAGGTATCATTTTCCTTCCACTTCACAATTATGCGCCACTTTGTGTTGCTCTATCACATAAAATCCCAATAAAATACATTTATGTTTGTGGTTGTAACGTGACACAATGTGGAAAAGTTCAAGGGGTATGAAAACTTTTGTAAGCCACTGTATCTTCATCTCACACAAAATTGAGTAAGAAATATATCTTCTAATCTGAAATGCATGCAACCTTGAGGAGGCCATCGCTGGATTCTTCTGTCACTGCTTTTGTTTACTATGCAAGTAAAACATTTCAATTAGGAATTAAAACAACAATTACAATTTACTGGTAATGCCAAAGTGGCAGACCATAGTTAAGTACACAAATCCTTCAACAACAGTAATGGGTGCTGGAAGATATGGACTTTCAGTGACACAGTCTGCATGCTCTTAGTTTAGAGATACGTCGCCGAAACAGGCCCTTCGACCCATCGAGTCCGTGCCGACCAGCAATCCCCCACACACTAGCACATCCTACACATGGGGAAAATTTACAATTTTCCCAACGCCAATTAACCTGCAAATCTGTACGTCTTTGGAGTGTGGGAAGAAACCGGAGCACTGGAGAAAATCCACACAGGTCACGAGGAGAACGTCCAAAATCCATGCAGACAGCACCCGTGGTCAGGTGCCGGCTCTTGGAGGGCTATTTCAAGCAGCTCTGAGCTGTGAAGGAATCCGACAGATTGCAGGACCTCACATGTGATCACAATCAGTGAGGAAAGGCGACAAAACAACCTCCACAATAATTCACAACAAGGGTGCCGTGCAAGGATGTGTTCTTAGCGCCCTACTGTACTCCCCAAACACTCACAAATATGTGACCAAACTGAGTTCCATCTCTGTCTATGAGTTTGCAGATGTAGTGGGTCGGATCTAAACAATTACGAAACGGAGTGACCGGAAGAAAATAAGGACCTTAGTAACATGGTATCAATAACTTCTCCCTCAATGCCAGCAAGACGAAGGAGTTAATTGTTGACTTCAGAAAGCGTGGTGCAATACGTGTCCCCATCAGCATTAATGGTGCAAAAGTGGACATGTCGAAAGCTTCAAGTACCCAGACTTAAATATCGAAGCTACAGCAAAAAGCAGAGCAACTCCTCTACTTCCTCAGCAGACTAATGAGGTTTGGTATGTCTCCAACAATTCCTACCAACTCAGGAATAGCTTCTTCCCCTCTGTTATCAGGCTACTGAACAATCCTCCCATAAGCTAGGGTGCAGTCCTGATCTACCAACCAACCTCATTCCGGACATATGAGGTGGGAATTTTTCACCGTCACAGTAACACGACAATACTATGAAACGATATTCTGTACTCTGGTATTTTCCTCTTTGCACTATCTGTTGGCTTGATTGTACTCTTGTGTAGTATGATTTAACATGACTGGATAGCATGCAAACAAAAGCAGTTTTCTGTATCTTGGTATACACAAGACTAAGAATCCATTACCGGCCTGTGAACAGTAGAGTTCTAGGCTAGGTGGGCGACAGACAAAAAGACACCTGCAAAGATTGGAAATAAATGCTGTAATCCTGGGATATGTCAGCAAATTGACACCATGAAGCCGCAGCCACTCTCTCTCATCACAGTGTCGCCCCCCCATGTGATCACGTTATCACTGAAAACCTCGGGATCTGTTGACAGAATGCTGAGCCTTGTGCAATCACACAATGTCCTACCAAATAAATAACCAACAGCATCAAAGGCAGCAACCTGAGCATGCATGGTAAATGACCCTCTTAAGAGTCAGAAGAAGGGTCCCGACCCGAAATCGATTTAAGAGAGAGTTAGATAGAGCTCTAGGGGCTAGTAGAATCAAGGGATATGGGGAAAAGGCAGGCACGGGTTATTGATAGGGGACGATCAGCCATGTTCACAATGAATGGTGGTGCTGGTTCAAAGGGCCGAATGGCCTCCTCCTGCACCTATTTTCTATGTTTCTATGTTTCTATGTCACTTATACCTTTTCTCCAGAGATTCTGAGGTACTCCAGCACTTTGTGTCTCTCTCTGACATAAACCATTGTCTGCAGTTCTGTTTCTACCGTTCCAACGCTCCAACTCCTCTGCCAAGGACAAATTTGCAGCTTTGGAAAACCCCGGAGCTCTCGCTTCCATGTGGTGCCAGTCCTCATTTTCACAGGTCAGATTCCTCTTCATCCTGCAGTCACTCTGCACCTCCCCCCAGGAGTGTAGATTAATTTCATTCCTCCTAAGTGGTTACGACTTTGCAGCCGATCATCGTGCAATTTGCTCCGGTTGCCCTCATTAATTATCACAATGCACGGGCAGCAGGGAATCCATGTTCTCACTGCAGTGCAATTCCTCCGCCAGTTTTCTAGGGGCGCGCTGAACAAGTGAGCTCCCACGCCGCAAAACACCAGGCTTTTCTAGGCTGATTGACTACCTTGTTCCTGCGTCAACATATTTCCTGCCTGGGAAGACTGAGCTTCCGCAATTCTTGGAGTGTGTTCACGCTTCGGAGAACCTGCTCAAGGTCATTATTGAACGGGCACTAAACGTTGACTAGTGGGGTACCGCAAGGCTCAGTGCTGGGACCCCAGCTATTTACAATATATATTAATGATTTGGATGAGGGAATTGAATGCAACATCTCCAAGTTTGCGGATGACACTAAGCTGGGGGGTAGTGTTTGGTGCGAGGAGGATGCTAGGAGGCTGCAAGGTGACTTGGATAGGCTGGGTGAGTGGGCAAATGCATGACAGATGCAGTATAATGTGGATAAATGAGAGGTTATCCACTTCGGTGGCAAAAACGGGAAAGTAGACTATTATCTGAATGGTGGCCGATTAGGAAAAGGGGAGATGCAACGAGACCTGGGTGTCATGGTACACCAGTCATTGAAAGTAGGCATGCAGGTGCAGCAGGCAGTGAAGAAATCAAATGGTATGTTAGCATTCATAGCGAAAGGATTTGAGGATAGGAGCAGGGAGGTTCTACTGCAGTTGTACGGGTTTTGGTGAGACCACACTTGGAGTATTGCGTACAGTTTTGGTCTCCAAATCTGAGGAAAGACATTCTTGCCATAGATACAGAGAAGGTTCACCAGACTGATTCCTGGGATGTCAGGACTTTCATATGAGGAAAGACTGGATCGACTCGGCTTGTACTCGTTAGAATTTAAACGATTGAGGGGGGACCTTATAGAAACTTACAAAATTCTTAAGGGGTTGGACAGGCTAGATGCAGGAAGATTGTTCCCGATGTTGGGGAGGTCCAGAACAAGGGGTCACAGTCTAAGGTTAAGGGGGAATTCCATTAGGACCGAGATGAGGAAAACATTTTTTACACAGAGAGTGGTGAGTCTCTGGAATTCTCTGCCACAGAAGATAGTTGAGGCCAGTTCATTGGCTATATTTAAGAGGGAGTTAGATGTGGCCCTTGTGGCTAAAGGGATCAGGGGGTATGGAGAGAAGGCAGGTACAGGATACTGAGTTGGACGATCAGCCATGATCATATTGAATGGCGGTGCTGGCTCGAAGGGCCAAATGGCCTACTCCTATTTTCTATGCTTCTATGTTTTTCCTGCATTGTCCACATCCAATGAGAACATTTTGAAATAACGTTAACTGGCCTTTATTCTATGTGTGCTGGGTCACTGAAACCGAGAATGAGTGACTTCTGCAATGCATTGTCTTGGAAAATATATTATATTCTTGACATCATATGAACCCAAATGGAATTTATAAAATAAACAGCCGTAAACAAAAGTAAAACCTGATGGTGCTGGAAGTCTGAAATAAAAGTGGATGATGCAGCAAACACTCAGCAGGTCAGGCAGCACATGTGCAAAGAGAAAGAGAATTAATGTTTCAGGTCAAAGATGCTTGTCCGAAACATTAACTCTGTTTCTCTTTAGATCGATGCTGCCTGACCAGGTTAAGTGTTTTTCAGCACTTTCCCTTTGTATTAGATTTTATGATTGGAACTTCAGAACATTGCTTGCAAAAGTTTATATCGAGTTGTTTTCTGGAATGATTTCTTTTCACTTATTTTTTTAGCTGTGGTTTTCAGTTTAGGTAGCCGAGAAACCTTGGAAGGTGGCCCCACTGGAATTGGGAATTCCACTGTTATCGTTAGAGGCCAGTCAATTGACAATTTCAGCTTTAGCGATTAAAAACGGAGGCCCCTAAAGCACAGCATAGTTTCAACAAAGCAGCTTTGTCGGAAGTTGTGGATAGCGATATGGAGCAGGGACAGTAACTACGCTTCAATGCAGGCATCAGCTGGAAAGTCGGAGTAATAGCTGAAAAGCTAAAGAGGTTCTTGTCTTGTAGATAAATCCTTGCTTACAAGCTCTCAGTACAGGAGTTAGTGAAATAGTTTTTGGAGTTTGTCTGGTAAGTGGGTCTCTTCACTCTCGAATGTTTAGGTGGCAAGGTAATAAAATACATAAAACAGAAAATAACGAATCATTTGAAATAATTTAGCTGCTTGAAGCATGTTGAGTTTAGTTTAGTTTACTGGGCGGCCCAGTGGCACAGCAGTAAGGTTGCTGCCTCACAGCAACAGAGACCCGGGTTTAATCCTGACCACGGGTGCTGTTTGGACAGAGTTTGTACATTCTCCCTGTGATCGTGTGGTTTTCTCCAGGCGTTTCAGTTTCCTCCTGCATTCCAAAGACGTGCATGTTTGTTAGGTTATTTGGCTTCTGTAAATCGTCCCTGGTGTATAGGATGGAACTAGTGTACGGGTGATGGCTGGTCGGCGCAGACTTGGTGGGCCAAAGGGTTTGTTTCCATGCTGCATCTCTAAAATAAACGATAGGTAATAAACTCTGGATAATGCTCTGGATAACCTCTGGATAATGCACACAAGATAATGCACACATAACCTGAACAATGCACACAGGAGAAATAAAAACATGTGCCTCAAAGACTGAAGGTAGAAGTGGTTTTCAATTGAAGGGGCACTGGGAGTGGGAATTGTACCTTTAGGAATGTCTAGACATGAACCATGCTGGGACCAGAGACCAAATAAACCACATAGCTAGGGAAATAGAGATTTTAAATTAACTAGTAGAGACAAATGAAGATGTTATAAATCGAAGACCAGAGACAAGGCTAAAGAGAAACATGTTAAAATGGGAAGTGATTAAAGACTATGAGAGGAAGTGAGGGAGAGCATGAATCTATATCAGTTGATGAGGCTAAATGTTATTAAAATAATAAAAGAACAAAATCGAAAGGCTCTTTATCAACAAGCATGTAGCATTTATATACCGGCACATGGAAGAGCACAATTATAAATAAATATGATCTGACAGTCACTGCAAAGATATGGGTGCAAGGAGACAAAGATTTGGATCTGAACTCTGAAAAGCATCTTTAGACGCACATACAGCGCAGAAACTGATCCTTCAGCCCACCGAGCCCATGCCGACCAGCGATCACCTTGTACACCAGCGCTATCTTATACACTAGGGACCTTTTACAATTTTGTTTACTGAAGCCAATTAACCTACAAACCTGTATGTCTCTGCAATCTGGTCACAGGGAGAATGTACAAATTCCGTACAGACAACACCCCTTTAGTCAGGATCGAACCCGGATCTCTTTCGCTGTAAGGCAGCAACTCTACCGCAGCACCATTGTGCCACGCAAAGTATATCTAGACAGGACCCAAAGCTGGCAAAAGGTAGAGGAGCAGCCGTTAATTAATTCTAGTCGTAGTACCATGAAGATGGATAATCCCGGTTCCTGGAACCAGATTGCAGAGGCTATACGGGTGGAGCCGAGAAATAGTAAAGGCAAGAATTTGCGTCTGTGAGTGATGTACAAGCAATAACCACACAAAGTATAATAGAAGAATCGATGGGAGATTGTCGGAAAAGTATAGCATTAATCACAGGGGATTTTACTCTACTTGTCAACTGTAAAAATAGGAATAAATCAAAGTGTGTTCAGGATACTTTTTGAGAACAGCAGGACGTGACTGACTTAAAAAAACACCCAACAGGTACTGAATGAAGCATCAGGCACTGGTTGGGTATTTTTTACATCCAGGATGGAAGTAATTCTCTTGCTAAAATCAGCCACTTCACTACATACCAGGAATCAAGTACGTCCATTTGGCTCAGGACCATTCTGGATGCTGCTCCATACGCCAGAGGACACGAGTCTATTGCGGGCAAATGAGACTAGCCCAGAATGCTGATTTTCTCAGCAGGGACAAATTGGGACAAGGGGCCTATTTCCATGTTGTGTGACTTGTGACTGCCAAGGAGCAATATAGTCATAATCATCAGTGCAATATTAAATAAAATGAATGACATATGAAAATGAAAAATATTTGGTATAAAAAAATCCCCAAAGACAGTAAGTGCCCGAGTGATATTCAGTGTCATAACATTTCTACATTTTAATTTACTGATCTTTTATAATTCTTATTACATTTTCTGCAGAGTCACCTTCCTAGTTATAAACAATAAATGAAATGTCTTCAGGTACCTCCAGAACATTGGGAATAATGTCCCTCTCACACTGCTTTAGAAACGTGTCTTTATCAAAGCTGGGGTCCACTTTCAGAATCTCTGTCAGCACCTCTGACATTTCAGTCTTAGAAAACAGCCCCCCTGGGAAAAGAACAAACTCAAAATCAGCAAAGATTTACTTGATCATAACAAGGTTATTTCTAAATTGAGCAAATGAGCACAAATGTCTAGACTGCAACCTTTCACGAACTACACGGCAAAAACAAGGTGTCTCACAGCTTCATCTACAGACATCGTTGCAAGTTTTATTTTTGTTTAGCTTAGAGATGCAGCATGGAACCGGCCCTTTAGCCAACCGAGTCCATGCCGACCAACTATTACTCCCGTACACAACTTCTATCCAACACAGTGTGGACTAATTCAAAACGAATGGATAAATAATCCCATTGGTATCCTCATTGTACAGTGCCCTCCATAATGTTTGGGACAAAGACCCATCATTTATTTATTTGCCTCTGTACTCCACAATTCGAGATTTTTTATTAGAAAAAATCACATGTGGTTAAAGTGCACATTGTCAGATTTTAATAAAGGCCATTTTTATACATTTTGGTTTCACCATGTAGAAATTACCGCAGTGTTTACACATAATCCCCCCCCCCCCCCCCTCCCTTTTCAGGGCACCATAATGTTCGGGACACAGCAATGTCATGCGAAGGATATGCAACAAAATATTAAACATGACTGCTTTCATTTACATGACAATGCTGTGCCCTGAAAAGCAGAGGCTATGTATAAACACTGCTGTAATTTCTACATGGTGAAACCAAAATGTATAAAAATGGCCTTTAATTAATTCTGACTTTGTGCACTTAAACCACATGTGATATTTTCTGTTACAAATCTCAAATTGTGGAGTAGAGGCAAATAATTAAATAAATCATCTTTTGTCCCAAACATTATGGAGGGCACTTTATTTGGAAGTAATTATATATTTAGCAGTCAGCCCTCAATGGGTATATCGAGCCCAAAAATGAAGGCTGGTTATTTTTAATGACAGAACCCAGAAACACAGGGGCCGAGGCTGAATCACAAGCTTGACCACACTCCCTCCTTCATATCTGAGGAAGGATGTGCTGGTGTTGGAGAGGGTCCAGAGGAGGTTTACGAGAATGGTCCCAAGAATGATTGGGGTAACAAATGATGAGTGGTTGATGGCACTGGGCTTGTACTCGCTGGAGTTCAGAAGGAGGAGCTCATGGAAACTTACCAAACAATGAAATGGCTGGATAGAGTGGATATGAAAAGTGGGAGTGTGTAGGACCAGAGTCAATCACATCAGAATAAAAGGGCATACCTTTAGAAAGGAGATGAGGAGGAATTTCTTTAATCAGGGGATGGCGAATCTGTGGAATTCATTGCCACAGACAGCTGTGGAGGAATCAATGAATGTTTTAAAGCAGAAATTGACAGATTCTTGATTAGTAGGGGTGTCAGGGGTTACGGGGAGAGGGCAGGTGCATGGGGTTGAGTGGAAAGGATAGATCAGCCATGATTGAATGACAAAGTCGACTTGATGGGCCAAATGGCCTAATCCTGCTCCTATAACTTATGAATTTGTGATCATGTCCCTCCACTCATCAGTAGTAACAACCACTACCCTACAGAATCAAAACAGTTGATTTTTTTTTTGTTTTTTACTTAGCTTAGTCTTCTCGAGAGGTTAATATACTGTAAGCATTTTAAAATATATACACATTCAATCATTGCACGATTAAATGAAGCAGCGCTCGATTCAGACAGCAGCGCTTGTCTGCTGATTAATCACACAAAACACCGGGAGCTATCAAAGGGAAGGGCTGGGTTGAGACGACATCATTTTTAAAGCTGGTCGGAAATAACACACAGCATTAAGTGGCACAGCAGGGACATGTCTTTTAAAAGGTCACAAGCACGAAAGGAGAAATAAATTCTCAGAAAGCACAAAATAATGTAAGTAAACCAAAATGTGGTCTGCTACCTCTTTGCAGAGATGATGCAAGGCCAAGGGTTCAGCTGTGAAGTTAAATTACTTTTTAACTGTTTGAGGACAGGTTTAACTATTCATAAGTTGTAGGGGTAGAATTAGGCCGTTTGGCCCATCAAGTCTACTCTGCCACACAATTGTGGCTCATGTACCTTTCGCTCTCAACCACATTCTTCTGCCTTCTCCCCACAACCCTGGTAGACTCGATGGGCCGAATGGTCTAACTCTCCTAAGTAACACTGGGACAGTTTCACACAACAGTTCACCTAAGCAGTCATTCCTCATGAATACAACTAGCTTGTGTTTTCCAGTGACTTATTACTGGAGGGTAGCTCAGTTGTGTATAATTATGATTACCCCGAACTTTCACAAGAGTGAAAACGTACGTTACAGTGTTAATCTCTAACTCCAGGATGCTTATGTCAACTTAAAATTGTGAATTTCAAGATGTTATTTGATTTAGTATTGTTTAGAGATACAGCACGGAAATAGGCCCTTCGGCCCTTTGAGTCTGCGCCGACCAGCGATCCCTATTTGCTATTAACCTACAAACCTGTACGTCCTTGGAGTGTAGGAGGAAACCAGAGCACCCAGGGAAAACCCACGTGGTCACAGGGAGAACGTATAAACTCCGTATAGACAGCACCCATAGTCAGGATCGAACTCAGGTCACTGGCGCTATAAGGCGTCAACTCTACTGCTGCGCCACCGTCCCACCCACATCACACCATCTTATCGCATCTTGTATCACACCATCATAGAATCATAGAAAATAGGTGCAGGAGTAGGCCATTCGGCCCTTCGAGCCTGCACCGCCATTCAATATGATCACGGCTGATCATCCAACTCAGTCTCCTGTGCCTGCCTTCTCTCCATACCCCCTGATCCCTTTAGCCACAAGGGCCACATCTAACTCCCTCTTAAATATAGCCAATGAACTGGCCTCAACTACCTTCTGTGGCAGAGAATTCCACAGACTCACCACTCTCTGTGTGAAAATCTTCTCATCTCAGTCCTAAAAGACTTCTCCCTCATCCTTAAACTGTGACCCCTTGTTCTGGCGTTCCCCAACATCGGGAACAATTTTCCTGCATCTAGCCTGTCCAACCCCTTAAGAATTTTGTAAGCCTCTATAAGATCCCCCCTCAAACTCCTAAATTCCAGCGAGTACAAGCCGAGTCTATCCAGTCTTTCTTCATATGGAAGTCCTGCCATCCCAGGAATCACTGGTGAAGCTTCTCTGTACTCCCTTTATGGCAAGAATGTCTTTCCTCAGATTAGGAGACCAAAACTGTACGCAATACTCCAGGGTTGGCCTCACCAAGACCCTGTACAACTGCAGTAGAACCTCCCTGCTCTTGTACTCAAATCCTTTTGCTATGAATGCCAACATACCATTCGCTTTCTTCACAGCCTGCTGCACCTGCATGCCTACTTTCAATGACTGGTGTACCATGACACCCAGGTCTCGTTGCATCTCCCCTTTTCATAATCGGCCACCATTCAGATAATAATCTACCCTCCTATTTTTGCCACCAAAGTGGATAACCTCACATTTATCCACATTATACTGCATCTGCCATGCATTTGCCCACTCACCCAACCTATCCAAGTCACCTTGCAGCCTCCTAGCATCCTCCTCACAGCTAACACTGCCCCCCAGCTTCGTGTCATCTGCAAACTTGGAGATGTTGCATTCAATTCCCTCATCCAGATCATTAATATATATTGTAAATAGCTGGGGTCCCAGCACTGAGCCTTGCGGCACCCCACTAGTCACTGCCTGCCATTCTGAAAATGACCTGTTTACTCCTACTCTTTGCAGTACATCTGTACACAAATAATTCCTTTCCACTTCTGAATGACAAAATGAATATAGGTATTTCATTTTCGAGTCCCATTAATTTGAAGTGACTCACGTAATGCAATGCTGACTCAGAATTCCTCAGGGACTAATTTCTCGAGCGCTTATTTTCATTCTTTATTAACTACAATAAAACTACATTTGCTGATTATACAGAATTATGTAGCTTAGTTTATAGTAATGGGGAAGTGGAGATCATCCAAAAGGATTACAAAAGATTTATTTCTCCAGCAAGAGTAATCCAACTGACAGAGTACTAAAACATCGAACAAAAAAATTCCTATGGATTTAAAGGTGAGGGAAAGTAAATGAGAGAACAATCTGCCAGTGAAAGATAATTACTTTAGAAACTTTTCACATGGTGTGAGAATTAAAAACTAAATTGTAGGCTCAATGGTGATTCCCGGAGTTCATTCAGTGACTGAATCATAGATGTGGATGTACAAAACATGGAAGAGCAGCTTCCCGATGTAAGCAGTGTTTACATGAAAATAGGAAAAAGCAAAAGTTGTTTGGCACAGGGGAAGAGGCAAAGCTTCTTGGAAGCATTCTGAAGAAGCGGGATTCGATCCTGACTACGGGTGCTGCCTGTATGGAATTTCTCCCCGTGACCTGCGTGGGTTTTCTCCGGAAGCAACGGTTCCCTCCCAGACTCCAAAGATGTACAGGTTTGAGATTAATTGGCTTGCTAAAAATTGTAAATTGTCCCTAGTATGTATAGGATAGTGTTTGTGTGCGGGGATCGCAGGACGGCATAGAGTCGGTGGGCCGAAGCTCCTGTTTCCACACTGTATCTCTAAACTAAACAGGGAAGTGAGAAATTTAATTGATATAAGGGAAACAATAATATCATAAATATTAATTAATGAAGCACTAAAGGTAAATTAATCGAAGGGAAGAGGTTGTAAATGATGATGGAGAACTGCCATCAATCTACAGAGGAGATCAGGATATAGTGATGTAGGCACAGGGCTGCACGCTGGCTGAAGTTTGTCAACACTAAGAGCAAGTAATGTGTAGTCGGGTGAAATAATCAGTAGAACAGCAGAACACCGAGTGGATGAGGTCAGTTTACAGATGGAACAGAGGGACAGAGAGAACATTTGAGAAACAAAAGCAAACAGCATCAAGTGGCAACCAATGGACTATAAAAAAGATGATTGAAAGGAGCAGCAGACAGTGAAACACAAGTCACTTCATCAAAAAAATCGTTTCTTTATCCAATGTTGTTGAAAAATGTCTCGCTGGGACACTGGAAACAACCAGTAACATACACCATGCCAGCAGATGAACAAAAACGACTACTGTATGACAAAGTGGTGGGAAATGTCAAGGGAAAGACCTGCTAGAGTATGCTGAGGGATGTGTTCCATGTTAGGACTCCAACTGCATCAGGACTTCCTTCCTTCCTTTCTGGTTAAGGCATCTCAGTCTTCAGAACTGCTTCAGCTCAATCAATGTGTTGATTAAAAACTGTACAACTTAATTCTGTTTTGTTTCATGAATTTGAATGGACACAAGGGTGGAGTATTCCACCAAGTAAATCACTGGGCTCTTTGATCAATTATTCATAGATCACACGTCACAAAGTTAAGTATGGCATCATCTCAAACCTTTCCTCTCTGGCAGAATATTATTTCAGGACCTGTGACGTGGCCTTGGGCACGATACCGATCACGATAAGCGGACGTATACAGTACTTTGTAAATGCTGACGTGTATGGCTGTTAGCTCTCGACTCAACTTCCCCCATATTTTCCACTTCAGCCTATTAAATTGCATTCTACAACAACATATCAAAAGATATATTAACTGCAACATACCTTCACAACTTTGTCATTAATTTTCTCAATAATCACCAACTCCTTATCCAAAAAAACATCAACTTCAGGATCAATATCCAAGTTCAAATGTATTTGTCACATTCATCATAAGATTCAGTGAAATGTGATTGACCATGCAGCGTTACAATTAAAAGAGAACATAATACACAACATAATTCAACAGAGACATCCACCGCAGCATTCTTCACTGTGGTGGCAGGCAATACAGTTCAGACAGTCCTCCTCCTCCTCCTCTTCCCTTGTTCACCCGTGGTCATACTCAAAAGTTCCCCTACAACTCTCCCAGCACCTTCTGTCAATGTCCCCAGCTAAATCTACAACGTAGATCCCGATTGAAGCAACGACCAAGAAAGCACACCAGCGCCTCTACTTCCTTAGAAGGCTTAGGAAGTTTGGCATGTCCCCTACGACTCTCACCAACTTCTACAGATGCACCACAGAAAAAGCATTTTATCAGGATGCATCACAGCTTTGTTTGCGAACAGCTCCATCCAAGACAGCAAAACATTGCAGTGGACTGTGGATGCAGCAGCCCAGGCCATCACACAAACCAACCTCCCTTCTATTGACTACATTTATACCTCACGCTGCCTCGGCAAGGCCAGCAGCATAATCAAGGACGAGTCGCACCCCGTCCACTCCTTCTTCTCCCCTCTCCCATCGGGCAAAAGATATAGAAGTGTAAATACGTAAACCACCAGATTCGGGGACAGTTTCTTTCCAGCAGTTATCAAGAAACTGAATCATCCTACCACAACCAGAGAGCAGTGCTAAACTACTATCTACCTCTTTGATGACACTCGGACAATCCTTGATCGGACTTTGCTGGCTTTACCTTGCACTAAACGTTATTCCCTCATCAGGTATCTATACACTGCAAATCAATCGATTGCAATCATGTATTGTCTTTTTGTTGACTGGTTAGCACGCAATAAAAAGCTTTTCACTGTACCCCGATCACGTGACAATAAACTGAACTGAAACTAAAATAGATCTCAGATGCATTTTCTAATTTCTAACTTCAAAATCCTGCCTGAAATCTACCAAAACACCATTTCTTCAGTCACATCTCCTGTCTATTTTTATCCATTTCCTAGATAAAATGGTATCTTAATATATAACGGCAAACTATTTAAATATCTACTACTAGGAAATGATGTAATGGAGCGGAATGAAGGTTGCAAATTCCAAGATAAATGTTATTACATTCTGGTGTTTTGAGACTAATTGCTACACATTTAGTCTAGTTTAGAGATAAAACATGCCTTCATCCCTTTTGAGTCCATGCCAACAATTGTTCACCCATTCACACTAGTTCCACGTTATCCCACTTTTGCATCTATACCCTACACTAGGGGCATTTTATGTAGGAAAGAACTGCAGATGCTGGTTTGAATCAAAGGTAGACGTTTGGTGACGTTTCGGGTCGAGACTGATCAGTCTGAAGAAGGATCTCGACCTGAAAGATCACCCATTTCTTCTCTCCAGAGATGCTGCCTGACCCGCTGAGTTACTCCAGCATTTTGTGTCTACTAGGGGCATTTTTATTTACAGTGGCTAATTAATATACATCCCAATACATATTTGGGATGAAACTGGAGTATCTGGACAAAACCCACACAATCAAACGCAGAACGTGCAAAATCTACACAGACGATTTCTAGAGCAGTAGCTCTATCTCTGTGCGCCCTATAGTCTGGTACAGTCTTCCTTGTTGATCTCAGACAGGGACCTTTATTTTTGAAATCTCTAGTACTGATGTATTTCTTTCAGCTCCCACCTCCACGCCAGTTAGCTCCCACATCATCCCACTTACCTATCACATCAGACACTTTGTCAGTTAAGGCTCGCGATGCTCTAATAAAAGTGTTATCACTTTCATCGTATTTCATTTTCATTTCAAAGAACCCTATAAGGGAAGAGAGAACATTACATTTATATCGCTGTAAGTAACTGATAGCTTGATAAATCCAAATAATGCCAGGAAAAAATATACGAACACAAAGAAATTGGTCTTAACTGTTAAAGACAGCGTTATTATCCCTGAATTCCTTCCATTGCTGGTACCATTTTGAGTCCTTGTGCAGCACCATTCCCATCGCTTCTCTGTAAAAGAATCATTAACATTTAACGGTTTTGCTTGGCATGTGGTGAACGATGACAAATAAACAATTTAACTCTATAAATTCAATTCAACATCTGAATAGCAAATTCTTCACAATTGGGATGGATTGGTCTATAAAAGTCTCTGTGTAGATTGAAAGGATTAGGGTTGGGTTTTACAAGGTTGCAATGTGTAGGTGCCCGCCTGTGCTGAACTAGCTGATGTCAGCTAGACGTTAGTCAGTGCAACCAGTTAGCCACAGCATTAAGGATGGTGCCCTTTGATACTGAGCAATGGTTTGCTGAAGATAGACACAAAATGCTGGTGTAAGTCAGCAGGACAAGCAGCATCTCTGGAGAGAAGGAATGGGTGACTGTCTGAAGAAGGGTCTCGACACGAAACGTCACCCATTCATTCTCTCCAGCGATGCTGATTGTCCCACTGAGTTGCTCCAGCATTTTGCGTCTATCTTCGGTTTAAATCAGCATCTGCAGTTCCTTCCTACGCATTGGTTTGCTGAATGTCAGTTCAGTTAAACAAAATAATATTTTGAATTAATAATCCATTGACCGTACACCTACTTTCTGCAATAGAGGTGGTTTGCTTCCTTCAGGAGTTCTGAAACAAATTGTTGACCCAGCCTTCTTGCCATTTTTCCTAATGAGCCATTGGCATCTAATAATCACAAATATTTGCATCTGCTGTGTTCAAGATTACAAATAAAATCCACAATGGCTGTATTTGCTTTTCTTTTCACCATTATCACCTCCACTTTGAGATATGGTCATTGATTTCCTCCTACGATACAATCTTCAAACATTGCTGTATATAAACACTCATTTTCTGCACTTACCAAATTCAATCCATATTACTGAGATTATACTGCAACTCTCATTACTTCTTCCGAAATGCATCACATCAGAAGCTTTGTTCAATTTTATTTCCCACATGTTTCCCCACTTCACCAGTCAATTTCCTTCTGAAGTCAGTTGTTAAGATCTTTATCGGTGGCGATGTTTCCAAGTTTCAGGTTATCTGAAAACTTTGATCCACTATTAGCAACTATTCTTTTCATCACAGTGTTTTTTGTTGGGAATGATAATGACACCTACCTGCTCTTCCCTATTTATAACCCATTAAAAAAAAACCTCTGAAATCATTCTTTCAGTCTTACCCAATTCACCCTCATCCCTACTCCCAATCCTTTTGCTAAAGGGCCTGTCCCATTTTCCCGAGTTAGTCACAAATTCTCCTGAGTTCTTCACGAATTCTCCTGAGTTATTAAATTCGCAGAATGTTTGTAACCAGTCCATAGGAGGCCGTGGATATATCGTAGCGGCTCGTTATGCCAGTCGTAGGTACTCGGGGCATCAGGTAAGTCGGGACGGTTTTTCAGCATGATGAAAAATGTCCACGAGTAAAAAAATTAGCCCCGAGTACCTACGGCTGGCATAACGAGCCGCTACGATATATCCACAGACTCCGACGGACTCGTTACGAACATTCTGCGAGTTTGAAAACTCGGGAGAATTTGTGAATAGCTCAGGAGAATTCGTGAATAACTCGGGAAAGTGGGACAGGCCCTTTAGAGACTTAACTCCTCTCCTACTCTTAAGATGCAGGGCTGATATGGCAACTGAATCATCCTACCACAACCAGAGAGTAGTGCTGAACTACTACCGACCTCTTTGATGAACCTTTGACTATCCTTGATCGGACTTTGCAGGCTTTACCTTGCACTAAACGTGATTCCCTTATCATGTATCTATACACTGTAGATGGATCGACTGTGATCATGTATTGTCTTTCTGCTCACTGGTTAGCACACAACAAAAAGTTTTTCACTGTACCTCATTACACGTGACAAGAAATTAAACTGAACTGAACTGGTGAAGCTTATAAAAGCTGGTGATCTTGTTTTGTAGTGCGGGTGAAAGGGTTGTTCAAACATTCGTGGGTCAAACGTCAATGATCACATGGATGAGTTACCAGACGTTGAGCTGCACAAAAATCGTCGTGAGATAAAGGGAGACAACTAAAAAACAAAGCATCACATACTCATTTGCTTCAAATATTTTTTCCTCCTTGGCTTTATCTTTTGAAAAGTCACTTCTTTTCCTCAGCAATGACGGTGACCGGTAGGTCCCACTCTGGCCAAGGACACTCTCATCTAGTTCCTTCTTCACAGATTCAACACTCTGCAGGAAGCAAAGGAGTAAAACTGATGACGGTGAGAAAGAATCACAGCAGAAAAATAGATAACATTTCACTGTCACAATTTCCCATGGCATAAGAAAGGAAGGCATCAACAGGAATTATGTGCATGTTATCTGGGTCTACCAACATTTTACCTAAATTAATGATATTGAATGTGGAGAAGTGACAACACAGCAGCTGGGCGCAATGGTAGAGCAAACTGGACCAGCTGCATCAAAGATAAACCAAGAGTCTCCAATGAGGTAGATAGTAGGTCATGATCGCTCTCTAGTTTATCCTATCACCAACTAGAGTCCAACTGGTACACGAGATTGATCCCTGGGATGGCGGGACCGTCATATGAGGAAAGATTGAAAAGACTAGGCCTGTACTCACTGGAGTTTAGAAGGATGAGGGGGGACCCTATAGAAACATATTAAATTATAAAAGGACTGGACAAGCTAGATGCAGGAATAATGTTCCCAATGTTGGTCCAGAACCAGGGGCCACAGTAGGGGAGGCCACTTAACACTGAGGTGAGAAAAAAACATTTTCACCAGAGAGTTGTGAATTCCCTGCCACAGAGGACAGTGGATCACTGGATGGATTTAAGAGAGAGTTAGATAGAGCTCTAGGGGCTAGTGGAATCAAGGGATATGGGGAGAAGGCAGGCACGGGTTATTGATTGGGGACGATCAGCCATGATCATATTGAATGGCGGTGCTGGTTCGAAGGGCCAAATGGCCTCCTCCTGCACCTATTTTCTATGTTTCTATCACCAACCTGACCTATCATTTACCTCATTGGTGACCCTCGGACTATCTTTAATCGGACTTTACCTCACTGGACTTTATCTTGCACTAAGCATTATTTCCTTTATCCTGGATTTGTACTCTGTGGACGAATCATGTATAGTTTTCCGCTGACTGGATAGCATGCACCAAAAAAGCTTTTCCCTGTACCTCAGTATTCATGATAAGAAGCTAACTTAGCCTCACCCTCAGCTATTAAACGCACACCGGCTTTGTCCAACCCATATGTCAGTCAATATTTATATTGTAGCATAAAAATTCCGAACAATCGTTCTTCCGCTCAGATGCATCTTATTCAGTGAGAAACTATTGAAGTCCACGGCTGAATATGCGCACACAAACCTTCAGGCAGCTCAAGAAACAAGCAAAACAATATTTGATACTATACTATGATATTCTGTTCTATGATATAGTGATAAGCAACTATTATTCAGTGATAGTGATGAATTGTGATATTCATGACATTGTGGAATGAAATCACACAATTTGAAAGAAAGTTTCAAATCATTTTTGCTCTATTCGAGGATTAGAATGTCGATGAAGGTTTCTTCCTCCTTGCTTGCAAACTGGTTTTTAAATAAATTATATGACACTGCGTCAGGTGATCCCTTGCCTGTTCTCATTGAACATTAATGAGTTTGATTTGGAATGTTAGCAGATGCTCCAATGCACCATGTCTCACAGTAAATAATTCAAAACTCCATCACAGCTTATCAAAAATGTGTTTCATAATAGATATCAATTTATTTATTTTCTAAACCGAGTGATTAGTTCATGAATCTAAAGTAGGAGAAGGTCAATTGCCTGCGGTTCCCCTGGGCTAACAAAAGAGAAAGAAAATTAGTGACCGCTCCGACGACCTGAGATTCTGGAATATTTAAGTCAATATCCGAGTGAACTGGACAAGTGTGGTTTGCCCATTTTTGAACAAATTAATGATACCTGAAGTGAGCATGATGAATGGTGACGAGTGAAGTAATTGTGTGTCACGAGTTCCGACAGAATCATGTCCCACACAGATCCCATGCAAGTCAATTGCCTCCAGGAGGTGGAACAAAGCGTTAAAAATCAATTCTGTCTTAATGTGTCCAATGTCTCTCTTCAGTTATTTAGCCTCCTTGCCAGATGGCATCTTTATACACTGCATTGAGGCAAGCGGCAGCATCAATGTGTTTAATTCTGTAATGCTTATTGACTTTAAGAAATATGCACATGTGAATAAAAAATCATTAGATGGATTCCGTTTCAATAACATTTACATAGTTACTTTTACTGCTCCAAACACTTGGACAAAAATCTGTCATACGGTATGAGTATTATAGTAAATGATTTCAAAACTGTTGCACCATAAAGACTTCTAAAACGCCTTTGATTTGAATATAATAGCTGAACCGAATTTCCATTTACTTTTGCCTGCCCAGGTACTTTTCCCTGGATGGCCAACTTCTGACTATGTGACTCAAGTCCCAATTTCCATAAGTACTGCAAATCCAGGCATTGATACTCAGCCAACTCAGATAATAGCAAGGATTCCCAGAGGCACTCATGTTTCCTGTGAGACTTATCCTGATTTACTTGCCTCAACATCTTTGGTGTGATTTTCGAAGGAGCAGCCGCACAAATCTGTTGTAAAGTCTCACTGTCACTTTCATTTCTGGAACACTGCCTCAGCTGAAGCGCGGGGGCAAAGAATGATAGATGAGCAGCATCGTGGCGCAGCGGTAGAGCTGCTGCCTCACAGCTCCGGAGAGCCAGGTTCGATCCTGACTATGGACGTTGTCTGCAGGGGGTCTGTACATTCTCCCTGTGACCACGTGGATTTTCGTCGGTTTCCTCCCACTCCAAAGATATACAGTTCTTTTTTAGGTTAATTGGTAAAATTATAAATTGTCCCTAGTGTGTAGGTGTGTATAGGGTGATCGCTGGTCGGCGCGGACTTGGTGGGCCGTAGGGCCTGTTTCCACGTTGTATCTCTAAAGTCAACCAGATGGTTGCAAAATGTTAATTTATTTTTGCTGATAGTTTTGGGTCGTGGTCATTTGCTATTAAACTCAATCTCGGTTGTGCATTACTTTTATCAAACATTGCAGTTTACCCGAAATGTCCAGGCTAATGGCTACTTGGTTCCAAACAGAAAAAAATTGTCAGGCACAGTAATCACGGCAGCCACAAAGACTGGAGTGCTTCAAGAAAGAAAACGGGAATAATTATGTGCAGGAAGGAGGTGTAGATTCTGGCTCGCACCGGAGATAGACACAAAATGCTGGAGCAACTCAGCCGGTCAGGCAGCATCTCTGGAGAAAAGTCGGCGATGATTCGGGCCGAGACACTTCTTCAGACAGAGAGTCACGGGAGAGCGAGCCGAGAGGTATGAAACGGTTCGGAACAAATGAATGAAATGTATTAATTTATTCTTTCATTCATTAGTTCTTTGCACCTTCTCTGGTTTCTCTCTTCCCAGACACACAGTCTGAAGAAGGGGCTCAACCCAAAACGTGACATAGAAACATAGAAAATAGGTGCAGGATTGGCCATTCGGCCCTTCGAGCCTGCACCGCCATTCAATATAGCTGATCATCCAACTCAGTATCCTGTACCTGCCTTCTCTCCATACCCCCAGATCCCTTTAGCCACAAGGGCCACAAATAACTCCCTCTTAAATATAGCCAACGAACTGGCCTCAACTACCTTCTGTGGCAGAGAATTCCAGAGAGTCACCACTCTCTGTGTGAAAAATGTTTTCCTCATCTCGGTCCTAAAGGAATTCCCCCTTATCCTTAGACTGGACCTCCCCAACATCGGGAACAATCTTCCTGCATCTAGCCTATCCAACCCCTTAAGAATTTTGTAAGTTTCTATAAGATCCCCCCTCGGTCTTCTAAATTCTAGCGAGTACAAGCCGAGTCTATCCAGTCTTTCTTCATATGAAAGTCCTGACATCCCAGGAATCAGTCACCTACTTCTTTTATCCAGAGATGCTGCTTGATCCACTGGGTTACTTTGGCATTTTATGTCTATTAAGAGAATAATTATTTAGCTCAACTCTCAAGTGGTGCTGTAGGAAAGTTTGTGTCGAAGGTGGAGTTATGCTCTCTTCAAAGAGGAGCACACAAACCAGACAAATCACCTCCTCACAGTAATGGGGGAATGGTGCACTACCCAAGATGCTGTCTTTTGATGTTAAACTAAGCCCTTGATTGCCCTGTGTAGGAAAGAACTGCAAAATCTGGTTTAAATCAAAGATAGACACAAAATGCTGGAGTAATTCAGGCAGCATCTCTGGAGAGAAGAAATGGGTGACATTTCATAGAAATATAGAAAATAGGCGCAGGAGGAGGCCATTCGGCCCTTCGAGCCAGCACTGCCATATCATAGCGATCTTGGCTGATCGTCCCCAATCAATAACCCGTGCCTGCCTTCTCCCCAGGTCGAGACCCTTCTTTAGACTGACACTTGATAGCCCTTTCAAATGGAAATAAAAGATACCATGAGACTTTCAAAAAATTGGGAAGCTTCCCCTGGTAACTGAGACAATTTCTAATCAATCTATCAATTGTTCTGTGATGCGTCAACTTCACAGTATTGAAAAACTATTGCACCAAATCTCAGCACATCATTTCAATGAATCAATCTCCTCTTCCACAGAAACTACTTCTGTGTGATCGGCAGATTTATCTACAGCCTTTGTTAAACAGTTAATGACCACTTCCCCTGAACACCTGTGGCTGCAAAACCAACAAGTGTACTATGATTTTCTACAGAAACCATAAAGTGGTATATAAAGTCAACAAGTTATTGTTTCTGTATCTGTGGGAGGTAATCCAAATTTAAATAGACTTCATGCCTTTCTAAGTGCCTACAGTCCCAGTCAACTGAATACCAAAGATGATTTCTTATATTAAAAAAATATTGCATAGCTGAAAAGTTCAAACAGGAAAGATCAACACACCACTGCTGGATAAGTGGACCTTCCCAGTTTTTACTTTTGATTGAAGCAACAATTAGTGTTCTCCTAGTGAAAAATGCAGGGGAAATAAATTGTCCATGGCCTAGGCGAAAATCCCATTTATTTTCTGTTCAATGCAATTGCCAGGATTTTGTTTACACGGTGACAATATAGAGTCATAGAATGATACAGTGTGGAAACAGGCCATTTGGCCCAACTTGCCCACATCGGCCAACATGTCCCAGCTACACTAGTCCCACCTGCCTGCGTTTGGTCCATATCCCACCAAAGTTGTCCCATCCATTTTATTCCACAATATTTCACCATCGCTGTTTTTTCACAGTGACTCTTCTTCAGCTTTGTGTGTTAACATGTTTTAAAGCAGGAGAAATATCATATTTGTGTTTCCCTCAGTTCAGGACAGAAGCTGGAGCCACAGCTCTATTTTTTTTTTAAATCAAAAATATTTATTCAAATATTAAAATTATACAATACAGTAAAAAACAAAACAGAACCCACCACCGTAATACACGACAAACGATAAACTATCTTACACTCCTTATCAAGGATACATTCAACCCCCCGTGGTGCCCAGCGGTCCCAGAAATCCCCCAGGGCGCCCGCGGACAGCGCAAACCACAGTTCTATTGCTGCTACCTAAATGTCTGCATGGTGCTGTAGGTCATATTGCTACTTTATAGGTACTTTACAATTTGAAATTGCTTCTTTTGGAGTTGTCAATTCTGGAAACCAGAACCCAGGAAGTCTTGCTTTTTAATGATGGTGGTGAAAGGAGGTGGAGGCTACACAACAAATTTCACAAGTGGCACCAACGAGATGCAAATCAAATTGCAGATAGACACAAAATGCCAGAGTAACTCAGCGGCACAGGCAGCATCTCTGGGTAGAAGGAATGCAGGACGTATCGGGTCGATACCCTTCTTCAAGTCTGACACAAAAAGCTGGAGTAACTCTTCAGTCTGGAGAAGGGTCTCGACCCGAAACGTCACTCATTCCTTCTACCCAGAGATGCTGCCTGTTACTCCAGCATTTTGTGTCTATCTCTGGTGTAAACCAGCATCTGTAGTTCCTGCCTACACACATCAAACTGAAGGTTTCCATCACTGTCTCATGCTCGAAGTTGAAGAGAGCACACTTCCACAGCTATGAAACAGCTACATTATTAACCCCTGAACTGGGCATGTGCTTCAACACATCTATCTCCACTTAGAGTCACAAGGACTTGCCGTTGGTGTGGCAACAAATATATCAACACGAGGCAATCCCAACAAATGCAGAGAGAAGAATGGATTTAACCCACACAGTGGTGAAGTTAAGGAATAATGGCAAGAAACAGCATCTTAAACATTAGTTCGACGGTTCAAAATGATAACTGAATCTCGCAATTAAAGAGAGCATTAGTGCCCCCTGGTGCACAATGTGTACTGAACCACTCGACATTGAACGGAACCACAGAATGGGAAGTTCCTAAATTACATTTTGGACATTTAGGCAGTGTTGTTGGTATTAACATTAATATTTCAATATACTGGATTAAGGGACTTGTTTTTGTCTTAATCCAGGGTATTGATGTATTTGTTTTAACACAAACACTGCCTAAATCATCAAGATTGGAATTTAAGAACTTCCTTTTCTGTGGTTCCGATCAAATACCATAAAGTCATAAGTGATAGGAGCTGTATTAGGCCACTCGGCCCATCAAGTCTACTCTGCCAGCCAATCATGGCTGATCTATCTCTCTCTCCTAAACCCATTCTCCAACCTTCTCCCCATAACCCCTGATGGCCATACAAATCATTAATTCATTTATGATGATCCATAGTCATGTTCTTTAGCGTAGGTTATCTATACTGGATGGACAATGAAGTGTTAGAGGTACCTCACAACTAAAGAGTAGTGATCTAACAAGAGTATGGCGTGGAAGAGTATTAAAAGCAATCTTTTCCTAGTTGGTATTTTTTGGTCATTGATTTTGTTTTCTCATCTGTGAAACACAAGTGGCATTTCTTCTGTACCAATCTACCCTTGGACCATTGTTTCTGTTTAATACTGTGCTTACGGATAAAGCATATCAGCTTTTGCAATTTACCACAACAAATCAGAGATCAAGATATTGCATGTGCACATACATGTGCTGGAACATCCACATGCAATAACTTGATCTCTGGTTTGTTGTCAGAATTGGGGAAGACTGCATTTATCATTATTCCATGGATTGTCACCTTGTCGTGGTGGAGAAGCTTGTGTGGACCTGAGATCCTGAGAGCGATGCCGTCTGGAGCTATGTTCCTGGTAGGGCCACCCATAGCGGTAAGGTCGAGGGGGAGGTCTCTGACAAAGACCAATCCAACCAAGACCTCAACGGTGGTAACAGGCGGAGGACAATGGCTGACCTTAGTGGAGCGTCACAACGGCTGGGAAGGCGGATGAAGGCGGCAGCAGAAAAGGGTCTCCGGTCGTCTTGGACTCCATGCCACTGGATCCTGACCCAGATCTGTCAGGGACCGTGGGGTGGCTGTTTATGCACCAGTCTCCCCACGTTAAACAAAGTCACGCACAGGCGTCCTCCATATAGGGAATAGCACCCTGGAGACACCCATGGTCAGCCATGACCGAAGGGGGCCTAAGAATCCAATTATAGATTAATCTCAAATTAACTCTTTCAGGAAATGAATTACAAGTAAAGCAAAGATGGATTTAAACTTTGTAGGTGTCATAAGAAGCCACACTCCACATCTACAGTGGCTTGCAAAAGTATTCATACCCCTTGAACTTTTCCACATTTTGTCACGTTACAACCACAAACGTAAATGTATTTTATTGGGATTTTATGTGATAGACCAACTCAAAGTGGTGCATAATTGTGAAGTGGAAGGAAAATGATACATGGTTTCCAAATTTTATTACAAATAAAAAACTGAAAAGTGTGGCGTGCAAAAGTATTCAGCCCCCTTGAGTCAATACTTTGTAGAACCACCTTTCGCTGCAATTACAGCTGCAAGTCTTTTGAGGTATGTCTCTACCAGCTTTGCAAAATAGCTCAAGCTCAGTCAGATTGGATGGAGAGCATCTGTGAACAGCAATTTTCAAGTCTTGCCAGAAATTCTCAATTGGATTTAGGTCTGGACTTTGACTGGGCCATTCTAACACATGAATATGCTTTGATCTAAACCATTCCATTGTAGCTCTGGCTGTATGTTTAGGGTCGTTGTCCTGCTGGAAGATGAACGGCCGCCCCAGTCTCAAGTCTTTTGCAGACTTTAACAGGTTTTCTTCCAAGATGGCCCTGTATTTGGCTCCATCCATCTTCCCATCAACTCTGACCAGCTTCCCTGTCCCTGCTGAAGAAAAGCATCCCCACAGCATGACGTTGCCACCACCATGTTTCACAGTGGGGATGGTGTGTTCAGGGTGATGTGCAGTGTTAGTTTTCTGCCACACATAGCGTTTTGCATTTAGGCCAAAAACTTCAATTTTTGCCTCATCAGAGCAGAGCACCTTCCTCCACATGTTTGCTGTTTCCCCCACATGGCTTGTGGCAAACTGCAAACGGGACTTCTTATGGCTTTGTTTCAACAATGGCTTTCTTCTTGCCACTCTTCCATAAAGGCCCGATTTGTGTAGTGCACGACTAATAGTTGTCCTGTGGACAGATTCTCCCACCTGAGCTGTGGATCTCTGCAGCTCCTCCAGAGTTACCATGGGCCTCTTGGCTGCTTCTCTGATCGATGCTCTCCTTGCTCGGCCTGTCAGTTTAGGTGGACGGCCATGTCTTGGTAGGTTTGCAGTTGTGCCATACTCTTTCCAATTTCAGATGATGGATTGAACAGTGCTCCGTGAGATGTTCAAAGCTTGGGATATTTTTTTATAACCTAACCCTGCTTTAAACTTCTCCACAACTTTATCCCTGACCTGTCTGGTGTCTTCCTTGGGCTTCATGATGCTGTTTGTTCACTAATGTTCTCTAACACACCTCTGAGGCCTTCACAGAACAGCTGTATTTATACTGAGATTAGATTACACACAAGTGGACTCTATTTACTAATTGGGTGACTTCTGAAGGCAATTGGTTGCACTGGATTTTATTTAGGGGTATCAGAGTAAAGGGGGCTGAATACTTTTGCACGCCACACTTTTCAGTTTTTTATTTGTAAAAAAAATTTGAAAACCATGTATCATTTCCTTCCACTTCACAATTATGCGCCACTTTGTGTTGCTCTATCACATAAAATCCCAATAAAATACATTTACGTTTGTGGTTGTAACGTGACAAAATGTGGAAAAGTTCAAGGGGTATGAAAACTTTTGCAAGCCACTGTATATGGCCGACATAGACAGCTGTGGTAACCAAATTATTACAAGAATAAGCTTTTCAGCAGCAATATCCTAGTTTAGTTTAGAGACCCAGCATAGAAACAGGCCCTTTGGCCCACCGGGTCCACTCCAACCATCGTTCACACTAGTTCTATGTTATCCAACTTTCACATCTTGCACCCTCAACACACTGGGGGCAATTTACAGAGGGCGAAGAACCTACAACCTGCGTGTTTTTGGGATGTGGGATGAAACCAGAGCAACCGGAGGAAACCCACGCAGTTTCCTACTATATATACAGTTAACCTACATGGCTTAAATTTCATTTTATATAGATAAATTCTATAATGTATAAATTCTATGATGTATTCAAGAGAGTTAGATTTAGCTCTTTGGGCTAACGGAATCAAGGGATATGGGGAAGAAGCTGAAACAGGATACTGATTTTGGATGATCAGCCATGATCATATTGAAAAGCGGTGCTGGCTTGAAGGCCCGAGTGGCCTACTCCTGCACTTATTTTCTATGTTGAGCGCAATTTTGAACATGGGTGTATCTTGCAGTCAACAGATTAATTGCAGCAATTTGCTGTAGCTAGAATTATTTACCTGAGAAATTGCTTTGAAAGCAGTCGTTTTCCCAATTTTCTCCCCGCTCCTGCTGACAGTTTCTGCAGATTGTTTCGCTGCTTCTTCCACTCCTTCCCGGATTTTTTTACCGATATCAGATTTACCAACTTCATCGAGGCTCTGTGGTGTAGAAAACAACACGTGAGTAAACATATGATAATCAACAATTTTCAAAAGCTCATGAGGTAAAGAGTCAAACTCCACTAACGTCAGACACATGTGAACCGGGCAGATTAATTCTCTTCCCAGTGCTGACACGTGCAGAGATCCGGTTCTGTAGATGCTGAAAGCTCTGTGTTCACTTTACTGGTCTCGAAAAAGAAGGCAAATGCAATGCTAGCATTTATTTCCAAGAGGGCTAGAATACAAAAACAGGAATGCAATGTTGGGGCTCTATAAGGCGCTGGTCAGGGCGCATTAGGAGTATTGTGAGCAATTTTGGGCATCATATCTGAGGAAGGATGTGCTGGATCTGGAGAAGGTTTACAAGAATGATCCCAGGAATGAGTGGGTTAACTTATGATCAGCGTTTGACAGCACTGGGCCTGTACTCACCGGAGTTAAGAAGAATGAAGGGGGACCTCATTGAAACGTATCAAATAGTGAAAGGCTTATGATAGAGTGGTTGTGGAGAGGATGTTTCCACTAGTGGGAGAGTCTAGGACTAGAGGTTATAGCCTCAGAATTAAAGGACGTTCCTTCAGGAAGGAGATGAAAAGGAATTTCTTTAGTCAGAGGGTGGTGAATCTGTGGAGTTCTTTGCCACAGAAGGCTGTGAAGGCCCAGTCAATGGATATTTTTAAAGCAAAGATAGATAGATTCTTGATTAGTACGGGTGTCAGGGGTTAATGCAGAAGAATAGGGTTAGGAGGGAGAGATAGATCAGCCATGATTGAATGGCAGAGTAGACTTGATCGGCTGAATGGCCTAATTCTACTCCTTTTACTTATGACCAAAATTAAAAATATCAGTACTGTCTTCTATTGAACCACAAACCTTTCTTACCCTCTTCTGACATTTACAGGCCTACACTTTGCAGAAAGAATCTCAACAAAAAATAGTTGTTATAATCCTGTCAAGCATTCTCACAAAAGGGTGTTACAGCCAACCTCGCCAACCCTGTTGGCAACTCACCTAACTGTATCAACTAACTGTAGGCTGCAGATGTACCACAAGTTTCAGTTGATTCCAACTCACCCTCGCATTAACAATAAATGTAAATATTAAATTACACCATTTAACTGAAAACCCCTTTTAATATTTATTTAACTATTCAAAATTCTAGACTAGACTAAATAGCACTCTCCAACTGGCTAAAAATAGGGGTCTGAGAAGCAAACAGGAAACTGAGTAGTGTACACAGATTCCCCACTGATCAAAAAAGAAAATGACAACTGAGTTGTCAATCACCATTTAAAAGCCTTTTAACGTTGCAGAAGGTTAGATCAAATAAGATCCAAGGTGATTGAGGCAATTGGATGCAAAATGAATGGGTGGCAGGAGTCAAAGGGTGGTGGTGGGGATCAACACAAAGTGCTGGAGTAACTCAGGCAGCATCTCTGGAGGGAAAGGATAGGTGACGTTTCGGGTCGGGTCTTTACTTCAGACTGGTCGTGGAGGTTTGATCTTCGGACTGGAGGCTCGTGACCAGTGATTTGCCACAAGGATCAGTGCTGGATCCACTGTTGTTTGTCATATATATATCAATGATTTGTAAAGTTGACCAGGGTAGGATAAAGAGTAAATGGCGGGGTCCAGGTGAGTATTGTAAAACGAGAAACCTAAGGATGCAAGTACATAGTTCCATTAAAGTGGCAGCACAGGATGGCAAAAAAGGTGTTTGGCATGCTTGCCTTCATCGGTCAGGGCATTGAGTACAGGAGTCTGAAGAAGGGCCTTGACCCGAAACGTTGCCTGTTTCCTTCGCTCCATAGATGCTGCCTCACCCGCTGAGTTACTCCAGCATTTTTGTCTAACTAAAAGGAGGATGTCATTAAGCTGCAAGGGTGCAGAAAAGATTCACGAGATGTTACTGGGACTGGAGGGTTTACAAGAAAAGACTCTCTGCTGTTTTATGTGTTTTAGGTATCCAATATTTTTTGCGATAAACACTCCTTCAATTAGAGCAGAAAAAGCATGCTTCTCCCTTGGAATGGTTGAATGTTGTGTGTGTGCCTGAGTTCCCAGGTAAATGATGCTGTGAGGGGCGATGGAGTGTTCAACAACAAAACACACGCATGAAACCCTGGCAATCAGCTATATAGAAATTAGGGGGCTCTGCTTTGCATGGGTTTCCTGAGTTTCAACAGTTACCAAGCAATTCTGCAGAAATTAGGCCATTTGTCCCATTAAAAGGATTTATGTAGTTAACAGCCCAAAGGTGAGTGATCCTTTATATAATTGCCATAATATACTTGAATTCAACACCGCGCTCGAAAAGGAGAAATGTGAAATGAACTACAAAGACAGTAAACCCTCGATATAACGGACCTCTATATAGCAAATTTTGGTTATAGCGGACCGAAGCTCCCGTCGCAACGCCCTCTCCCCCCCTCTGCCAGTTACCCACTTCCGCTGGCACCACGTGGCAGGAGCTACAAGTTGGGGGGAGTGGACAGAGCGAGCAGCATAAAGGGGTGTGAGTACTGAGCCCGTTCCCGGCACACCGCGTGTGCGGCCAGGGCTCTGCGGCTCCCTGGCCTGTGAATTCCCACTTGTTTATCCCTCCCCCCACAACGCCGCGTTTCTTCTCTCCTGGCTTTGGGTTAAACTTTACACCCCTCACTCAGTTATGGTGGACAATCGGCAAACTGGACACCATCTCCCCCACCCCCCCATGTGGTTCGCTACTGCGATGGTTTAGTCTATTGCACATTTAAATTTGCCTAGTTTCAAAAGAATGAAATACAGAATCCCCACGGTACACGGGGCAATTCTGTTAAAGCTTAAAACCAACTTCTATCCTTTAAGGGCAAGATAGGATCGACTTGAATGGATGATAAGAGAGAGATTTAAGAGAGAGTTAGAGCTCTACGGGCTAGTGGAGTCAAGGAATATGGGGAGAAGGCAGGCATGGGTGATTGATAGGGGACGATCAGCCATGATCACAATGAATGGTGGTGCTGGCTCGAAGGGACGAAGAGCCTCCTCCTGCACCTATTTTCTATGTTTCTATGTAAGTTAAAACCAGTGCATACGTTAAAGTAAAAACTTATCTGTAGGAAAGAACTGCAGATGCTGGTTTAAATCGAAAATAGACACAAAATGCTAGAGTAACTCAGAGGCAGGCAGCATCTCTGGAGAGAAGGAACGGGTGACATTTCCTGTTGAGACCCTTCTTCAGACTCAGAAGAAGTCTGAAGAAGGGTCTTGACCCGAAATGTCACTTATTCCTTCTCTCCAGAGTTGCTGCCTATCCCACTGAGTTACTCCAGCATTTTGTGTCTACCTTCAAAGTAAAAACTTAAATGGATCCTGCCAACTAGGAGAGATGTAAAGGGGAATAGAGGCTCAGAAAATGTACAGGTAGAAATTTGGTCTATCAAATCTGCAACAGACAAAAATAAACTATCCATTCCAACGCTATCTTCCAACACAGGCCTTTAGGTCATGAATCAAGGTTGTGGCTCTTCAACTGCACATACAAGAGTCATAGAGTCATACAGCGTGGAAACAGGTCCTTCGGCCCAACTTGCCCACACCGAAGATCATGTCCCATCCACACTAGTTTCACCTGCCTAGGTTTGGCCCATATCCCTGCTCTACTAAAACACCATGAAAGTTTCCACCACTATTTTTCAGGCTGCAAGGTCCAGATCTTTTGCTGAGAATAAATTCTGTTGAAATCCCTTCTAATCTTTTCAACATTTACTTCAAAATCAAAGTCCCTGGCTTTTGACCTCTTGCGAGAGTTTTCAAAATAAATGCAAAAGTAGACACTTGAAAATAGAGTAAAAGTGAAAACAAGCAAAATACATTAAATGAATAAATACTTTGGGCTAGTATTTGAAGTAGAGTAAGATGATACAATGATTAGTTGTGTTCTTTTTATCTTATAATTTAATTTAATAAAATGTCTTCTCTTGGGCACAGGGAGATATTATTTATGCTAGTTGAAATATCTAAGCTAAAGAGCATGGTTTAGAAATTAGAAGCTGGTCTTTCAGGATAAACAGTTAGAAACACAGCCACAGAAAAAAGGTGGTCACAATTTGTAACTTGCTTCTGAGAATGGCAACTAATGGTACATCAATTGTTAATTTTAAAATTGTGGCTGATGATTTGTTCCTTTGATCCTTTGTTCCCATAACTTGGAACTGGCAAGAGTCAAGGTGCAGCATGATATGCCATTGCTTGTATGCCAAGAAACACTAGTGATATCAGTGCCATGCTAGCCGATAAAACAGAACTTGTGCTGTAATTTTTTACAGTTGAGAAGCAGTAATTGAGAAAATTACCAACTTTGAAAACAGTTCTCTGATATCGTCAGTTAGCTCATGATCTAAACTCACCTCTTTTACTGTTTCTGAAAACTCTTCCAGTTTTTTCTTTAAAACTTCTGAGGTTTTTACCGTTTCAGATTCAATGGTTTTCTGAAAAAAATAAACAATACTTAATCACAGTAAAATTTATGACTGCGCCTAACATATGAAGAATTTTTAAAAACTTACATATTTTTTCCTTGCTCTTTGTAAAGCATCTGATTCTTCTAACCTTTTTGCTTCATCTCGAAATTTCTTAATACTATCTTTCATTTCTTTGTTTTTTGCTAGTTCTTGTTTGATATTGTCCAATAAACCACCGAGAAAACCCCTTCTCCCATCCGACGTGTAACTTCGAGCCTGTAAAGAAATGAGAAAGTTTGAAACAAACTCCGCTGCCTTAGCTTTTTGGACAATCAGCTTGGACACTCAGTCTTGCCACCAGTGGCATCCATCTCTCATTTGCTTCTTTTAAAGGCACAGGGATGGTGTGGAGGCGGCTACAGAACATGGGACTGATATGAAGACTTTGCCATTTGAGAATCCGTTCATATTGGATATTACCAATATCTCATTGTCAGCAGGGACAAGATTAACAATGTAGGTATGTTACAAAACTTACCTTTAGCGGCGCTGCAGTTCTGTCGCTGGCCGTGTGCGCGACTTTGGCGCCTTTGAGGGGGGCGGGGTTAAAATGCGGTTTTCCCCTGCCTTCCGAGTTTTACTTTCTCGGGGTGAGAGCTTTTGCTGAAGATTCGTTCCGACTGCCAGTATGTGAAGTTTTTTTTTAAAAATCGCTCGACAAGTTCAGCGCTGGAGTAAAATAAAAATTAGCTTCTAATGCCGTGAACGCCGACAATGGGGACGGATTTCACGTAGGGGACAAGGTAAAGGAAAGCCTTTTATTTTATGTATAAAAGTGCTTTTTAAGATGCCTTTAATCCACATTTTACGTTGTGAAACAGTGATTTATTCCCCATATGACCCGGCAGTATTATGGGGTTTAAATTCACCGCAACTGCAACGTTCCAATCGATCGCGTTCCACAAAAACCCACTCGCAAGCTGATTTAAATGCCGATTCATTTACGTGAATTAAACATTAAATTCCATTTGGCTTTAAATGCATGACAATAAGATTTAAAAAGCATGTTCTATTGTGAATTCTTGTGTGAATGGTATTTGAACACTTAGGCTATTTAAAAATGTTATTTTTTTCTTAAGAAATAGATAGATGTTTAGATCTAGTAATTGAATTTTGTAATTAGCTACAATTGGGTAACTAACTAATTAAATGCTTTAATTTCAGGTCATCCAAGCAAGATTCTTTCATATTTGTTTCAGAATGCGTCAATCTATAATGACTGGACATTTCTTTCAGTTCTCTTTTTTTAAGAAAGTTATGGGCTTTTGACTAGTCCTTGATCACAGCTTTTGTGTTAAGTCAATGGAAAAGCAATAGGGAACAAGATGCTAATTTCCGAGTATGAAAATGGCCATAACTTTTTAATACTGAAGATATGAAAGTGAATTAGGTGTCAAATTAAACTTCTTTTTATGCTTTATCTGATGGGATAAATTGCAGACGATTTTTAAAATCTCAAAATTTTGTAACATGGCTAAACAATGCACAGGCAAATAATCAATACGGTGGAGGAGAACCTTCTACTGAACTACCATGGTCTTGTCTAAACTCTGAAACGTCATCTGGTTTTAGCGACGACTAGAGCAATGTACACAGAGATTATCTGAATAATACCAAGGATTAAGTTCGGAGAACATATGCGTAACCCTGACATATATTGGCTTGCATTTAGAATTTTGTAGATCCATCTAATTAAATTAAAGTGGCAATAGCATCAGAGAGACAGGATATAAAGCAGATGTTTCAACTGGAGGGGAGAATCCAGAATAAGGTAAATCATAAAAGCTAAGCATTTAAAAAATGTAATGAAAGTATCTTTTTGAATTAAAAATGCGAGTATAAAGGAATTATTATTTCTCAAAAATAACCCGTTAGGGTTTGAATCGGTTGCAATTTTCAAGATGGATTATAAAACAAGGCTATGTATAGGAAAAAACTGCAGATGCTGGTTTAAACCGAAGGGAGACACAAAATGCTGGAGTAACTCAGCGGGACCGGCAGCATCTCAGGAAAGAAGGAAGGGGTGACGTTTTGGGTCAAGACCCTTCTTAAAACAAGGCTATCAAGGTTTAAAGATGGAAAATTGGTAACCAAAGGCACAGAACAGACCTTATCAAACAAAATACTGGAACAAGCTCGACGAGATATATGGGCTCGTGCTTCCAATCCGGCACTCCTACCGTGGAAGAGGTAAAAGCATTAGCAATTGTAAAAGGAACAGAGATTAACAGTTTGTAAATGGCAAGTAATCCCCTCACTGGTTCAGGGTTATGACTCGTGGAGTTTTCGGTGCGAATAAGGCATCAAATTGGTGCAGCAAGAAAGAGAACGGGTGAGAGACAACCCATGGTAATACAAAAGGCATGACTTTTTCTATACAGATGCTCCCCGATTTATGATGCTTCGATTTACGATTCTTCGACTATGCGATGGTGCAAACGGTCTGTAATGGCAGCGAGCCGCACGCACGTCACTTCCGGTCACGTGACCAAATTGTATCAAATGTGTTTTCGACACGATATTTTCGATTTACGATGGGTTTATCGGAACGTAACCCCATCGTAGGTCGAGGAGCTGCTGAACAGTATATTCCAAGTGAGCTATCAGGGACACCGACCATTTGCCCAGCATGACCAACTATAACTGGCCACTCACGTGGTTGCACACGATACAAAATTAACTTTATTGCACCTTCTTTCTTTGGTTTCAATGTTCACATTACCTGACACTGCTCTGCAGAATGATTGCATATCCTGTAAATACGTGTTCTGTTGAGCACTGGCACTTGGGATCTTGTGGATAATAGCTTAATACTTGTTGATAGACATATCTGCAAATAAAAGATTTATAATAAAAACGAGTGGTTTCATTTTACAGCATCTTATATCCCTCAAGACACCCAAAAGTATTTAACTTTTATTGAATTACTAGATTTCTAATCACTGTCACGTGAAAAAAAAACCATGGAAACTGTTTCATCACAACATCGTAAAAGAGCATAATTTAGATATAAAATGCTGGAGTGGGTCAGGCAGCACCTCTGGAGAAAATGGATAGGTGACGTTTCGGGTCAGGACCCTTGTTCAGTTACCCATCCATTTTCTCCAGAGATGCTGCCTGACCCGCTGAGTTACTCCAGCATTTTGTATCTTTATTATGCTCTTTCCATCATCTACATTTTTACTACATTTAGTAAAAGAGCATGCAAGAATTCACATGGAGTTTTTCTGTAGTTCAGGAAAAATGTACAGAACACGGAGAATTGCAAATGGACTGAGCACCGAATACTTACTTACCCAACAGTGAAAGGCTTGGATAGAGTGGGTGTGGAGATAATGTTTCCACTGGTGGGAGTCCCCAGGACCAGAGGTCATAGTCTCAGAATTAAAGTACATCCCTTTAGGAAGGAGATGAGGAGGAATTTCTTTAGCCAGAAGGTGGTGAATCTGTTGAATTATTTGCCACAGAAGGCTGTGGAGGCCAAGTCAGTGGGTATTTTTAAGGCAGAGATAGATTCTTGATTAGTATGGGTGTCAAGGGTTATGAAGAGAAGGCAGGAGGGAGAGATAGATCAGTCATGATTGAATGGCGGAATAGACTTGATGGGCCAAATGGTCTAATTCTGCTCCTATCACTTATGACCTTATGACACCGGGGAAATTCCTACTTCCACTGTGTTTACTATGGAGGAAGTGTCCCAATAAATGAACCTTGGAAATGCAAGACAAACATATTCTTATGATGCTAAAATGTATCTAAAAGCTTTGCAACTGAATTATCATTAGTTTCAATTACCCTTATTCAGCAGAGAAATGCAGCAACTATTTTGTAACTGAACATTCTACTGTCAATTCAGATGTTAGAAACACATTTCACTTCCTGACAATTTGTTTCTAGAACATTAAATATCTGTACATTGTGGCTTGCAGTGTTTTTTCATTGGGACTTTAGTTATTTTAAAATTGACTGTTATTTTGCAATGTAGAGCTTGATCCTGCACATAAGCCCACCCAAACAGCAAGGATAGAGTCACAAATCACTCAGAAGTTCAACTCTGTAGAAACAAAGAACTGCAGATGCTGGTTTATACCAAAGATAGACACAAAATGTAGGAGTAACTCAGCGGGTCATGCAATACCTCTGGAGAAAAAGGATAGATGACATTTCAGGTCGGGACACAAACAATCTCCCAGATGTACTAGTGGCCAGAGGACCGAGGGTGACGGAGGAACTTAAAGAAATTCACATTAGGCAGGAATGGTTTGGGGTAGACTGATGGGACTGAAGGCTGATAAATCCCCAGGGCCTGGTGGTCTGCATCCCAGGGTACTTATGGAACTGGCTCTAGAAATTGTGGACGCATTGGTAGTCATTTTCCAATGTTCTATAGATTCAGGATCAGTTCCTGTGGATTGGAGGGTGGCTAATGTAATCCCACTATTTAAGAAAGGCAGGAGAGAAAATACAGGGAATTATAGACCAGTTAACCTGACATCGGTGGTGGGGAAAATGCTGGTGTCAATTATAAAAGATGAAATAGCGGCACATTTTAATAGCAGTAACAGGATCGGTCCGAGTCAGCATGGATTTACGAAGGGGAAATCATGCTTGACTAATCTTCTGGATTTTTTTGAGGATGTAACTAGGAAAATGGACAAGGGAGAGTCAGTGGATGTAGCGTACCTGGACATTTCAGAAAGTCTTTGATAAGGTCCCACATAGGAGATTAGTACTGACATGGATAGAAAATTGGTTGACGGACAGTAAAAACAAAGAGTATGGATTAAAGGGTCCCTTTCAGAATGGCAGGCAGTGACTAGTGGGGTACCGCAAGGCTCAGTGCTGGGACCGCAGCTATTTACAATATACATTAATGATTTAGATGAAGGGATTAAAAGTAACATTAGCAAATTTGCAGATGACACAAGGCTGGGTGGCAGTGATGAGGATGCTATGAGGATGCAGGGTGACTTGAACAGGCTGGGTGAGTGGGCAGATGCATGGCAGATGCAGTTTAATGTGGATAAATGTGAGGTTATCCACCTTGGTGGCAAAAACAGGAAGGCAGATTATTATCTGAGTGGTGTCAAGTTGGGAAAAGGGGAAGTACAACGAGATCTGGGAGTCCTTGTTCATCAGTCACCTATATTTTCTTGCATGGGCAGGCTGAAATGTTTTGTACTTCCAATAATGACCCAAAGTTAAATTGGTAAGATCCATTTATGGCATCGTAATTTTTTTTTATGGGGTCTTATTCCCTGGCATCCTAATATATGTTGAAGCCTTTTCATCGTTTGTTCTAGCTATTAAAAAAAACCCAAATATAATCCTTTTGCTGAAGAGAATTTATTTTATTTTATTGCAACAGTATAATCAAATTTTGTCATCAATCCTTCCCTCAAACTTGTGTCATTCATCAAAGTCAGGGTGGACATGGCTGACCACAACTGTATGCCCGATCTAAATGTAATTCACGCAAATGGATTAGGAAGTCGAGACGAGATGGCCAGATGCCAAAACACTGCCAGAAAATCTCAACGTTCAATCGATTTTTTCAGGACTGCGCTACTGCTCTGAAGTTTTCAATAACATATTTACTTTCAAGACCTCACCAAGTTCATCAAGGGACAAAGAACATGGAGTGATGAAACGCTGCACTTCTCAAAGACATTTTAACATTTTAAACCGTTCAGCATGCCCTGTGAAGACACATCACTTTTCATTAAATCTATTAGTTGTGACTCGCTCTAATTAACACCCCACATAAAATACACTTGGACAGGTACATGGATAAAAAAGATTTAGAAGGGGCAGAAAGTGCTGGAATAACTCAATGAATCACTCCAGCTCTCTATGCCTTTTTTGTAAACCAGCATCTGCAGTTCCTCATTTCTAAGAAGATTTAGAGGGATATGGGCCAAATGCCGGCAAGTGGGACCAGCTTAGATGGGGCATCATGGTCAGCGTGGAAGGGTTGGACCAGAGGGTATGTTTCTGTGCTGCATGACTCTAAAATATATTTTAACAGCATTGTGACATCTTCGTCGCCTAGAAAGTCAACGTCATACCAATGGAGTCAGAACTGAATTGCTCTGTTCAATGAGCATGAAACAAGTCTTCTTATCAGAAATCAGATGAGGAGATATCCAACTGACATCCAAAATGCATCGTTGTGAACATCAAACAAGGACAAGATCAGGTTTGGTGGTAATGCTTCCTCTGTCTTATATGTATTACATATTAATTCATTTTGTTTAGGATCAAGAATGGGCAACTGCACTTAGGTAGACAAAAGGAACTGCAGGTGCTAGTTTACAACAAAAAAAGGCACAAAGTACTGGAGTAACTCAGCCGGTCCGGCAGCATCTCTGGAGAATACGGGTAGGTTTCGGATTTGGACTCTTCCGTAAACTGAATTAGCATGAATCATAGCGTGGATCATTCTGATGAAGGGTCCCGACTCGAAACTTCACCCAACCATGTTACTCCAGCACTTTGTCTTTTTTTTTTCACTGCACTGAAGTATCTGCAATACTCCAAAACAGGAAGCATATATATATATATATATATATATATATATATATATATATATATATATATATATAATTTTTTTGGAGGAATAAAGGCTTATTTAATGAACCAGCAATGTTTCATTATGTTGTTTACTGAGAGTTCAATGATAACAATGTTTACCAACCAGAGGAAAGAAGTATGTTTCGACATGTAGGACTGAAGAGAATCCCAAGGCTTTTTATAAATACAGTAAAAACAAGAGGGTACCTAGAGAAAAGGGAGGGCCACTCTAAAATACAGGAGGGTACTTTATGCTAGGTGTCAGAGGATGTTGGCAAGGAACAAAACTACTTTGCATGTGTATTCCTCAAGGAAAAGAATATAACATCATATGGCATTGGAGCAGCATTAGGCTGTTCAGCCAATCGAGACTGCTCTGCCATTCAATCATGCCTGGTCCATTCCTCCCTCTCAACCCCATTCTCCTGACTTTTCACCGGAACCTTTGACGCCCTTACTAATCAAGAACCTATCTATCTCCGCTTTAAAATACCCAATGACTTGGCCGCCACAGCCATCTGTGGCAATGAATTCCACAGATTCACCATCCATTGGCTAATGAAATTCCTCATCTCCATTCTAAAGCTAGGTTATTTTATTCTCAGACTGTGCTGTCTGGTCCTGGGCGCTCCCACTACTGGAATCATTCCCTCCACATCCATTCTATCTAGGTCTTTCATTATTCGGTAGGGTTCAGTGAGATCTCCCCTCATCTTTTATCCAATTATCCCTGGGATCATTCTCACAAACCTCCTCTGGACCCTCCCCGACGCCAGCACATCCTTCCTCAGATATGAAGGGCCCAAAACTGCTCACAATATTTCAAATGAAGTCAGACCAGTGCCTCTCAAAGCCTCAGCATTACATCCTTGCTTTTATATTCTTGCCTTCTCGAAACCAATGCTAACATTGCTTTTGCCTTCTTTCTTACCGTCTCAACCTGCAAATTAATTTTTTGGGAATCCTGCACCAGCACTCCTAATTCCCTTTGCACCTCTGATTACTGAATCCTCTCCCCATTTGGAAAAATAGTTGGTGCCTTTATTCCTTCTACCATACACTTTGCTATGCTGTATGATACATCTGCCATTTTTTTGCCCACTTTCCCAATCTGTCCAAGTCCTTCTGCAGACTCCATACTTCCTCAAAACTACCTGCCCCATCACCAATATTTGTATCATCTGCAAACTTGGCCACAAGGTAATCAATTCCATCATCTGGTTTGTTAACATATAACGTGAAAAGTGGCAGACCCAACAACGACCCCTGCAAGCTTCACTTGTCACTGGCAGCCAACCAGAAAAGGCCCCTTAATTTCAGACTCTTTGCCTTTTGTCAGTCAGCCAATCTTCTATCCATCTGGATCTGGATGTAATACGCTGAGAAGCTCTAGGTAGAGCATCACTCAGCACGTATCCTGGACAATTTTTTTTTTAACATTTTATCAAGTCAATTAACCTACAAAGCTGTACATCTTTGGAGTGTGGGAGGAAACCGAAGATCTCGGAGAAAGCCCACACAGATCACGGGGAGAATGTACAAACTCCATACAGACAGCCCCTGTAGTCGGGATCGAACCTGGGTCTCTGGCGCTGCATTTTGCTGTAAGGCAGCAACTCTACCGCTGCGCCACCGTGACCGCCCATCTATTCATGCTCGTGCCTTGCCAAGTGACATGGATCAGTGGGGGTATAATAATATGCTAGGGCAGTTTGAGATCATATGGGACTCTTGAAAACCATAAAAGTGGATAAATCCCCATGGGCCTGAAGAGATGTGCAGTAAGGTGGCATGCTTGCCTTCACCACTTTGTTGCGGCAAGTCATGCCTTACTAATTTAACTGAGGTTTTTGAAGAGATGACCAATGTGATCGATATGGCAGTGGATGCTGTCTCCATAGATTTTAGAAAGGCATTTGATAAAGTCCCTTCTGGGTAAACTGATCGAGCAGATAATGATGCATTGGATCCTTGGTGATTTAGTAGTTTGGATTGTGGGCTTACCCATAGAAATATAGAAAATCTGTGCAGGGGTAGACCATTCGGCCCTTCGAGCCTGCACCGCCATTCAATATAATCATGGCTGATCCTCCAACTCAGTTTCCAATGTACCTGCCTTCTCTCCATACCCCCTGATCCCTTTTGCCACAAGGGCCACATCTAACTCCCTCTTAACTATAGCCAATTAACTGGCCTCAACTACCTTCTGTGGAAGAGAATTCCACAGATTCACCACTCTCTGACAGAGGCTTGTGGTGGAAGGGTGTTATTCTGACTGCTGGTCTCTGACCAGTGGTGTTCCGAAGAGATCTGTACTAGAACCTCTATTGGTTGTGATATATTAACGATATGGATGTAAATGAAATGAGTTGGCCGGTAATTTGCTGAGAAAAAAACTGAATTGGTGGAGTTGCAGACAGTGAGGAAGGCTGTCAAAGGATACATTGTGATTTAGATCGTTTACCGATATAGCAGAGAAATGGCAGATGCAGTTTAATCTCAACTGTGTGAGGTGTTGCCCCTTTGGAAATCAAATGCAAGGGGAAAGAACACTGTTCTTTGGCCAGATCCTGAACAACATTGAAGTACAGAGCGATCTTGGTGCTTAAATCCATAGCTCTCTGAAAGTGGCAACACAAGAATGGTAATGAAGGCGTATGGTTTGCTTTAAAATGTCGAGGCACTGAGTACAAGAGTCAGGACGTAATGTTACAATTTTATAAAACTCCGGTTGGAGTACTGCGTGTAGTTCATAAGTTCAGGGAGCAGAATAAGGCCATTCGGGCCATCAAGTCTACTCGCCATTCAATCGTGGTCGGAGGGAGAAAGTTTAAAGGAGGTGTGCCGGGCCCGTTTTTCTTTTACTCAGAGAGTGGTGGGTGCTAGAACGCGCTGGCTGGGGGAAGCAGATATAACAGTGGCGTTTAAGAGGCTTATAGATAGGTACGCAGATTTGCAAGGAATGGAACGATACGGATCATGTAATGGCAGAGATTAACTTGGCATCATGATTGGTACAGACATTGTGAGACGAAGGGCCTGTTCCTGTGCTGTACTATTCTATGTCCTATAGTGTCTTGTTCTGTGCTAAAGCATAGCTGCACTTAAGTTGGCGTGTTTCTTTTTACTTCATTTATTCTAATAGTTGCACATCCCCAAGGTCAATTATTGGTGAAATCTGCATGATTGGTAGGTACTTGTAATGTACTGTTCCAGATTAGTAGAAATTAATCATCTAATTCAGATCACTGAGTCTATACCAACCAGAAATCACTCATTCGCACTAGTTCTATTCTAGGCTAACTTTACAGCAATGACACATAGACACAGACAGTAAACTTGGCAATGTTATGCATCTATGGGATATACACAAAAGGAGAGTTCTCTTTATGTGGGATAAAATTGCAAACTTTAACAAAGATCCTGGTGACTGGGAGATATACAAAGGACCAAAAGGATAACATACGCGATGAGTTACAAAAGGGTACAACAACAAAAAAATTGCAAGCGACATCAAAATCAGCACCAAAGGAAAATACACACCGACAAATAAACTAAGAGCAAGAGCAAGTTACACAGTTCCTTGAGCTAGTTCTGTCAATTAATACCGAGAGTACCATTAGAACGTTGGCTTGAATGGAGCTTTGCCTTTATGAGGGGAGACTGGGTTTGTTTTTCATGGAGCAGATGAGGCTGATTGAGGGGAGCCCTGATAAATTTACATGACACGGGGCATGGATAGAGTCAATAGTAGGAATCTTTTCCCTAATGGTAGAAGTATAGAAAGCCTTGGCTCATACCAGTAAATGGGATGCAGAAAGTTGGGAAAGTTGAACCAAAATGTTTGTTCTCTACAATAGGGGATCATGAGCCCAACTCAGAGTCAAACAGAATTTAGTAGCTTTTATTGCCCATTCTTTATTACAAAATAACTCTTGCTAAAATAGGGTTTTAAATCTGGTGAGATAACATGGAGCCAGTGTGAAGTGATCAATGGTTATCGTGGACTGTGGGCCAAAGGGCTTGTGCTCACGCTGTAACTTTAAAATAAACCATCAAATGTATTACTCTGGAACCCAGTACAATGGGTTCATGCACACTAGGAATTATTTTGCTACACTTAGCTATAATTCAGAATTAGCCCATGCGCAGAAAGAAGCTTCCCTTTGCAACTCACGGATGGCCCTCATGGCCAAAAGGTCTCCATGTATTTTGGTATGAGTCTGAACACCGCAGAGAGGAAGAACTACGAACTAAAGGACATAGGTTTAAATGGAAAAGATTTAATAGGAACCTGAGGGATAACGTTTTTACATCCGAAGGATTTGCTGGCTCTGGAGAGGGTCCAAAGAAGGTTTACTAGAATGATCCCAGGAATGAGTAGGTTAACCGATGATGAGCATTTGTCAGCATTGGGCCTGTATTCGCTGGAGTTTAGATGGATGAGGGGGAAGCTCATGGAAACATACCGAATAGTGAAAGGCTTGGATAGAGTGGATGTGGAGAGGATGTTTCCACTATTGGGAGAGTCTAGGAGTAGAGTGCATAGCCTCAGAATTAAAGGACATTCTTTTATGAAGGAGATGAGGAGACATTTCTTTAGTCAGAGGGTGGTGAATCTGTGGAATTCTTTGCCACAGAAGGCCGTCAGTGGATATTTTTTAAGGCAGAGATAGATAGATTCTTGATTGCTACAGGTGTCAGAAGCTATGGGGAGAAGACATGAGAATGGGGTTAGGAGGGAGAGATAGATCGGACATGATTGAATGACAGAGTAGACTTGATGCGGCCTAATTCTACTCCTATTCCTTTTTACCTTATTTCGAGTTTTTTGAAGGTAAAAAGTAATCAAACATGGATACCCTTGACAAGAATGGTTATTAGTCACAAATTTCTGTTTTGATAAATAACAAGAGTATTTCAGATGGAATAGAACCCAGATTTTCCTGAACAGTTAAATTAACCAACTACTCTAATTTTGGATACCAATTGTGCCCAAGTTAATGGTCGCCAATGCAAATCACAAGTTTCTAGTAGCCTGTTTCCAAGCTGTATCCATAAACTAAGCTGAAGGAAAAGTGATAGCATACCACTGGCCTTAACGCCATAGTTCTTACTGCTAATCTAAATGTCCAACCAATAGTCAATACAGGCTACTTTGAAAAATGCAGTGAATCAATTTGCCAGCAAAATTAACCTCAAGTACTTTGTTGAAATGCTGGGTGAGTGTGCTTGATTAAATTAGAAAGCGCTTATTTCACAAGTGCAATCATGTACATTATTACTCTCTTGATGTTCGAATGTAGTTATCGAATCAGTAGGATGTTTGATATAGCTCGGATGCAGGCTAACATGGGCTTTTTAGATACCATCAGTGACCCGAACTGAGGGATACGGGCAAAATGCAGGCAGGTAGGACTAGTGTAGATGGGACATGTTGTCAGTGTGGGCAGGTTGGGCTGAAGGACCTGTTTCCACACTGTATGACCATATGATTGAGACAGTAAATGGTCCGGGCCTTGGAAAGGAAGTGGGCCACTCTTCAGTGGTGATGTTCGGACCCACACCGATAGAAACGCATGGCCACCGTGTATAAAATCATGAGAGGAATAGATGGGATGGACACCGAATCTTTTGCCCAAAGAGGGAGAATCGAGAACCCGAGGACATTGGTTTAAGGGGAAAAGATTTAATAGGAATCTGAGTGGTAACTTGTTCCACACAAAAAGTGGTGGGTGTATGGAACGAGGTACCAGAGGAGGTATGTTGAGGCAGGGACAAGCACAACGTTTAAGAACAAGTAGACTGGTACATGGCTGGGACAGGTTTAGAGGGATATGGGCCAAATGCAGGCAGGTCGGACTAGTGCAGATGGGCATGTTGGGCCCGTTTCCAAGCTGTATCACTCTATGACTGAGACAGTAGATGGTCTGGGCCCAGGAATCCAAGTGAGCCAATCTCCGGTTGTGACGTTCAGACCCGTACCTTCCCGTATCTCTCCGCTCTGACGATGGACATAAGATGCTGCAGTAGCTCAGCGGGGCAGGCAGCATCTCCAGAGAAGCTGCCTGCCCCGCTGAGTCACTCCAGCATTCTGTGTCTACCTTTGATCTTATAGAAACTTACAAAATTCTTAAGGGGTTGGACAGGCTAGATGCAGGAAGATTGTTCCCGATGTTGGGGAAGTCCAGAACAAGGAGTCACAGTTTAAGGATAAGGGGGAAATCTTTTCAGGACCGAGATGAGAAAAACACATTTTCACACAGAGAGTGGTGAGTCTCTGGAATTCTCTGCCACAGAAGGTAGTTGAGGCCAGTTCATTGGTTATATTTAAGAGGGAGTTAGATGTGGCCAAAGGGATCAGGGGGTATGGAGAGAAGGCGGTGCAGGAGGAGGCCATTCGGCCCTTCGCGCTTGCACTTCATCATTCAATATGATCATGGCTGATCATCCAACTCAGTATCCCGTACCTGCCTTCTCTCCATACCTCCTGATCCCTTTAGACACGAGGGCCACATCTAATTCCCTGTTAAATATAGCCAACGAACTGGCCTCAACTACCTTCTGTGGCAGAAAATTCCACAGATTCACCACTCTCGGCGTGAAAAATGTTTTTTCTCATCTCGGTCGTAAAATATTTCCCCCTTTTCCTTGAGGCAGGAGCGGGGTACTGATTGGGGATGATCAGCCGTGATCACATTGAATGGCGGTGCAGGCTCGAGGGGCCGAATGGCCTCCTCCTGCACCTGTTGTCCATGTGTCTGAAGCAGCATCTGCAGTTCTTTCCTCTCTCTCTGCCCGACCCCCCCCCCCCCCCCCCGGCGCCGGCCTCGCCTGCCATCGGCCTCATGTCCCCGGCCAGGCTACCTGTGAGGGGATGCGCGCTGCCGGAGGGCCGGCTCGCTGCCCGGGGTAAGGGTGAGGATGGGGGGGGGGGGGGGGGGTGAGGTGGAACCACGCTGGAAACGCTCTCTCTTACCCGGTAGCTGCGGCTCCCGGACGCCGCCATGTTACCGATCAATGACCTTCCACAGCGGAAATGACGCGCGGCGCGTGACGTCAGCAGGGGGGTGGGGGTGGGGCCTGTTCGAATTCGACGTGACGTCACGGGTTGGCGAGAAATCTTCAATGTCCCAACCTGGTATTGCAGATATCTGGACACGTAGAAACATAGACAATAGGTGCAGGAGCAGGCCATTCAGCCCTTCGAGCCTGCACCGCCATTCAATATGATCATGGCTGATCATCCAACTCAGTATCCTGTACCTGCCTTCTCTCCATACCCCCTGATCCCTTTAGCCACAAGGGCCACATCTAACTCCCTCTTAAATATAGACAATGAACTGGCCTCAACTACCTTCTGTGGAAGAGAATTCCACAGATTCACCACTCTCTGTGCGAAAAATGTTTTTCTCATCTCGGTCCTAAAAGACTTCCCCCTTATCCTTAAACTGCGACCCCTTGTTCTGGACTTCCCCAACATCGGGAACAATCTTCCTGCATCTAGCCTGTCCAACCCCTTAAGAATTTTGTAAGTTTCTCTAAGATGCTGGACACACGAAATGCTGGAGCAACTCAGTGGGTTTTGCAGCATCTCTGGATAGATGGAATGGGTGACGGGTCGCGTCGAGAGCCTTCTTCAGACTGAGTCAGGGGAGAGGGAGATACAGAGATAAGGTAGTGTAAGGTGCGAGAATGAAACATCAAAAGTGGTGGAGATCATGAGAAAACCATTGTTAGCCAGGAGAAGGTGATGACAAAGCATTTAGGGATACATTTTAATCAAGGAGAGAGTCAGACTGGTCGGAGAACTAGAAAGGGGGAGGGGGGATGGAAGGCAAGGTTAAGAACTGGGCTAAGAATCAAGGGATCTAGAATGGGACGAGATGCCCACAAAAAGCTCGAAACGTCGCCTATCTCCTTCGCTCCTTAGATGCTGCTGCACCCGCTGAGTTTCTCCAGCTTTTTGTGTACCCTACTGATTTTAGATGATCAGCCATGATCATACTGAATGGCGGTGCTGGCTCAAAGGGCCAAAAGGCCTACTACTGCACCTATTTTCTATGAAGTTAAAGAAGTCAATGTTCATACCATTTGGGTGTAAGCTGCCCAAGCGAAAATGAGATGCTGTTCCTCCAATTTGCGCTGGGCCTCACTGACAATGGAGGAGTACCAGGACAAAAAGGTCAGTGTGGGGAAGTTAAAGTGCTTAGCAACCAACCAGGAGATCATGTAGATTTAGATGGACTAAGCGGAGGTGTTCAGAGAAACGATCGTCGAGCCTGCGCTTGGTTTCACCTCTGCAACAGCAGATACAGTAGATGAGCTTGGAGGAGGTGCAAGTGAACCATTACCTCACCTGAAGATGCAATTGAACCTCTGCCTCACCTAAACAAAATGTACAAATACAGGATAGTGGGAATAAAGTTTAGTGCAAGATAAAGTCTGATTAAAGATGGTCTGAGTATCTCCAATGAGCTAGATGGTGACTCAGGACTGTTCTCTAGTTGTTGGTAGGATGGTTCAGTTGCCTGATAACATCTGTGAAGAAAGTGTCCCCGAATCGGGAGCTACGCATTTTCTGACTGCTGTATCTCTTACCTGATGGGAAAGGGCAGAAAAGGGAATGACCGTAATGAAACTCGTCCAGGATGCATATCCTGGATTATACACAAGGCATTGCAGATGCTGCTTTACAAAAAGACACTAAGTGCAGGAGTAACCCGGCAGGTCACATCTCTGGGGAATATAGATTGGTAATCTTTTGGTTCAGGATTGTTTGTTCATGCACGGAACTAATGTGAAACCATGAAAGACATGCCACCCAACTATTATATCTACTAACTGCATTCTAATATCAGAGATAGCTATGAAGGGGTGTATACACAAAGATTAGTTCTATTTAATGGTGGCAGGGAAACAAAATTTAACAGGTCCTGATGATAAAACACAAAGTGCTGGAGTAACTTAGTGGGTCATGAAGCATTTGTGGAGGATGTGGATCTGCGACTTCAGGTTGGGACCCTAGATTACTTTCAGACTTAAAGGGTCACCTATCCATGTCTGAGCGGCTGAGTTACTCCAGCACTTTGTTTCACCAAAGATTCCAGCAGGTGCAGTTCCTTGTCTTCAGGTTCAGATAAATCAGTCAGAACTCTGTTCCTTTCTCCAGAGATATCAAATGTTTCCATCATCATTTGTTTTTAGTCAAAATATTTTCAGGTAAAGCGAGCAAAGTAATTGGTGCTCAAAGGAACCACAATACAATAAATGTGCAAATATTCCCCGATGACATTTCCACAGCAATAAATTGCCCATGTCCTTGTCTTGCTCATTAAGGTTGGTACCGAACACGCCAGGGTTATCATTGTGATTGTAACATTCTGACAGGCAGTGTGTTTCTGAACAACGACTGCACCAAATGGTGACGGATCATATTGGATCCTATTCTCTCATCATCTCCGATTGGATATGGCGTCACTGTCTCTCCTTCATTGTTGTAGTTCCCCATAGCCAAGGGATTTCTCCGCAGTAACAAGTTCAATATCCAGCGAACAGTCGAGCTTACCACTCTTAGCTCCTTCCATCACATTCAAAAGGAAGTGAGGAAGCATATGCAGCAGGTGGTACCAATCCCCAACAATATTCCCCATTGTCAAGCAGACATTTCAGTGTTGAGTGGATGCATGCTTCTATAATAAGTTATTTCGCAAAAAAATATTTCCAAGGAAATAAAAAGCTTCAAAATTGAGCCTAATGTCCACTGACTCCAGTACCCTCAGAATACACCAGTTTTTATGCCACAACTAAACTATATTAGAGGTACTGTTGTTGTGGGGAAAATCAGTTTAATCTCAACATTGCCTTAAAGTAGCAAATATACAATTTACACTATCCATACACGCTATAACCTAACATTAAACCCATCGACCCGCCAGCATTCCTAAAAGGTAGTTTCGAGCCACTGTGTATTGGAACCACTGCAGTCACTCTGCGCACTCGTTCCCACTGATTTTGGATTAGAGCAAGCTCCCTCTCTCTCCTCAAAACCCCACTTAATAAACTCTAACAGCAAAAGGAAAAAAAAACATTACTCGCATCATACAAGATGTAGCTGAACAGAATTTATTTAAAGATCCATGAATCCTATAACTGATGCCAAAATGTATGGATTTTAAAGACATCGTAAATGGAATTTAAACGTGCTGTACAAATTTAACTGCAGAGACTTCAATTAGTGTAAAGTTTAAATGTGATGCACTTCAAAATATACACTCATTAACTACTGCAAAATACGTGGCAGGAACTTCCACATTTACTTTGTACTAAAATGTAAATCACAAAACTCAAATTTTCCTCAAATCACATTTATTAATGAATCACTAATACAGAAGCAAATGTGTATTTTCACCTAAAAAAAACAAAATGCAATGTGCACATTGTTAAACTATCCATTCAATTGTTTTATGAATGGAACAAAAAAAAACACTAAAAAGGGAGTTTTATTGTTTGGTCTTTAAAATTCTACTAAAAATGGATTTTAAACATTTCTATCAAGTCGAACATCAATTTCTCTGCCATAAAGTCGGATTCCATTCATCATCCTGCAGGCACGCTCGGCAGAATCTGTACTCTCAAAACGAACCACACCACAGCCCTTTGACTTGCCATTTTCCATCTTGATGTCTGCATAATGTACATATCCTAGATTTAAAAAAAAATAAAACATAAGTAACAGGGTCAATACAGCAGGCAGTGAAGAAAACAAATGGCATGTTGGCTTTCATAGCAAGAGTATTTGAGTATATGAGCAAGGTACAGGACCCTGGTGAGACCACACCTAGTGTTATGTGCAGTTTGGGTCTCCTAATTTGAGGAAGGATATGCTTGCTATTGAGGGAGTGCAGCGTAGGTTCACCAGATTAAAATCCAGGATGGTGGGACTGACATATGAAAGAATTGGTCGACTGGGCTTGTATTCACTGGAATTTAAAAGGATGGGAGGGGGGGGGCAAAATTCTTAAGGGAATGGACAGGCTAAGTCACAGATAGGCCATTTAGGACTGAGATGAGGAAAACCTTTTTCACCCAGAGAGTTGTGAATCTGTGGAATTCTCTGCCTCAGAAGGCAGTGGAGGCCAATTCGATAGTTGTATGCAAGAGAGTTAGATTTTATCTCTTAGGGCTAACGGAATCAATGGATATGGGGAGAAAGAAGGAACGGGGTACTGATTTTGGATGATCAGCCATGATCATATTGAATGGCAGTGCTAGCTCTAAGGGTTGAATGGCCTACTCCTGCACCTATTTTCTATGTTTACTCATTCCCTTGTATTGGTTTCACATTTTCACACCTCTAATCTTGTTACATAGCACCCTTTTGCCATTTCATCTCTGGCCTTTGTCCAACCATCTGGCAAATCAAACCCCCCCTCACCTGAAATCAGCTATTATTTGCCTAGTTTTGTCCTGCCCCCACCTCCCTGCCAGCTTTCTTTCCCTACTATAATCAATCTGAAGGGTCATGACCCAAAACACCATCTATTCACGCCCGCTAGAGATGCTGCCTGACCCGCTTAGTTACTGTCTTTTTTCATGAGAACTTCAATTTAGCAATCACATTTCTCAAATTCTGGAGTGAAGCTGGAGTTCAAATATTTTGACTGGCTTTTTGGCAAACAATAGGCACCACTTGGGCACTTTGTTGAAACACTTTGGATTTAGTACAAAAACTAATACTGGCCAATGCGATAACCTCCAACAATCCATAATATTATAGACACTTCCAGTCTCCTTAACCAGTTGAATCCCTCTCAAGTTTATCAGAGTTGAGGGTGAATTAAAAGGGGTTATTCAATTAACTGATTTCCCACAAGGTCACTGTGTTTTTAAAGTTAAAAATCAATGAACTTACCAAATTCACTGAATTTGTCCTTCAGCATTTGCCAAGTGATGTCATATGGGAGCTAAAGAAAATAAAGTGAAAGGAGGAAAGATAAATAAATGAGTTTGTATAGTTTGCCCTTGATTTTACCACATAACTTGAACAATTAAAAGTTTGGAAAAGGGTCCCAACATCAGACTAGCAAGAATATCTCATCAAATTTTTATATACACTTTACGATCTTGGGGAAACAAAAGTGATACATGATATCTGGTTACATTTTATAAATGGAAGGAGTTGGGAGAAAATCAACATGGAAATTACGGGGAAATGCAAGTGTCAGGAGTTTAATTATCCCAACACTGAATGGGGCAGTGATTGTGCTAAAGTCAGAAAGGTGGGAAATGTTGAAGCATTTAAGAGAACCTTCTTGATTCAATACTATAAAGATTACAGTTCTGAAATTAATTGGCTCAAATGAAAGCAATGAAAGCCAACAAAGCAACTTTGTGGGGCTATGTATCTATAACTAATCTAAGGGCCAAATGTGCAGCTGGGAATGAAGTAAAGTATATTGATGAAACACTAATAGGGCAATGGGTATAGAAAGCTAAAGCACGTCTGAGAATATGGGGGTGTGTTGCTGGGAACAAGAGATCAAACTGTGCTTGGAATTCAGGCAGGCTTGTCCAGAAGTACAGGAGATCTCAGAGAACAACGAGGAAATTCAAGAAAATTATGCCAAGGAGTTCAGCACTGCATGGATTGCAGGGTGGGAAGCAAGGACAAAGGCCCGAACCAAGACGACTTGTTACCGAGCCTTCGAGTGCTGCCTTAAGTATGTGAACATGTGCAGTGAAAGTGGACCGCACTTGAAAAATAGTGATTCCTGGACTAGACAGTCCCTCATTTCATATTCCAGTTCAAATTGGAAGGATAAGGCTAGCAGACCAGGAATTACTGGTCGCGTTGTTTAAATCACTGGGGTGTGGTGAAGAGATGGAGGAAAAAATATTTTAGATATGGATCCAGGTGAAACATAACAGACAGAAGTGAACCAATTGACTTGGGGAAGAGGATTGACTTGGGGAAGGATGTTTAGATTCACAGCTCGGAAATCCTATTCCCAAGTGATAAATCTCTTCAGCCTTCTCCACTTTTTAAGCACTTTATAACTTTCCAATCTGACCAAGTTACACAACTGAAACAAGGTTCTTTACCATGTTACTTTCAACATTCTTAAAAATTGATAAGATACTCACATTTCGAACAAATATTTGACAGATTCTCCTTGAATTAATATTTCCTGCAGCACTGCCCATGGAACCTCCATAGTTACCACTGAAACGATTACGATCCATATCTGTTGACTTGTCAAAACCTCCGCCCATTCCAGTACCCATGCGATCCATACCACCACCCATTCTTTCAGCACTCTGGCCCATCCATTCCATTCCAGCTCCCATGCGATCAATATTTGATGTCATCCCAGAAGACATATTGGATCCAATCCTGTCCATGCCCAGACCAGCACGATCCATACCGGGTCCCATGCGATCCATGTTATCCATGCCAATACCTCCACCCATTTTATTCATTGCACCCATTCCAATACCTAAAAAGGGAAAAACAGGGTAAGAAACCCAACTTGAAAAGGGAATTTGGGTGTAAATGTCTGCTCTTAAATGATTTGGGCCACAAAACGTCAGGATGAAGCAAAAGTATACTGTTGGTATCCAAATGGAAACCTTTAGGTGAGGGGTCGGCAACCTACAGCCCGCGGCGTATTATTTCTTTTCTGAGGAAGTCCGTCATCTAGAATCCTAGAGCAAGCGCAGACAGTGAGCGCGGCAAAACTACGATTAGCTGTGGCGGAAAGTGACTCTTACTCTTTTTTTGTATCAGCGGTGTTACAAGCCCTTATATAAGTCTACATACGCATTTATATGTTAAACACAAAGAAATATCCAAACCAAAAGAACTAAAAAAAAGAAACATTTGGAATACTAATATATTTGGTAATCAGTGGTGCTTTTTATTTGTTATTATTTATTAGTTTTGTTAGTTCAGATATTCCATAGCTCTTTTTTTCTGTATGCGACACAGCGACTGACATTGCATCAGCCACTCAAAATATTATATGAGTGGCGCGCTTCTCAATAATTCACTTGACCTGCGGCTGTACGTTCTCCTCATCCAGTGGTGCTCTTGCCATTTTCAGATTCTGCAGATTTGGGTGAGTGTTGAGTGATAAGCATGTACAGTTGCCTCATAGTGTTTCTAGTATTTGTATCACTGTGTGTGCGTGCACGCGTGTCAACGCCGTCCCTACTCTCCCATCTTCCATCCTCCAACCAAAACCCTCCCTCTTCCACTCAACAGCTAATCACAGCGCGGATGTGGCCCTCCATCTGCTCAATCACGGGTCCTGGCCCCTATGCAGAACAGGCTGCTGTCTCCTGCTGTAGGTTTTGGAGCTTGAAGCTCCACCAAGTGGCAGATGAATGTAGTTACATAATCTGACATTTCACATCCTGAATTCTAGCATTTCACAAGAATAATACAAGAATATAATTCCTACAAACGTGTAACATTAATCCATAAAACAGAAAATCAATATTTAATGCATCACTAATACTGTACTTTAGAGCCAGACCACAGAAGTCAACCCCAATGTGAGGATGGTCTTGACCCAAAATGTCACCCATTTCTTCTCTCCAGAGATGCTGCCTGTCCCGCTGAATTACTCCAGCATTTTGTCTAACCCAATGTGTTACAGTTAGCTCATCAGGTTCAAAATGAGTCAACTTTGTCAGCGGTGGGCGGGATCTTCATCCTCAGACTGGAATTTGCTTGCTCTTTAGAAACAAACTCATGATCACGAGTTGTAGAATCTGATTTTAAATGTTTGGGCGACTCAACCAAATGGTTTCACAGTATGCATAATCATTTCAGATCAGGAAAGGGATCAGGTTTTAATTCTGCACCCAAGCCAACCTCTACAACTCTGCATGATGGCATAACATTTGTCAACAATGTTAACTGCATAGTTCAAATAAAAGCGCCTACAGGGTTTCAATCACCATCCTGATCTGCTACTGGCATCCAAATTACTTCAATTCAAGGTCGCTTTTTTTAAAAAATCAGAGATCACAAGCCCTTCTTTGACTGAAATAGAAGCCTGGAAAAACACTTGGGACTTGCACAATAAAACCACTTATTAAAATTTCTCATTTTGAAAAGCTGGTATGTATCTATTTTTTATTCTACACTATCCATATCACGATATTTCCAATACCTACATTAAAAAAAGGGGACCAAATCATATAGCTGCTTACCTAGTTTGAACTTTCAAACAGAAAATAGGTGCATGAGTAGGTCATTTGGCCCTTCGAGCCAGCACCACCATTCAATATGATCATGGCTGATCATCCAAAATCAGAACCCCATTCCTGCTTTCTCCCCATATCCATTGATTCCGTGAGCCACAAGAGCTGTATCTAACTCTCTCTTGAATACATGGACTAACAAATTCCACAAATGTTCTTACCCATTCCGGATGCCATGCCTGGCGTACCAGCAGCCATTCCACCACCAGCGCTCATCCCGCCAGCTAAATAGATTATGTGCAAATTAGATTTAAAGTACACTATTCTCCAAATTAAGTGCCTACTTTAGGAACCTATTTGGAGTTTTAAATCTACAAGATTTATATTGGAAATATCCCACCAGTTTACTTTAACTTGGAACTGCCTAATTAATTTTTTTAAATATCAAATCAATGCATCTAAAATTGGGACTCTAATCAAGAGTCAGGTACAGGATTTAGATAATTAAATATGTATCACAAAACTGCATAAGTTTTGCAATAAAGGTGACCTGCAAGAATCAGATAAATTCAAGCATCTCTAAGTGACCCAACTTCACTCATGGTAAAAATCTAAAATCTCGGGCAAGTTTTCAGAAATCTGACAGTGATGTTTAATTATGTGTTATGCAAGTTACATGTACAAAAGCAGAAATCAAAGGTGACAATGAAAGTAAAAATGGTTTAAAGTAACTTAAGGGCATTTATAACAAAGCACTATTTAAACTGTTGAAGCAAATAATTATTTCCCTCAGCAATTTGAATGTATGCAATTAAAAAAGGAATGAGTGTTTAATGCAGAGTTAGAAAACGTAGACCTTATAACAGGTGCTACAAATGAACTTACACAATTTTGGGCTGGATTTTCAGAACAGGCCTGATTCTATAAGCACGTTGGCATGTTTAAGGATTCATAAATGTAACAATTAAGCCTTAAAGTATCTGCACTGTTTTGCAAAGAATACAACTTACCCATTCCTCCAAATGAATCGCCATAACCACGCGACATCCCCATATCATTTCTGCCAAACTCTCGATCAAAGCCACTGCCACCCATTCCTCCACCGCTGCCAGCACCGTACATTCCGCCTTGGTACATATCTGTAAGTTTTAAAAAATGATAACGAGGTGAAAGGATACACATTTTTGAATCATCAACCTCTTTACTGGAAAACAAAACTGCAGATGCTGGAAATCTGAAACAAAAACAGAAAATGCTGGAAGCGCAAAACAAACCAGGCAGCATGTGTGGAAAGACTTAACATTCCATGTTAATTATGCCATCTAGCCTCCTGAGTGTTTCCAGTGTGATGTTTCTATTCCAACTCCAGTGCTTTCTGGTAACTATAACGGGTTAGAGGATATACATACTATACACCAGCTTGTTCATTTAACCTTTTATCCAGGCAAAAGGCCAATTGTTAATCAGTATTCTTTCAACATAAGCTGGTATCACATCAATTTTCACACCCAAAAATCTACAAATTCATTTTATACACTCAAGGCCCATCATGGAATCCCTTTAACACCAATATTGTTATCCATTTAGTCCTTAGTTGTGTGCATCTACAAATGAATGCAACTGTACATTAATATGCAAGTCTTAACAATTTCCCTATAATACATTAAGGTCTTCTCAGTACACAAATTAACCCAGACCTTTATACATTTGCTAATCTAGTTTATTTGCAAGTTTGCAATAGATTTTGATAGGTTTCCAAGCACAGCAAATCTATGAGAATCCACCATCCAATCATTTGGAAATCCTGATGGCCCAATACCTGGCTCAGCAGGCAAAGTTTCCCCAGTCACCCAAGTTTGACTTATCCCTCCACTCGACCAAGACACACCAAGTTCACAACAGAATTTTGTAATCTTAAAAAAATCAATTAATCGATGTGGTTTAATAGTGACATTGAATAATTTTGAAAATTTGCCACCCAGCACCAAAGCTCCTAGTGTGCCGCGTAAAAGTAAAAGCTTGGAGGAGAAATAGGTGATCTTAGCCAAGGTAGCAAGTTGCTTTAATTAGTAAGGGTTATTCGGGTTGGCTCCACGTTTGCTCACTTGCTGGAGCGGGCGGCACCTCCTTCAAAGAGAGTGAGAACAGGTCTCATCAGCTGGGGAGCTGCAACCCACTCCTGAGTGAAGCTTCTAGTGCAAATTCGCTGCAAATTCTCATAATTATCACCGCCCAGTCACCTGGCTCCCAAGTGTGTGCCCTGACAGACTGAAACCAACACCAGAGGTTAAAGCGACAGTATCCTTATTTAAGCCAACCCACTTGAGAGTTAACCTGCCTGTTCAAACACAATCTGAACTTTCCAACTGAACCCCCACACAGCACATTCTCGTTTCCTTCAATCCAGGAAGGTTATTTAGATAGGAATGCAAGGAATGTCGCAAATTGGTTGACCACACAACTTGTAATTCGTGTAAATATTGAATTTGAATGTGACTCAGGCTATTGCCAGGGATATAATTGACATGGTTCGTTCGAGGCATTCTTGCGTTTTCAAGGCTGGTGCTGTATTGAGTCGACAATTTAAATAGATGTTTTTACTGTTGACAGATTTGATGGACACTACTGTTGACAGATTTGATGGACACTAATGGGCCTGAGCATTTAGGCAACTGCAGTAGACTAGGCGGTCACCACATGTTCGCGTGGTGGTTGCCTTCATGTTCGTGAGGAGTCCCCGCATTGTGGGAACTAGTCACGGCTTCATTATGGTTGGCACAAATTTTTCAACGTATTGAAAAATTAGTGGCGACCAGAATGAAGCCACCATGGAGAGAAGCGAGTTGCCAGGAGGTAGAAGGTTGTAGCGGATGCTGACCGGTGAATTTCATTGGCTCATTGGGAAATAAAAACGTAAGCAGTAGTTTTCCAGAGTGTGAGTGTGTGTGTTCCTCTCCGACAGTCGCTGTTCCAGTCGCCGGTTTTTCATCCCATTGAAATGAATACGCACGTTCATACACACACAGCTCAGCTGGCGAGAATGTTTATCCTGAATGACCTGGGCATGTGCAGTTGAAATACTGAACACGCTTATTGCAATGGCATACGAATCCCATGTTTGCTGCGAATATATCAATAAATGTATATTTCACATATTCTGTAGCCCAGATCAACTTACCTCCCATGCCACCACCCATTCCTCCTCCACCAGCTCCTCTGTAATCATCCATGCCTCCTGATCCTGGGCAGAAAGTTACATGAAGACGTGCATTGGAGGCTTTTTCAAAACATTCAAATCTATATTATGGCCAAGAGTTCGAACTTGTCCACGATTTCTCATCCCCAAGATGGAGCTGTTCACCATTACAGAGCCTCACATACAGGATCACTTGGCCAGAAAAGTAATGGCAATCTCCAGTGAGAATCCCATTTCATTGCTAGTCAAGGTAACACACTAGTGCTCTGGCTAATAAATAAAAACCTACTTCTGGAAGTTAAATTCAAAGCTGAAAGATGAATTAAAACCACTAATGGTAACCCCTTTCACGTCAGACATCTTTCAATTATGATAATCATATCCTATATTTACTCTCCTACAACCTGATGGGCAGGCTTCAAAATCTGCAAAAAGGATTCTGGAAAAAACTTCCCCAAAGCATCAGGATGGACAGGACCCTGCTGCCAAATGTCTGCTGTGCCATTTAAGCATTAATGATTATCTGGCAACTTTTGCGTATAATCCTTACAGGCCAGCATAGCCAGGTAGAAAGGAACTTTACTTTGCTCAAAATTCAAATGAATACACTAAAATTCTTACCTCCCATTCTCCCCATGTTCATTCCTGGGCCAAATCTCCCCATGTTATCCATCCTGTCCATCCCACCTCCGCCACCACCAAATGGACCATCCATGCCTGAAAGTTAGGTCCAAATTTTAAGATTTTTTTAAGTTTTGGATTATTATACAGCCATATTAAGTCAGCAAACAGTAGGCTAGTATTGTTCACAGTAGGTCTACAAATCAATTTTTAAAAACACCAATCGCAGCCCAATTTCCTCCCAATGGATACAAATTCCAGCATCGCCATTAATTTGCTTATGGGGCTAAAAGATAGGCATCACAAAATACAAATCTGACTGATTAACAATTGAATATGAAGAAAGAGTATTAGGTACAAATAGGTCACCACAGCACTCGGTACAAAGCCAAGAAGAAAAACTAAAGATTGATAGTTATTCCTTGAAGCGACACATAAATTCAAAGTGGTACAATTAGATGCTTAAAACACATTACATGATATATCAAAAGGAATGTTAAAAACTTGCTTTAAATGGGGTTTGAACATAGACTAATAGATTAAAAGGTTATATTCTAAATCAAATCAACCAGTTGTGACACGAGTTCTGCATGTAATTCATGCTTAAATTGCTCAGTGGTAGCTTTGATTAATTGGGAGCTATTGACTACAAAATGCATATCAATCTCAGGTTATTTAAAATGACTGAAACACAGACTTAAGAATTGCTCTTAATATCTGCAAGAATTCTTAACTCCACAAAATGTTGCCATTTTACCATTACAGATTTCCAGATCACAAAGTAGTTATCCCTTTGGTACATGGACACTTACCGCCTCCTCCCATACGGTTCATTCCTCCGAATCCCATTCCATCCATTCCCATGCCTGTCAAGAACGTAGAAAGATTTTGATGATCAATGAAAATTTAATATTTTTAAAGGCTTACTCATTTTACAGTAAATATCTATTTAATTTGGCCCCGAAGAAAAACTACAAAAACACAATTTGTACAACAGCCAAGAAGGCACTCTTCCACAGGCGACTCGAGGGAATTCGGCACATCTCCAATGGCTGCAAAAAAATGCAGCTATGGATGTAGCTCAGTTGATCACACAGACCAGACTCCACACCACTGCATCATTGACTCCAACTGCACCTCACACTGCCTCAGAGAACAGCCAACATTATCAGAGACATGTCCTAGCACCAGACTCAGGAACAGCCCCCCCCCCCCCCCCCCCCCCCCCCCCCCCCCGACTTCTCAACATCCTTCCATAAGCTTGGAGACTGCTAACTTGCTTTTACCCCATTGCAAACATTGAACTTGGGCTGATGTTTCACTTCTGTACTGCAACTTACTACATTGTTCCTAGAAACCAGGGCATCCTAGTCAAACACTCACCCCCACTAAATCACACAATTATTGGATTAGTGCATCAGTTGAAAAAGGAATGGACTGTCTGATTGCCTGGTGACTATTGAAACTGAGGCAATAAAGTCCATCTTCATTTTCAAGATGTTGCTACAGAAAAGTAGACCAATTGGATTGTGAGGTCATTTTTTTAATGGATAAGAATCGCTGCTGGCTTATTAAATTATTTATTAATGGTTAAGGATCTTTGAGAATTAGTTATCTGACTTTGTCAATGGTGGGGCTTGGGTGTGCACAAATGGTCATAGAAACACAAAGTAAATGTTAGATAAACTATATGTGGAGGAGAAATAAAAGGTCCTTCAGCACAGATGTAAAATGTCTTTATAAAACAAAAGTACATTGGTTTAAGAGAAAACAATATAGCATTGCAGGACTTGCACTGTAATGTCAGAGGGCCCTGGAGAGTCTTATAGTACAACAGAGCTATGAATACAGATACGTAGTGCTCCAAATATGACAACACAATGAGACATGGTACAGTCATTTCAATCAGTCAGGGCATTGAGTACAGTGTTAAGATATAACTTTGCAAGTGTAGAAGTGGTTGGTGAGACGGCAGTGGCATTGTATGCAGTTGATCACACAGCAGGTGAAGGATGTCATCAAGCTTGAAAGGATGCAGAAAATATATCAGGAGGATGTTATAGGCTGACCTATAGACGCGTCATTTCTCCTTGATGTGCAAAATGTTGAAGAGGAACTTTACAGAGGTATACAAAATCAAAAGGGGAGTAGATAAGATGGATAGCCAGGCTTTTCCCAGGGTAGGAAAATCCAATACTAAAGAACAGATGTAAAGCGGGGGGAGAACGATTTTAAAAAGACGAAGGGGCTAGCTGGATAGACATCATCAGTTTTCATGCGGCATGACTATGACTTTAAGACGATTATTAAAGCAATGTGGGAAGTTAAGCTGGAAGGTTTATTATATCCTTGGATAATATCGCTAATGCCATATTAGATTAGAAACAGATTAGAAAACAAAATTTGAATAGATTGCCGAAATTAAATTAGATGAAATGGAGCTGTAATTTAACATAAAGGAACAGAACAAGGAAATCATACATCTGAAAGTAGAATCAAATTTGATCCTTTTGTGAAAATTAACCACTCATGAAATAGCACATCAACTACAGATTCACAAGCTGGATCACTATATCTGATCTCCTGGAATTATTTTTGTTTAGGGTGTGCATTCATTTTTTTCAAATCGAAGATATGGAAACACAAAATGTTGGAATAACTTAGTGGGACAGACAGCATATCTGGAGAGAAGGAATGGATGACGTTTCGGGTCGAGAAAAGAAAATTATTTTTTGTCATGGTGTGGAAGAAATTACTATTTTATTGAGTCAATAGTCTGGACTTGGAATGATGAAGGAAAATGCAAGTTTAACAAGATTAAAATTGAGACATTATTTTTCAGCTACGTCTACAGTTTTGTTGCCATTCAGTTGACATAGGGAATCCAGTGGAGTTGTTACAAGCCAGGTGTTTAGTGAAAGTAGTCATTTGTCCTTAAATTCTACTTGCAACAGCAATTTTCTCCAGAGCTCCAAATATTGCTGATATCCAATCCCTGCTTCGAAGAGTCCATCAATTACAAACAAGTCTCCAACCACCTCACACAATAGAAATAAATCAAAGTTGTGACTTGCGGCTGACGGGTCTAGACACAAAATGTTACCCATTCCTTCTCTCCAGAGATGCTACCTGTCCTGCTGAGTTACTCCAGCATTTTGTTTCTATCTTTGATGGACCCTTGGGTGTTGGGCTAAAGTAGCCCTGGTGATGTTGTAGAGACTGCTGAACAAATTATTCTTGGCCTACCCTTTCAGCTTTGCGTATAGGCACGCTTGTACAATTACAGGAATTTGGTGGCCCAGCGAGACTGAATCATCTCAGCAGCAGTGAAAAAAGCGAATGGTATGTTAGCTTTCATAGCAAAAGGATTTGAGTACAGGAGCAGGGAGGTTCTACTTCAAACACAGTATTAGTTTTGGTCTCCAAATCAGGAAGGACATTATTAGAGGGAGTGCATTCACCAGACTGATTCCTGGGATGTCAGGACTGTCTTATGAAGAAAGACTGGATAGACTCGGTTTATAACTCTCTGGAATTTAGGAGATTAAGAGGGGATTCTAAGAAAAAAAATTCTTAAGGGGTTGGGACAGGCTAGATGCAGGAAGATATGTTTCCAGGACAAGGGGTCACAGCTTAAGATAAGGGGAAATCCCTTCACACAGAGAGTTAAACAGCAAAAAAGAGTGAGTTGGATGTGGCCCTTGATCAGGGGGGTCAGGTACGGGACCAGCCATGATAATATTGAATGGTGGTTGCAGGCTCGAAGGGCTGAATGGCCTTTTTCTAACAAATTTGTCCACTCTGACAAGTACAAAAAAAATTAAATCATTAAACCTCTACAAACTTAAACTATTGTTCTTACCTCCCATTCCAGGACCCATGTCCCTCGATCGAGCATTTCCCATTCCTGTATTCATTTCTCTGGCATCAATAGGCTGGCCACCTGGTCCCAGGCCCATACCAACCCCACCAAGTCCCTCTACATTTGGTTTAAAAAAAAGAACAAATTTATTTTTCAAATAAATTTTGAAGTACTGACTAATCTTACGGAAGAACCCTTAACCATCAGATCTAAGTATTGTAAACTTAAAACAATAACAGCACAACTCTGTATTAGGATATTTTGCTGTTAGAAAAAATGCAAATCCTATTACTTACATGATTCAAATCACTTAAAATCTGTATAATATTTGCCAAATCTTACGTAGCAGCATTTGACTTAAACATGTTTAATTTATGCTTTTTAAATTCTCTGCTGCAACATCTTTTACAGCTTCGCTGATGTATAAGATCCAAGCACCTTCTCCAGAGCTGCCAAGTTTTGTCATAGCATTTCAGTATTCTAGTATCTGAAAATCAGCATTTTTACACGGTGCCATTTTGCTGAAAGAAATGTTATTTTATGTGCAGTCATACCCATGTAAGAATGCATTACTACAAGAATGCTACCAATTGACAAGTCTTCTACGCACCTTACTTTTGTATACTGCTGTTTGAACGGCTGCCTCCTGCTTTTAGCACCAGATGATGATGTAGAAGCCATTTTGGAAGCCTCCCTCTCCCTCTCTTTCTTCTTTTTTTTCTCCCTCTCTTATTCCCTTCCTCCCTCCCTCCCTCTCCCCCTTGTTCCCACCCACCATTCTGTAAAATCAAGGCTAATCCCAATGTAACTGCAATCCCACTGGTAACCTTTCATCACTTATCCAGAATTCTACCACTGCCTGAAAAATAATTTGCCCAAAATTTAAATGCACAAAGATTCAATGAAATGCAGAAACTGCCCACTTCCGGTTACGGAGTGGTTACAATTAAATGGCCATAAACAAAATTAGACAGAAGATTTTAAGCTAACAACGCAAATTTTAAAACATTTTTCTGAAAACTACAAAATTGGTTCAATTGCATTTGGAGTAACGCGGGCAATTATGGATTGTATGCAGGCAGAAGGGATTAGTTTAATATGGCACCGTGTTTGGCTGATACAGATACGTGTTTGGCTGTAGGACTTGGTCGGCTCTATGAAATCACTTCCAAGATTGACCCGAGTAAGACAAAGGACATTTATTATCACATACACCACTTGGTGTAGTGAAATTTGAGACTAAGCTAATAGAAGACATGCCAATATTACGGGAGTGGGAATATTTGAAGGAAAATAGTAATAGGATAGGTCATTTTGCTTTGTTTTTGGCTATGAATTAAGTGGGGAAACTGTTTATAAGTTGCAATTTTTATATATACTTTAAAACTAATTGTTTAGCTTGTTAGCAGCTGAACATGCTATAATAAGGCCATTATGGCATACATTAAGAACATCATTACATACTAGGAAGTTGCGCAGAACGATCTGCAGCGTAGAAGTTATTCTTGGGCATTGACTTGTCATCCTGTAGGGGGAAAAAAGTGTCAAATTAAGAAATCAATTTTAACAGCAGGTGGTTTTGCCAGCATTTAATTAAGCTTCAAAACAATAAATTGAAATGGATTCAACTGCTAGAATCCATGAATGTAGTCCTGCCACACAAGATAGTGCTGCTCTATGATCAGAAATTAACTACTGAACTATGCTGATCTGCCCAACTAAGTAAAACACATTATAAAGCACAAATGATTGTTTCCACAAGCCAGGTTTCTTTTAAACAAAATTACAGCTTCTAAATGCAGATAAATTGGACCAGTTGTTTCTTCTATGTTGTGTACCAGAGATCAGACAAGGCAAGGAACAAGCCTAATTGGAACACTTCAGTTTACCAGGGTCCATCAAGTTTTTACACGCAAATTTAACCCCTTATGTATGAAAACAACGAATAAAAAAAGTCAAACATCAAGAACCATGGTTAATTTTGTTTAAATTAATTATTAATCTGTGAAATTTTAAACACAACCTTCATAGTTAAAAGTCAGGTCTAATTTCAATACTGTGAAAAGCAAAATTAATAATTCCTATTTATACACAATCAAACTTACCATTTTAATATGCATTGGTCTATCAAACAAAAGCTGTCCATTAAACATTGCTGGAAAACAATTAAGGAATCTTCAACATTTCCTTGAGAATACTCTGGTATTACCAAAAAGGATTTCCAAAATGAGAACCGTTTACTAAAAATAAAGATTCAATTGTACGAAAGACTGTTCCTTGGTTTAGAATTAAGATCCTGTGAGCTGAGATTGCAGCACACAGATATTTTTATTAGTGAAACCAGGAATGCGAAAGCAGTACACGTTATTGAAATCATTTCAAATGATGCCCTTTAAGCCATACCCGTAAAGGACAGGGGCGGCGTCCAGCCTGCAGCTGTCCGTTTTTTCTCTTTTTTAAAATTTTTAGTTAGTTGAGTTTTTCAGTTTTCGGAGTCCTAGCCTTTTTTATGGGGGGGTGGGTGGGGAAGGGGGAAACTGCTTTCTAGAGTCCCTACCTGGTCGGAGAGGCAGCTTTTCTCCGGGCTGCACCGTCGACCCGTCCTAGCAGCCTACCAGCTGGCCTGGGGGTGCCGCCCAGAATCACAGCTTCGGCAGTGGCACAGAACTGGAGCGCTATCGCGAAGCAGAGCGGGCGATGCCTTGCCCAGGTCGCCGCGCTGGAGCTCCGGTGATCTGAAGACCGCAGGTGAACCTTGCGGAGCTGCGGGACCGTGGGGCGGCCGGCCGTGCTGAACTTCAACTTTAACGTCGGGGGCCTGGGATCTCTCGGCGAGATCACCAGTTGTGGAGCTCCATTCAGCGCGGCCTGTTGGTGTCGGAAGCCGCGGTCTCCAGTAAGGAAGCGGCCGTTACAGGCACGCCAAGCCGCTGAGAGGGTTCTCCCGACGTCGGAGCACCATCATCCGGCGAAGAAGGGTCTGTAACATCGGCCCCCGTAGCGGCGACCTCAATAGGCCCGACTATGGGGACTGGACTTTGTGCTTTCCCTCATAATGGGAACCATAGTGAGGGGATATTTATAATTCTTTAATGTTGTGTCTTATCTTTATCTGTGTGCTGCATGGCAAGACAAATTTCACTACACCAATTGGTGTACGTGACAATAAATGTCCCTCGTCCTTTGTCTCTAAAACCCTAATAAATCTGATCAACTGATGACGTATTTTGATTCATAAAGGATACAAAGAGCTTGAACCGATTCAATTGGACGATCAAAGGTTACTGTGCCCATTCCACGACTCTTTCCATCTTTGTCTTCCACAATATCAGCCCGTGCCACAACGCCCGCCATGGAGAAAACCTCTTTCAACTTCTTCCATCCCACTTTGAAATCAAGCTGTAAAAACATATCATTAAATTACCACAACTCTGGAAATAAACCGATTCACAAACTGGGTGATGGGTGTGGGGAGATATGAAGCAGGTATATCCACACATAAGGGTCCCTTTTTACCCCTTTAAAAAAATATTTCTTTTTATTTTCTCTTCTTTTATTTATTTATTTTTAATTATTTTTTGGGTTTATGTCTTTATTTTTCTATAGGCTATCACTTGTCTACCCCTGGACTGCACATCTGGTAGTCTAGGGGTTTACCAATCACTATTTCCTTCACTCTTTCTTTTTCTCATTCTTTCTTTCTTTACCTATTTCTTCTTAAATTTAAAATAGAATTGGTACACGAAATGTATTTGTCATATGCTGCAGTTTATACCACTGTACATTGCTTCATACCCCATCTGTAGGCACTCTATAAATTGCACATTCCCCACCTGGATCAGTTTCCCGTCCCATTGCAAAAGCATGTGAAGACAAACAGAGGGAATCGTCATTGCTTTTAGCTGCTAATCACAGAAAGTTATTAGATCTTAACTAGACCACAATATTCTGGAAACATTATATCTCACGTGAATTTACTGGGGGCGGGGGGGGGCAGAGAGTCGGGGATCGTGTGATCTAAATCGACATTTAAATTTTCAGTATGTATTATAATTAGATATGCATATTTTAAATATGGTTGGATGCAATCTAAACAATATCAAAAACAGGATTTTTAAAAGTCAATCTTGAACAGCATGGTATAAGGCTCAGTTAATAATATGTAATCATCTGCATAGTTCTCACGATTAGAACTGGGTGGTTAAAATTTTGACGAGGAAACACTTTTTCTCACAGAGAGTGGCGAGTCTGTGGAATTCTCTGCCTCAGAGGGCGTGGAGGCAGGTTCTCTGGATGCTTTCAAGAGCGAGCTAGATAGGGCTCTTAAAGATAGCGGAGTCAGGGGATATGGGGGGGGGGGGGGGGGGGGGGGGGGGGGGGGGGGGGGGGGGGGGGGGGGGGGGGGGGGGGGGGGGGGGGGGGGGGGGGGGGGGGGGGGGGGGGGGGGGGGGGGGGGGGGGGGGGGGGGGGGAAGGAAGATTGGGGATGATCAGCCATGACAACATTGAATGGCGGTGCTGGCTCGAAGGGCCAAATGGCCTACTCCTGTACCTATTGTCTATAAATTCCTACTGTATTTTTATCTTCCGTGGCTTAGCTTTCATGCAGACAGCAAATCAACATCAAAGTTAACAGAATCGTTAAAATGTCTACAACTTTGAAATATGAATGTGATGTCAGACTGATTATGCTCCCACCTCCTCAGCCACAAAGGAAACCATTTCAACCTTTCACAAACTAGCTTCATGCAAGTGATCTGAAAATCTTGTCTAATGGAATTGATCTCTTTAATGCCAAAGAAAGCCAATTATCACACTTTAGTAAATAATAAGGCCTCCCAACATTTCAAATTACATGCAACATTTTTGAAAGATAGATGACTGTTTTTACATTAGTGTTAATTACAATCTACATTTAACTACCATTTACAAAATAATCACAAATAGCCTTTTTCTTCAGATCATTTTACTGCATTGTGCTTAAGTTATGTAAAATAACCAATTCTGCTTTAACTTCTGCACACACACTTCACTTAAGGCTAATCATTTCTAAAATTCACGTTACTGATGTTTGTACCTACAATTTATTTTAGCAGATTCAGATTTTCATAGTAGTTATAAACTCACGTTAACAATGAAGATGGTGCTTCCGAGCCTGCCAGCTTGTAGAGCATTGAGGACATCCCTTGGGACATTTTGATTATTCATGAGAGCAGGAGGGATATTCATTCCAGGACCACCACCAATACCACCTCCACCACCCATACCCATCCTGTCAAAGCCACCAAACTTCTGCATCATCCTTCTTGCATGTTCACCATCAAGATCCTACACAAAGTTATAATTCCAGATGTAAATACTGTCATTATTCATCTAAAAGATAGCCAATTAACAGATTGTTATGTCATTTTAGACCACCATGGCCTTGAGTTATATTACTATATTTGCATGAAATTGATAATCAAGGCAAATAAATAGATATACTGGAGTACTATTCTGCACACAAAATTGGCCAATCATAGTTTCCAAGCAATGAGTTGAAGCTCCAATCATTGGCTCGTTTTAGGTAAAACCGGTAAACAGCATAGTTTTCTCTAAAATAAATGAAAAGTTAATCAATCGACTGCATAATTAATTTGTCTTACCTCTTTTACTTTTAGAGGCCTTCCGCTAAAACTCTGCTTGTCCATAACCTCCACAGCCTTCTTCATATTTTCTTCACTTTTGAACTCAACAACACTAAAAGAAATATACATTACATAATTCCCTCCAGGTAATACTTTGCTTGAAATTGTACATCCAGCCACCCTTTCATCCCATCACTGCCTGTTAATGCAGTGCTTTTGACCCCAGTCTTGCTCTAACAATACAATATGCAGTAGTTTTTTATTTATTTTTAAAACTTGGCTAAAAAATAAAAACATACAAGCATATCAAGCAGCATCTATGAAGGCAAAGCAGAGCTACCACATTTTGTCAGAGCATTTTGCTGAGGAAATCAGTATTTTTTACACAGTGCCATTTTGCTGAACATTTTTTTTTAAATGTGCAGCCATACCCACATACAGTACACAGTACAAGAATACATGCTTGCTACCAAGTGACCGGTACATTCGTTGCCATCACGTTGTATACTTCTGTTTGGACGGCATTTTGGATGCCTCCCCCCTCCCCCCCTTTTTTCCTTCCTTTTTTTCCCTGCCTCCCTGAACAGTCTGTGACCCATAGCGTTACGTGTAAAGGCAATAGCGCTCCAGCTGGTAGCGCTATAATTAGAACCCATAGCGCCGTTCGTTTAAATTCCCACGCATTAAACTGACAGCGCTGTTTAAACCTGTAGCGGGACAAGGAGATCAAAGCGTACAAAAATAATCATACAGATCTTGAAATGTTAAATACTAATATATTTAATCTGCTATAATCTTTAGAGTTACAGTATGACTTTTTATATCCTTGCATTTTTTAGGCAGCAAGATAAAACAGGAAGTCAGGCCGATTTAAAAAAAATCCGTATTTTACAAAGCAAATCCCTATTCTTATCGCATTTCCGTACAAAATACGGAAAATCCGTCTACTTGGCAGCTCTGGCAAAGAGATGGTTACTTTGCATCAAGAGTGTGTAGAAGATTGCCATTAGGTAGAAGTTATAGAAAGGGGCAAGACAGAGGCTAGAAGGTCATTGGTGAAACAAGATGGCAAAGGGGGTCCAGAAGAAGATAGCAAAGGTAAACCAAGGGAAAACCCCAGGTGGTTAGGTACATGGATGAAGGAAAAAAGAATAAGGCAGAAGAGAGCATTTTGGGGGATAATGGAAAAGATGAACAAAAGAACTTGGATGGATTGAGTAGTTAAAAAACATGGTTTAGCTGAAATTAGATAATTTAATATTCATTGATTACCCGATAGAATGTTACACAAGAAAGGCATGAGGCCAAAATTGAACCAAAAGGGAAAATTAAAGTTATCAAGATGGTGGGGGACATGATAGCACAACTGTGTACACCAAGTGAGACATACGCAGCCCCCCCCCCCCCCCCACAATTCAACACTCTCCAGAGATTGCACTCTGTGGTTCCCTGCTCCACTCATCCCTTTCTACCCATTACTCCCCATCCCTTGTAACCACAAGTGGTGCAAGACTTGGCCCTCCACCCAAGCAGCCCTTCCAGGCGAAGCAAGTTTCATTGCACCTCTAGATTTGCAAGACCAACATAAACTGGGCAACATCAAATGCCAATTGGGCTAGTTGTATCCTAATCGAGTGAACGTTGAATTTTCCAATTTCAAATTAGCCAACACTCCCTGTTCCTTTGCCAGTCCCACTTAGCTTCTCCCTCCTTTATGTTATATTTTCCATTCCTTCCCCCCTCATTAACCAGACCCATTGCCCTACCCCACCTGGTTCCTGCTGCCCATCACGCATATACCCATCCACCCAAGTTTCTTCTCCCATGATTCACCTTTCCTGCCCCCTACCTACCTGGTTGCATCTACCCATCATCCTTCCAATATCTGGTTCCACCTATCAGGCTCTGTATCTTCCCTCTATGATGCCCAACTTCCCTCAATTCTCAATCTTTATACAAGTTTTGACCCAACACAACAGCTATCCCTTTGCCTCTATAGATGCTGCTTGATCCAAAGTTTTTGCAGCAGTTTGTTTTGCTCTAGATTCCAGTATCTGCAGTCACTTTTCCATCTTGCCCAGCGGTTTCACATTCCTGAAGCCAATTTACTCACCACGCTATGTTAAGATTACACTTCCATGGATATCTGTTCCTTTCACATCTGCCAAATTCCCATTCACATCAAATCACGTCTTGTGATGAATTATATAATGGTATCTTCATACAAAAGCCCAATTCACACCCATTTGCAATGTCTATATAATCATGCAATTTAGGCAGTAATCAATGAATAGGCACTAACACTAGAAATCATAAAAAAAAGGGATTGTGGAGACTAATTGAAGCCAACCCCTCCCCTTCCCCCACATCATTCAAAAGCACTCAAACAAAATATGGAATAAACTTGGGTTTGAGTATCCCTGTTATCTGGAACATTATTGTTACAATTTAATCTAACCCCAAAATAGAATTTTAGTGAACGGTAAGGAAACTTACCCACATCCCTTTGATCATAGTTGGTAGCATGTAAAGAAGAAGAAAATGTAAAAATTAATTAAAGAATATTGAGATCAATACCAAAATTGAAATAGTTATATTTACATTTTAGGGGAAGCACAATGCTTTCCCCATTTATGATTAATTATCAGTCCTCTAACTGTTTGTATTATACATTACCCTCTAAAAATTTGTCCTTGCATGGTATAGTGCAATGAAGGATCATGAGCCAGTAACAATGCACAAGGAACAGAGGTTCCAGAGAACCAATACAACCCTATTGAATTCCCAACATTGGGCATAGCAAGTGGGACATACCAAGAAGAAGCTGGACATCACCACTCAGAGCTGGAGTCTTGTAAAGTGACTGCCACAGGCCACTCTTTAAAGCAGCCAGCGGCTGATTCAAGAGGCCCGAGTGTAGGTCACATGCTAATATTTGCATGCAGCTCAGAAAGCAAGATGCTAAATGATCTTTCCAAAAATAAATCATGGTTCACTGCCAGGCTCTTTGACCATTCCAACCTGCAACTTATTAGGACCTGTGGGTAAATTCAGAGAACAAGTGCAGTACTGCGTGTAAAATTACCGATTGAAATAAAATATTGTTGTGGTTCCCCCCCCCCCCCCCCATCTAAACCCAGAAGCTATTTCAATATGGGGACTGTACACAAAAAAATCCAGATTACATCTTGTCAAACTAACATGCTTTTAAAATTATTCCAAGACTTCACCCACTTTTGGATAATATAGGGAGAACGCTACTAAAGTGGCAGTTCTATACCATTTAGCTGACCAAAATAAATCTACATTTTTCAGAAACCTTACAGCAACTTAATCACTTCAACCATGCTTCTAAAATCCATCCACTTTCACATTTCCATTGACAACTTATTCAACGTCCTTTACAATGTTTAACACCATTAAGAATCAAAATATTCTCCCCCTTTTGACAATTACCACCCTGGCTGGCATAGCTTTAGGAAAGACAAAAATATTTACTACCCCCAAACAGTTGCTTGGTTAAGTTATATAGCAGATATATTTGGTAAAGTTTATTTTTTGACATTATTTTTACAAAGTGAACATCCTCTAATCGTCCCAATCTAAAGCAGAGCATCAAATCAAGTGCCTGTATCAGAGGGCAAGAACCGACATTTTGGATAATTCATTCACATTACAATTTAAGGCACAGGGGTCTTCTATGAAAGCATACAAAGGATGAAATCAAACCTAGAATTACAAGATCAGTATGGTACATAAACCACATACTCTGTGGAGGGTAAAAATGTGAATATGGCACAATACTAAGCCATACAGAGATGAAGGCCCAGATTCTGATCAGTGTTGAACTGAACTGGAGGAGCAATATTGAGGGGAGCATGTCAAAAAAGTTAGGAAAAAAGTAGTCAATTCTTTATAACTAGAGCAATCCCAGCTGAAAAGTGTAGACATGATACAATGCCCGTTTCAGACTCCATCGTGATGCTTCCCAATCAAATGGCTGGTTCTTTAAGGCGTACTTGTGTACAATTTTGGCATGCACCAGATCAGTGTCAGCATCAACAAAATTGTATCCTACTGCTTACTACGTTCAGGAGGCACAGGAGCAAATGTGGGGCTGAGAAAAAAAATGAAATCCAATGCATAAACTTCTGACTACTTAGCATACTGTACAACATTTTCATGTACTTTTGAAAAAACATGGGACACCCATGTCAAAGACAACAAAAATATTAAAATTCACCAATTAGATTAACTTTGACAAAATAGCACCAAATATGCCTGCTATAATCTATAACTTTACATTCAATCCTCTTCTCTCCCCCCACCCCACCTAGCCACATCCACATTTCTAAGCTTCAAATTTCAAAGTCTAACAAGGCCCACTTCCAGTATTCCACATCCTGTGTATTTTACATTTGCAATGAAACCACAGAAGAACTCATTCTTTATCACTTACCCTCGACTTTCCATCCGCATCCATAAAGAGTTCCACGTAAGTAACCTCACCAACTACAAACCAGATCCCAGACGAAACATACACGGAAGGAGAAAAGCCAAGAAAACAATTGGAATTCAGCAAAAACATTGACAACGTTATGTAGTAACCTGAGCCCTCTAAAAGCCCAGAATATCATTCCACATTCCTAAACCTTCTTACTATGCTATGTACAGGTGTGCAGTGATCCCAAGTCTAACCCAACCTAGAATGGTCATATTAAACCACAACCCTTAAAATCATTGTTACCAGTTACTAACAATGTTACATACAACAGCCCTTTTACATCTACCCAGTGTACTGAACATGTACTTCCCAAACTGGAGCTCTTCTCAAGTGTTCCCAGCCAATAAGGATGTCACGTTATAATATGCAAAATTCACATCTTCCTCTCTCCCTGAACCACAACCAATTAAATTACAAAACAAAGTGATCAAAAAATCAAACATGAGAACCATAAACATTCTACAAATTAAGATTTATAATATTGTTAAACAAGCTATTGCATTATATATTGTGACATCCCCACCAGCAACCACCATAAGCAGCAGAGTCTGCTTCAGTTAAGATCACCATGTACCGGTTAATCAACTGTGAATGAATCAAACCATTATATGACCAAGTTCTTTTTTTAAAAAAAACCAAATTAGATCTGATCTTGAGTTCCCACCTACTACATGACTAGTATCCATTTACATATACAAAACACTAAGCCATCAGCCAAGACAATTTTAACAGTCAGTCCTCGTTAATAGCAAGCTGAAGTTTCATGTTTGCTGCCATCAAGGTCCTTTACCTTTAACCCCATAGCTAACACGCCGTGATTTTTTTTCTTTGCTCCACAGAATTTCAAAATACTTTCCAATTTCATTATAGTTCAAAATTGTCATTCTAACAAAAAAAGCCAAACTTTTGCTTGTGCAGAAAAAAAACTCGCAGGAGATGAAACATTGCTACAACCAAACTTTAAGCTCAATTGTTCAAACAATTGGTACTGTCAGGGTTTCTTCTGTTTAAGACAGACGAAAAAGGATTTTTTCTGTTTGTGCAAGACAAGAATTCTGATTTGCAAATTTTAAAAGTTGGAATAAGTAATTGTACACCCAATTGAGATACTGCACACAGCATATTTTCAGCAACTGGCTCACAATTGTGTGGCATGATTTTGTTGGTATTGAATTAATTATTATACATGCGATGTTTGTCACTCTTAAAAGGGAACAGAACTTAACATGGAGGGGGGCAGGTGAAAGAGGCAGAAGCAAGAATGGGAGAGAAAGATGGTAGAGTTGGGTACGTAGGATGGTATCCATGTAACCAAAAGGCTTTTTTTTAAAAAAACATCTGCATGTTTGGGCACTAAATAGCAAAACATTTCCTGAAGTGACTTTCCTTTTTTAAACATCTATAATTAGTGTACTCGTTCCAATATAGTGGAGCAGGGTCTCAAGCTAAATCCCACTCTGCACCACAATGCAGTAAAGATAAAATTTTAGAAATATTTCTCACCTGAGAAAACGTGTGGGGTAAAACTTGCTCTTAAGGAGAACTGCTTGTACTCCATAACTCTTCTGCCCTGGGCAGTGAGTTTCAACTGTTCTTAACTTGGCTTAGTGCAACACAAAGACTACATTTAGGCTGAATACCGAGTTTGGTTCCCTACACACCTGTACCACAATAATCGCAGCATTCTACTATCTAAATCATTTAAAGACATCGTCAGTATTCTACAAAACCAAAGACATGTGAATCTGCATGGGCACATTCCCAGTATTACACTAATTTTAAACCACCAACTTTTGAGTCTTACCGCTTGAAGCCATCACTACATCAAGAAAGGCAGGAGCGTACACAAACCTAAAAATGACACTTAGTGGTTTCACATGTAAAACAATGTCTGCTGATGTTTCTTTCCTGTCAGACTACTAAATACTGGTAACATCAAGTAGTCCTATTCAGCAGCAGCAGCATGCACCATGGTGGACTGTTCACTTCTGTTCTGAAAGACCAATAATCCTTTTTCACTCAGATACTGAACACACAATTGAATATCAATCTCAAGGAACGTTTATCAAGAATGGTTTTCCAGAGTCAAGTGAATCAGATGATAGAATTGTCACCAAAAATTAGGCAATTAATTTACAGATTTTTTAAAAAGTTATCGCAGAAAACTTTGCATTTTCTAGTAAATGGGCTTCTGTCCACAATTTAGGAAGCGTGCACTATCTACCTCTTGTGTGAAAGATCAGATGTTAATTGGGTTGTAAGGGCAGACAGGAAAAAAGTGTGGTTGTGGTAGAGACAATAGAAATTGTCTATCTCTTGTTTGGGTGCAGTAATGCGGTTTCATATAATTAAAGTTCTTGCTGTAGTGATAACTCATACCTTAATGAGCCATGTTTCCATGATCTTCCCTCAATTTAAGGACATATGCTCAGAAATGTGTCCAACTTAATTTCAAACAGTTTCAGATGTTCAAATCTAAAACATGTCTTCACCAATTTAAAGACAATATCCGTTGTGTCAGGCCAGTCACGTTACCAAGCATTCAATGCATCACTTTGTATATAACACACCAACTCCTTACCAAATTTGCGAACTTACGAAATGCTGGCATTTCTCACTGACCTTCAACTCAATTGAAAAAAAGACAAAATATTTTCTTCAGCATTGCTATTGTTTCAGAAAAGTTGCAAGTTAACAAAACTCCAAATGTGCAAAACAGTCACGTAATTAAGGATGTATAGCCAGTTTACTCTTAAAGTAATGATAATTTTAACAGTAAAGTTATTGAAAGGCGCTTTGCCACCGCTGATCCTTGCTGTTAATGGGGATTGAGAATTAACTTTTGCAGGATAAAAGATCCCAACCAATCAACTTTGAACATTCTAACAGACATAGGGTGCGATTTCTTCCATTATAATGTATCCCCAACAATTTCATAACACAGCCTTCATGGCGTTTGCACTTACAGGATTGAAATTCCTAAGCCATACCACAATATACTTAGTCTGGAGTTACAATCCAACACCAGTACTCCAACCTCTATTGATTAAGGACATAAAAATACTCTAGAAAGATACAGCCGTGTGTATGTGTGACAGTACAAAGACCACTGTCTGAAATGTTCTTTAAAGGACTAATTTCTTAAAAAGTGGAACCGTCTCTCTCAACTCCACATTATTTCCCCAAAGTAATGGAAACAGATTGAGGCCTGGGGCTATTTCCAGTATTTCTTTTATTCAGCCACTTAACAAATAAAATTGTGGAATGCTAGTAAGGTTGTTAAATTGCATCTTACTGCAATATATGCACGTAGTAATTTTGCATGCCAAGCTATAGTGAGTGGTCGCGATTCAATTCTTGAAGGCTTCTAGCTAGGTTTGCCACAGCTCACTTTCAACGCACAACTTTCAAACCTCAATGTAGCCCACTGGCATTGAAACAAGATTGCAAAATTGTGGTTCTATCCAAACACTGTTACTGAACAGTAAGTGGAATATTATAGGGCATCACATGGCACAAAGATATCAAACCCTCTCAACTTAAAAACACCAACTGTCAGGTGTGTCAAGTCAGGACATGATTTCAGGTGTGCACCTTCATAACTAAATGATATTGAACACAAAAAGTAACAGAATGAGTGGTTGAAGAAACAGGACAGTCTCATAAGTGTGTCTTCTCTGCAGATACCGATTGTCATGCTTCACCTGTTTTCTTTTATGTTTCCAATAGTTATGTCACACTGGCATTACAATGCGCAAATAAAAACATCAAATATTAGAACAGTTTGAGCTCTATCAACATTTGATTGTTTTCAGTAAAGTATTGCATGTAATTTTCTCACGGTAAAGTTACATTTATACAGAAAAATCAAGATTTTCTGTACTCACAAAAATATTTGACATAAAATTGCTGTACACATCCAAAATAGCAGCATCGGAAGGTACCTCAGAGTTGGTTACTACCATGAGTGAAACTGCGGCCAATTTGGGGCAGCAGTCCTTAAAACTCTCAAACATTGTGGTCCTTGATTTCAATGACTAATTCTCAATCACTCAACTATTTACTATTGGCCGTAGCTCTAAATTTTATTTTTTCCTGGCTGGCAAAAGACTATGGCAAATTTTGCGTCTAATTTATACCAAGAGTACAAATTGTTTATTAAATGCAAATCCATGCAGAAGAAATGCGAGACGTTAACGAGTATTCCTTCATGGCTAAGAAATTGGTCTGCTCACACAACAGTGATGACATCTGGTTTCCATGCTCTCCCTCAATCATAATAACTGTGACAGGAGCACTCAGATGAAAACAGGCTAGCATGCATCCTACCATTACAGGTATGGCCTACAAATCTGGGTCCACACTACTAAAAATATTGTGATGTTTAGCCAGATAATTTATTCCCTTTTGGAAAATCCTAAACAAGTGACAATACAAATTCAACTCAAAATCCTGCTCTTCCCTTCCAGAATAGTGAAGTGATAACAAGATCTGTAATGATTTTACACACATGGCAGATGAGGCTTGGATCGTCAGGTCACATACTCCTCATCCCAAATAATTTGCCACTAAGAATATCATATCAATTTTGTTCACAGATATACTTCAGAATTGCTGTGCAGACATGTAATGAACAATTCTTCAATCAAAATTCTGCACGTAATTTCTTCAGTAGAAAAGGCTATTCTTCAAGATGATCCATACTTGGCGTCAGGAATTGAAGGTGAAAACAAGTTTAGTTAGTACATATCATATTGAGCGATGAAGTAACTCAACGGTAGTTTAATTTCCAATGAGCACAATTACACCTAACTTTACCTTTCTCTCTCATTAAATCTTTAAGGGTCTGCCATTTCATTTCAAATGGAATATTGCTCACAAAAACCCGGAATCTTGCATTTCGGTTTGTTGAATAAGGCTCAAAACGGTTTCCTCCACGCTTGCTGCTTTTTTCTTTTAGCTTATCATTTTTTTCATTCTTAACTGGAGCTTCATTTGTTTCACTGTAAAGAAATGAGTTTCAATGTTAATAATTTAATTTACATGCTTAGGTACAGCTCCATCCAGCCTGCAAAAAATGTTTACAAAAGTTTTGTTGAGTGTATTATTGTTACATGTACCGAGGTAGAGTGAAAGGCTTTTGTCGCATGCCAACCAGTCAACGGACAGACTATGTCTGATTACAATCGAGCCATTGTAGTGTATAAAGGTTTTTGACAAAAAGCTTTTTGAGGTTATATTTACACAGAAAAGTTGAATTATCTTTAAAATATTGACTGATTGACAGTGCCATGGCGTCAGGGATTTTATATCCATGGGCATGTTTGAATGGAAAGAGCTCAGCGAAAGAAAGACGTGTGGAGAATGTTTTGCAGTGGGAAAGGGGGCAACAGTGCTCCTTGTGAGTGCGAGATAAGATACCACAGTCTTGGTGGGGTGGAATGGTTGTAAATAGAGTGGAAATGAGATGGATTCTCACGAGAGATATGTAGGGATGGAATGCGAAAAGGCACGTCACCAAGGTGAAAAAAAATCGCGTGCTACCATTTGTTTGGAAAGTGAACACACACCGAATTGGGAATTTAGAAACGGGCGATCGACCGAGAAACACAAATTGAATGCTAAGAACAGAACATTTAACGTGTGTGGTGTTACCGTCTTGGTTTAGCGAAAAATAAGAAGCGGCAGGGCAAAGAATAAAGCAGTAATATGATTATATTTCGAAATAGGGAGAAATAGAGCAATACTTAATTGCTTAAAAAGTAGATATGCCTCGATAATCCGGACTAAACGTGCTCAAAAATAAATTATTCTTAACAATTAGACTAGCAAATAAATATACAAAACTAAATCCTCCTGGCGTTCCCCAATGTCTTTGTTTCCAAAACCATGCCCATCTAGAACAAAATAAACAATTTCTCTGGCTCCGAAGGCCTGCCCGTGGTGTACTCCGAGGCGGCCGCGCCGCCCTTTTGTTCGGCGCGCAGGCTGCGGCCTACAGGCCTGTTGAAGCCTACTGCGTTGCCATAGACACACGGCCTTCTCCCACCTAAAACTCCCTCACACCCCCGCACCTCTGGTTCTGATCTTCGTCGCCGCCGCTCGGGATATTGTCCTCTTGCTTCTCCTCCAGCTCCAGGTTTGTGATCGCCGGCTCCTGGGACGTGGGCTCCGATTCCGCCATGGGTGCAGTGAAACGACTAAACGGGCGCTTGTCCACTGAAGTGCAAATGGCCGCCGCGTAGTGACGCGTGAAGGATCCTGGGTATTGCCACAAGCACCGCCCCGCCGTCACCCACGTGACGACACACACGGGTGGGGGTTTGGGCGCCAAACCGCCGCGTCGTCCATCTTATGGGCGTCTGTCCGTCCGCCCGCCCGCCCGTCCACTGTCGATCTGAGGGGGCCGGAGGGGGAGGCACCAGGTGCGGATTCCACAGTGCACCGCCACGCAGTCAGTTCAGCTTTAGCTTATTGTCACGTGTACCGAGATACAGTGAAACGCCTTTGTTGCATGCCAACCAGTCTGCTGAAAGACAAAATGCATGATTACAACCCGCATCTCTATGCAAAAGTGCATGAACGGCGGACCTAGGTGGATGGGGAAGTTTGTAGTTGGTAGGCAAAAGTGCTGGAGAAACTCAACGGGTGCAGCAGCATCTGTGGAGCGAAGGAAAGAGGCAACGTTTCGGGCTGAAACCTTTGGGGAAAAATAGGCAACGTTTCGGGCCGAAACCCTTGGGAAATAGGCAACGTTTTGGGCTGAAACCTTTGGGGAAAAATAGGCAACGTTTCGGACCGAAACCCTTGGGAAATAGGAAACGTTTCGGGCCGAAACTCTTGGGAAATAGGTAACGTTTCGGACCGAAACCCTTGGGAAATAGGCAATGTTTCGGGCTGAAACCTTTGGGAAATAGGTAACGTTTCGGACCGAAACCCAAACGGTTTCGGCCCGAAACGTTGCCTATTTCCTTCGTTCCATAGATGCTGCTGCACCCGCTGAGTTTCTCCAGCACTTTTGTCCAAAGATTATAGAGGAGCTCCTCTATAATCTTTGCTTTCGTCTACCTTCGATTTTCCAGCATCTGCAATTACTTCTTGAACACATGATTACAATTGACCCATTTACAGTGTATAGATAGATACATTATGAGCAAATAACGTTTAGTGCAAAGGCCAATCACGGATAACATTTTTCCTCATCTGCCCAGTCCAATACTCAATGAATTTTATATGTTTCTATAACATCCCCTGTCACCCTCCAAATTCCAGTGAACACAAGTGCAGTCGATCCATTCTTTCATCATACGTCAGTACCGCCATCCCGGGAATTAACCTGGTGAACCTACGCTGCTCTCCCTCGATAGCAAGGATGTCCTTCCTCAAATTAGGAGACCAAAATTTCACACAATACTCCAATGCGGCCTCACCAGGGCCCTCTACAACTGCAGTAGGACCTCCTTGCTCCTAAACTCACAATGAAGGCCAACATGCCATTGGCTTTCTTCACTGCCTGTTGTACCTGCATGCTTACTTTCAGTGACTGATATACAAGCACACCCAGGTCTCATTGCACCTCTCCTAATCTGACACAATTTAGATAATAATTTGCCTTCCTGTTCATGTCACCAAAGTCGATAACTCACATTTATCCACATTATACTGCATCTGCCATGCTTCTGCCCAACCTATCCAAGTCACTCTGCAGCCCCATAGCATCCTCCTTGCAGCTCACACTGCCACCCAGCTTTGTGTCATCCGCAAACTTAGAGATGTTACATTTAATTCCCTTGTCTAAATCGTTAATATATATTGTAAACAACGGGTTCCAGCACCGAGTCTTGCGTCACTGCCTGCCATTCTGAAAAGGACCTGTTAATTCCTACTCTTTGCTTTCTGTCTGCCAACCAGTTCTCAATCCATGTCAATAAACTACCCCAATACCATGTGCTCTAATTTTGCACACTAATCTCTTGTGTGGGACCTTGTCAAAGGCTTTTTGAAAGTCTAGATACACCACATACACTGGCTCGCCCTTATCCATTATACTTGTTACATCCTCAAAAAATTCCAAAAGATTAGTCAAGCATGATTTCCCCTTCATAAATCCATGCTGACTTTGACCGATCCCGTCACTACTTTCCAAATGCGCTGCTATAATGTGAGATATGCGGTGTGCTCACAATCACTACTCAGAGACTAAATCGTGGAAACAAGAGATTCTTTATTATATTTGCGAGTCTGTAGAGTCGTGTGCCTCTCCAAGTTGAGACACACCAAAGTCAGAAAGGTAAACCCCTTTATACACAATTCTACATTCAACCTCCCCTTCTGGCCCTCTCCAATCAGGGCACTGAGGTGCACAGTCTGTAGGTACGTCCCCTCCAGTAACTCCCACATCATACATCGCATGTCCAGACATGTGCATGGTAATGAGCAGTTTCTTGACCAGGGGTGTGTTGTGATATTCATTTATTTTATTAAGCATGCTCAGTTGTCTATGACCTGCCCTAGTTTTGCTCACCTCCAACTGAACTCTCTCAGTTCTCCTATATCAGCACTAAAGCGAGGCTATAGTGACAAGGGTCCCATCTATCACTCCCTTCTACTGATAGGGGTCTATCTACATCACTCCCTTCTACCGCTATACAATGCTATCAATTCTTACTCAAGGACGGCTCTGGTAACTTTTATACACAGCAGTGTCAGAATCCTCTCCCTGGCCTCTATCGGTTTGAATCCTCTTTAAAGCCCCTTACAATAGTGGGGTTTAATCACTTTATCCCTCACATATAACATCTTTAATATATTTAATTATAGGTCTACAGATGTATGCAGATGACACAGTTGTATATGCATCTGGTAAAACCTGTACTTTTGTGGCTGAGAAACTAAATGCCAACTTAGACAAAATATCTTGGCTGGCCTCATCTTGTTTAAACACTAAAACTTTAAACACTAAAAAGACAAACTCTGTCTGCTTCTCCATCAAAAAACTACCCCTAACAAACCTCCTCAATATAAAAATCAATGGTGAGCTCATTGAACAAGTACCTGAAGTGAAGTATCTGGGAATAATTATAGACAATCAGCTGAACTTTAAAAGTCATATTAAGAAAATGTGTAAAACCATTAAGGCAAATTTGGGCTGTTTTATGATTATTAGAAACTGTTTGACTTTTAACTGTGCTTTTCTTTTCATGAATTCTATGATTCTCTCACATATATCTTATGGCTTAAACACATGGTCCCAGTCATCAATTAACGCCATAGAGTGTCTCTATAACCGAGCCTTGAAAGTCCTGGACAAAAAAAGCATAAGGTATCATCACTGTCAAATTCAAAGCAAATATAAGATCCTAAGTTTTGCTAACTTTATTTCCTTACATTTAGTTAAATTGGTCTTCAGGTGCCTAAATGGCGCTGCTCCCCAGCTGCTGTGCAAAACAATAACAAGACTGCAAAGTGGTACCAGATCCACCACCCGAGCAGCGTCAAAAGGCAATTGTAGTATCCCCTTCTGCAGAACAACTTTTGCTCATACTGCTTTTCAGCAAAAGGGACAAAATTATGGAACTCACTGCCAGACCACTTGAAACGTATCCCTACATATGTCACATTCAAAAGAAACACAAAATTGTGGTTAATTCAACAACAATCTTGTTCTCATATTTAGTTTTTACACTGTGCTCTCTCTGTATGTCTTTTTCTCTTTTCCATTTTTTATCTCATTTCCATTTCCATTTTCCTATTTTTAATAATGTTAATCTGTATTATCATTTTTAACCAAAAGCCCTACTAGGGACAAGTGTTGCGAATTAGCTTTGGCTAAAACACTATGATGCATACATCAGATGACTGCTTCGAGTGTATCTATGTTTTTGTATCTGTCCCTATTTAAATAAACCTTAATCATCAACAATCAGCTCCAGCATCTTCCCCACCACCGATGTAAGGCTAACTGGCTACCTGTTTCCTCTCTCCCTCCTTTCTTAAAAAGTGGATTTACATTGGCTACCCTCCAGTCCACAGGAACTGATCCAGAGTCGAGAGAACATTGAAAAATGATCACCAATGCATCCACGATTTCTAGGTCCACGTCCTTGAGTACTCTGGGATGCAAACTATCAGGTCTTGCGGATTTATCTGCCTTCAGTCCCAACAGTTTACCTAACACCATTTTTTTGATTCCCTTCAGTTCCTCCCTCCCACTGGATCCTCGGTCCCCCAGTATTTCCAGGAGATTGTTTGTGTCTTCCTTAGTGAAGACAGAACCAAAGTATTTGTTTAACTGTTCTGCCATTTCCTTGTTTCCCAATATAAATTCACCTGTCTCTGACTGTAAGGGACCTACAGTACATTCATCTTCACTAATCTTTTCCTTTTTACATACCTAAAGAAACTTTTAGTCAGTTTTTTATATTCCCCGCAAGCTTTCTTTCATGCTTTAATTAACCCCCTTTACCCTCCTCTGTTGAGTTCAAAATTTCTCCCAGTCCTCTGGTTTGCCACTTTTTCTGGCCAATTTATATGCCTTTTGCTTGGCTTTAACACTATCCTTGATTTCCCTCGTCAGCCACGGTTGAGTTGCCTTCCCAGTCTTATTTTTTTTGCCAGGCAGGGATGAACAATTTCTGTAGTTCATCCATGCGGTCTTCAAATATTCGCCATTGCATCTCCACTGTCAACAGTTTAAGTAAATAAAATATAAATAATTTGCCAGTCTCTCTTTATTCAAGTTCAGGACCCTAGTCTCTGAATTAACCGTGTCACTCTCCATATGAATTCCACCATATTATGGTCACTGTTACCCAAGGGGCTTTAACAACATGATCGCTAACTAATCCTTCCTCATTACACAATACCCAGTCTAGGATGCCTGCCCACTGGTCGATTCCTCTACATATTGGTTTAAAAACCCATCCCGTATACATTCCAGGAAATCATCCTAGGCACTTTTACCAATGTGTTTGCCCAATTATCTCCCTTCTAACTTTTGCTTCTGTCCTCCTTTTATGGCCCTCTATCTCCTTGTATGGGTCCCACCCCCCTGCCCTGTTAGTTTAAACGTGACCTATCCTACACTCTCTTTCCCGTTAGCTGCACGGATGTGCGTCCACATTGTTGACTCGGCCTCCCCACTTTTTAGTTTAAACCCACCGATGTAGCACCAGCAAACCTGCCTGCCAGAATGTTGGTCTACTTCCGATTAAGGTGCAACCCATCCCTTTTGTACAAGTCACCCCTGCCCCAGAAGAGATTGCAGTGATCTAGAAATCCAAAACCCTGCCCCCTGCACCAACTTCTCAGCCACACATTCAGATCCCCTATTTCCCTGTTCCTACACGCACTGGCACGAGGTACTGGAAGCAACCCAGAGATAACCACCCTAGAAGTCCTTCTTTTCAGCCTCCTACCTAGTTTTCTATGCTCACGCTAAAGAGCCTCCCTCCTCTTCTTACGTCATTTGTGCCTATATGCACAACTACTTACAGCTGTTTACCTTCCCTCACGAGGAACAAATTCTTGGCGCCAAGTTTAGTTTAGAGGTACAACGTGGGAACAGACCCTTCGGTCCATCGAGTCCATGCTGACCAACACACTAGTTCTTTGTCATCCCAGATTCGCATCCTACATACTAGGGGCAATTTTACAAAAGCCTATTAACCTTGCACGTCTTTGGAGTGTGGGAGGAAACTGGAGCACCTGGAGAAAACCCACAGGGACAATGTGCAAAGTCCATAGCACTCATAGTCAGGATCGAACCTGGGTCTTTGGCAACTCTACTGCTGCGCCACTGTGCCACCCAACGATAAAAAACGGTCAAAAGAGATGTCAAAAGCTTCAAGTCTGAGTAATATATATCACCAGCAATTTGTCCGAGACCAGCCTTATCAAAGTTATGAAGTTCCTTAGAAGGCTTAGGAAGTTCAACATGTCCCCAACTACCCTCACCGACTTGTACAGATGTGCTGTAGAAATCCGGAAACTAAATGGTCCCCTCATCAGCTGTAGTGTGGCCCTGACCTCCCATATACCTCATTGGGGTCCTTTGAACAATCTTTAATCTGACTTTATAGACAATCAATATTATACTAAAAATTTCGTCTTGTTTGCCTGTCTGTCTGTGAGATCAAGGAACTACTCCAAAACGGTACACAATAGCATAAAAGTGTTTGCAGAACCGTACTCAACTTTTTCCCATGGTTGTTAGTATCAGGTTTCTTCACATTTGATGTTATATTTCACAAGTTATTGATATTTAACGTTTAAAAAAAGCCAAGTTTGAAAATAGTAACTGCCTTCTGAGAGTGAGACTTTTCTAGCAGCTTCCAGTGGTGATGTCACAATGGCATCTCACAGTCTTCCAATCACAATAGGATCTCATTTAGGCAAGCTGCCATGAAGATTCCAAAAACCGAAAATTACATCACAATGTGATCTCTGCTGCCAATACAGAAGCTATGAGAGTTGACGGAATGGGAGGTGGGAAGAGAAGAAATGTTATTTAAGCATTGTCTTTAATGGGGGAGTGCGAAAGGGGAGAGGTGACGGAGGGAGTGACTGATGGTAGGGAAAAGGAGAGGGAGGGAGAGGTGACAGACAGACAATGGAATCAGCAGCTTCAAGGGGAATAAGGAGAGAGTGAGACTTTTGCCCCCCACCCCCTCCACGTGGGAAGGATTGATTGGCTCAAGGGAATGCCAACCCAAAAGCCAAGTCCATTCATTGGCTCCGGGTGGTGCTGACTGCCCCCCCCCCCCCACACACACACATGGGAAGGATTCATTGCCTCCAGGGAGCGCTGACGCCGACCCAAAAGTCGAGTTAATTCATTGGCTCCGGAAACCCCCCCACCCCCCAGGAAGGATTTGTTGCACCGATGCCTACGCTGACTGAGGGTAGGGGAAAGGAGAGGGAGATGAAGAAGTGGAGGAGGTGAGGGGAGAGAAGAGGGACGGTGAAGAGGGGGAGGGAGTGTTGGAGGATGTGGGGGAATGAGCCGCGCCTGCACAGTTGGGGCTTATGGGTGAGTGCTGGAATATTGCGTTGTCCGAACGGGTGACGTTGGGGGAGCAGGTAATGGGGGTGATTGGCTCCGGGGGACGCCTGTCTCCGGGATGAGTGCTGATGCTGCATTCGGGGACCAAACCTCCTGTGTGACGCTGTGTGCCCCCCCCCCAAACGGGTCCCACTTGGTCTAGTAGACAATAGGTGCAGGAGTAGGCCATTCAGACCATCGAGCCAGCACCGCCATTCACTGTGATCACGTCTGATCATCCACAATCAGTACCCGTTCCTGCCTTCTCCTCCTATCTTTAAGAGCTCTGTCTAACTCTTGAAAGTATCAAGAGTTAGATTTATCCATTATCTGTGCACTGTGGAGAGTTTGATTGTTATCACGTATAGTATTTGACTGGATAGTTTGATTGTTACCACGTATAGTATTTGACTGGATGGCAAGCAAACAAAAGCTTTTCACTGTACTTTGGTTCACGTGACAATAATAAACTAAAACTATCTACTTAGAAAAGTTGATGCCAGGATATTGCAAAAGATTAAGAAGGCATAAGTCATAGGAGCACAATTAGGCCATTTGGCCCATCGTGTAGACTGTGGCATCTATCTTTCCATTACAACCCCATTCCCTGTAAACTTTGACACCCTTACTGGTCAAGAACCTGAGAATCTCTGCTTTAAAAATAGCCAAATACTTGGCCTCTACAGTCATCCGTGGCAATAAATTCCTCAGTCTGACCACCCCCTGCCTAAAGAAATTCCTTCTCATCTCCTACCTTTTATTCTGAGAAAGTGCCCATTTAGTGCACGTTCTACACACTTGGGGCATCGAGGTGGGGAGCAGGAACTATGCTAGGTGTGCTGGGACTATTATTCCAAAGCACGCCTGCCCACATCGACCCCCCAGGGGTATGACAAATCCCCAAGAACTTTCTAACCTTTGGCAGCATCCTGGCGTCAGCTTCTAAGCGGATAGCTTATACCAACCCACCGTCTTCCAACGATAATAACAGTGGAACCAAGGTTAGCTCTATTCAGCCTTTCAGTGTGATTTGTGAAAAAGTCTCTGTACGATTTCCAGGGCTATAAATGCTGGGACGATGCCATTATTTCCCCCGTGATGTATGATACCGCATCGTAAGTGGGTGGAGAATAGTACAGCTTTAAGTGTGGCACTCGCTCCTCCTGCTCGATCCCGGAAGATCTCGGCTTCCTTCCGAACACAGGATCTTGGTAATTTCTTCACCCGTTGCGCAGAGCCGAGTGAGCGAGCACGGGCAGTGAGATGGGGAGCCGAGAGGATGAATATGATTATTTGTTCAAAGGTGAGATGTTAATATCAGTGCCCTCTCCTTTAACCCCATTCATGTCCTTTTGATTCGGCGTGGGGATCTACCGAGGTTCACTCCGCCTTCCGATACTCTCCCATCAGCACTGTCTATGATCTCGATGAGCCGCAGAGTGTGAATTATCGGATGAATAATCGTCGACCTCTGCTTCGCGACCGATTTTGCAAAATTCTTGGGACATAAAACCCCCTCCATGTTTTTGTCAATGTGCTCTTTCCACTGCATTTCCAGATGTCTGAGGTTGCATGAATGCGATGCATCAGCCGGTGATAGCCGGAGAACGGGGTGGGTGGGGTCTGGTGTTGTTCCCTGCCCTTGCGGATTTAATCAAGGATTTATATTCAAAAAGCATTCACTGTTAAATAATTTGTTTTTGAATAATTCCAATACCTTTGCTGGTTATTTTGTTTTAACATAAGATTAACACGTTAATACGTCTACATTTGAAACACCGTCTCGATGCACAATGGCATTATGGACCTCGGACTCCCGTGGTCTTTGGTCTCCACTTTTCAAGCGTGCATTGCGAAGTGTGTGAGACGTGAACTGTTGCAAAATCATCAAGGCCATATTCTAATTGAAAGTACTGAAGCCTTGTTATTGTTGTTCATAGCTCCATCCTCAAGTCCTCATTTTCTTTTCTAAATCATTCCATGGATTCTTGAAGATGCCTGGTCTGGTACTCCAACTTCCCTCTCATTTCCCCCAATCTCTTGCTTGTTATGTGGACCTTCAGGGACCATCCTGATTAATGGCCCTGGAATGAAGTAAACTGAATTGTGAGGTTCAGCTTCAAATAGACTGAGGTCTTTGACCTAAATTTTCATATCTTGCTTTAAAATATATTCGCATGGCACTAGCACGAGGTTTTAAATATCCCATGCTATTAATTTTATTTGTGCTAATGCTATTTAAATTGCTCCCCAAATCCTGCCTATTTTTGAAACTGTCCAAAGCGTCAAATTCAACACACAGTCCTTATGGATGTCGCAAACTAACTGGGCTTGATGGTAAGTTGTTTTAATGTTTATTAGTTCCGTTTATTATTGTCACGTGTGGACACAGGGATGGAATGGAGTACTGTATTTCTTCCTGCCCATGCTTTAAAAAAAGGAGGGAATTGACTGGAAATCGGCTTCTGCAACAAAATGATGCAAATTCCTAAGGTATCTCAAGAAACAAAAATGGCTTTGACATTTGAGCAGCATATGCTACAAAAGAAACTGGATTTACACTACAACTGCAGTATTGGTGTGAAGTTGTTTCACTTTGGACTGACTGATAAAAGATCAACAACCACATTTGTCTCTCTACAGATTCAGCCTTATTTGTTAAATCTTTCCAGCATTTCCTGATTTTATTTTATTTTGAACAGAAATTAATGTAATATTGGTCAGATGGAATCTGGGCATAACCAACTTTGCAGCAAAATGGAATCAGTATCCTGCAGAAAGGATCAGGGCTTTGCATCTGAAGTCAGTTGAAACCAGTCTCTGTTTACGTTTCACTGCGGAACTAGTGCAAAAATGAACACTCTGCTCCATTGTCAGATACTTTGTGTTAGCTTGGCCTCTGAAGAAAAGAAAATCAGACATAATATAAAATAAAACACACTTCCAATCCACTTTTGTTAGTCCTATTCACCTGGTGAAAAAAGTTAAAGATTATACCCCCCCCCCCCCACTTCATTGCCCACTCAAGTATTATTTTTAATTGTCCTGATCAGCTGCATTGGCTACTGAGTAATTCAACTCTGAAATTATGACGTTGACCCATCAAAACTATTGAAATTAAAATACAGGAAATGCAAGTCAACATGACATTGACATTTATTATATTAATAGAAATGTATATAAATTTATTTAGGAAATTTGACAAGAACTTTGGTAGTGGTGACGCAAGCGTTGATTAGAATGCAGTGACTTCATTATATTTAGAGGAATTATGTTAAAAAGCTGAAGTGTCGCACCATGAGTGTATATGGGTAATTTACACAGTAAATTTTCAGAGAACAATTTATAAAAGTGCGCCAAATACCTTATTTTTTAATATGTAGGAAGGAACTGCAGATGTTGGTTTACACCAAAGATAGACACAAATACTGGACTAACTCAGTGGGACAGGCGACATCTCTGTATTGGTGATGTTTTGGGTCAAGACCCGTTCTGCAGACTTTTTTGAATTATGCATTATAGCCAAATTTGTTTATTATACCAAGTTACCTGTGAGGTTGGATAATGCATATGTTCAAGGGTAGTCCAATTTTTAGGGGGAAAGGCAGGAAAGTGAGGTTGAGGCTAAGATCAGCAATTCAAATCTAATTGAATGGTGGACGAAGCTCAAGGGGTGATGTGGCTGACCTGCTCCTATTTATCGTGTTCCTACACTGTAATAGGAGGTTGTGTCTACAGCAAGATTGGCAGATATAAGATTGTTGCATTGGGTAAATATTATGGCAACAGAATTAGAAGAGAATCATTACAAATCACCTTCATCCCAAGTCTCCTGATTGTTGATTTTTTTTAACTAGTAGGAGTAGTTTGTCCACCTGCCTAAACCTTTCATGTCTTTAAATATCTCATTTACAGTAGATTCTCTACAACCACCTTTGTTCCAAAATAATAATTCCACCTTCTTCAATCTATCTCCACAGCTAAGTGCCTCAACTCTGGAATTGTTTTATTATGTCTCTCCCTGTACCTTCTGTAAAATCTTTGAATCATTCCTAAAATGGAATCCAGAACAGAATACAGTACACCAGTTGTGCTCAAACCTGTGTTTAACAAAGGTTTGTCATTTTTCTTTTTACCCTATTTATAAGGCCTAGTATCCCATCTATGCTTCTAACTACCTAATCATTTTCAATGAACAATGTGCACATACCTCCAGATCTCTCCAATTTACCTATTTTACAATTCCAAACGCAATATTACTTCATTCTTCCTTCCATAATATAACCACATTTCGCAGTGTTAAGTTTCATCTGCAACCTAAGCACTTTTGCATACCTACCAACATTTCCTTCAATGATATGACTGTCCTCCTCACTGAGCCAATATTGTAGATGGATAACCATTAGCAGAATTGAACAGTTCTGAAACAAACAGAGAAAGTAGGTTACCTAAAACTCTTGAGTTCAGTCTTGAGACAGGATGGCTACAATGTGTGCAATGTGAAAGAGGACAAAATGCTGCTCCTCAAGCTACTGATGGATGGGAAAGGAGCAGAGATTAAAGTGGCAGGGGACAATGTTTGGAAGATTAATGCAGTTTAGTTTAGTTCATTGTCATGTGTACCGAGGTTCAATGAAAAGCTTTTTTGATGTGTACAACCCAGTCAGTGAAAATACTATACCTGATTACAATCAAGTTGTCCATAGTGTATAGATACAGGATAAAGGAAATAAAGATTTTAAAAGTAGAGTGATTGTAATGAATGATTGTAGATCCATTTGTGGGACCAGCACAAAAAGAGTCGTATTGTTTGGCACCATCTCAGATTCTGGTCAACATTTCTGAAATTTCCACCTTTAACCCCCTGAGCAACCTTGGCTCCCTCTGTGGATTGAACGTGGGTGCTTTGCAAAGCAGGCATCCAATCTATGCATGGTTTCCACAGCGTACTGGAAATCATGTGATTTTGAATGCATTATACTAGACAGGAAAAAGTGCATGTGAATTGCAGCTTGAAATGGAAGGACTGTGTACCGTTACTGTGTTGGGAATTGAAGAAATTGAAGGACAGGAATTGTATCTGAAGGAACAGAACTTCTTCAGGTTTAGCATTCCTGGAAGACCAGATGCAGCTGGTGAAAATCAAAAGCTGCAGATTGCGAAATGAAACTAAGAGGGCAGGAGGCCACAGACAGGTATGTCAAATTAGGAATGGAATTACAAATTAAAATGACAGGCATTGATGTTTGGACGATTCTGACCTGGATCTACAAAATATCTCCTTCCTCACCACCTTCAGAGGTATTAATTTATGTCTACTTCCTACAATTAAAAAGCTGTGAAATCGACAATGGTCTCTGGGTAAGATAGATGAGTGGCAGAATCCTAGGAATTCTGGAGATCGTAAGGATATAGGTAATTGTTGGACAGAGGAGGTGCAAAATATTTCAGTCAAAGCCTAAAATGGATGAGCTGAATTTCCCTCTCACTTGAACTTGCTGTTGTAAATGTCAGCACCACCATGTTGTAATCAGTTTCAACATGTTAACCATTTCATGTGTAATATTCCTTCAGTGTGAGAGACCAAGTGCTATAGGTTTTGTGGTTCTTTCCAACATCTTCCGGTACTGCTGCCAGGAGGCTGGGTCTGTGCTATGTGTTTGCTGTGAGCAACTATCAGATGTGTGAAAATGAAACTACTATTGATTTACTCAGAACTATAGAGATTAACTGACAACCAGAAATTATGAAATTGTGCCTGAACCAAACCAAAACTTTGAGCAACAGAAGAGTTGCTACTTGAACACATCATTAGAAATAATCCAGCTAATTGGCACAGGTTAGAGCTGATGGTAAAGGAAATGTTCCCTGTTTATTTGTCTCTAGTTGTTCTTAAGGAATTGGGCATTGCTGCTCTCCACCAGGTTTCCTATTTCTATTTCATGAGCCTCCAGATTTGCAGCCACCATCCAGTAATCCAGTACTGATTACTCCTCAATACTTTGCAATGTAAGCACATTATTCTAATCCTGGGCACAGGATCTGAATTCATGTCAGTTCTACTGTCGAAATTCCGATCACAATCTTACTAGAAATGCTCAGCTGAAACATGAATCTGCTTTTCTTTCCTAGATGGTACTAGGCCTGCTGCATATTTCTTCCATTTTTTTTTTCATCAATTTATCTATGGGTTATTTTATAAACTATTTTTTTAAATGATGCTCCAGAAATTCATTTGAAACTTCACATTGAAATAAATGTCACTTCTCTCTATCAGAGAAATGTCTTTATTCTACTCATCGCCATCCCCCACCTTCACTGCTGCCTAGACAAACTTATTTATCTGTTTTCAGATCTGATGAAGGAGTGGAACTGAAATATTCCCTGCTTCTCTTCCCATTGATGCTTCTGACCTACAGTTTTTCCAGTATTTTCCATTTTTATATCATGTTACCTCAGTTTCTTTTCACCTACTCGTATAAATCTGGTTCACAACCTTACCATTAATAGTGCATTATGTGTACATTGTTAGTGGTAAGGTCATGGACCAAGAATCTTTTAACCTGCTGGTAATTGGCCTCTTAAGCCATTTCTGACTTGCCCTTTGTTCCACAGATATCTCCTCCACTATCTCTCCTATCGAGAGGTGGAGGAAGGACCACGGAAATTTATATCTTTTTGCCAGTTCTGACAAAATGTAACTCTTTCCCTTTCCACAGACTTTCCCTTTCAGTCTGAAGAAGGGTCCCAACCCAAAACACCACCCATCCTTTTTCTCCAGAGAAGCTGACTGGCTCGCTTGAGATACTCCAGCACTTTGTGTCTATCCCTTTCCACAGATGCTGCTTGATTTGCTGAGCTTTCCCAGCATTTTCTGTTTTAATTTGAAATGGAACAATTTAGGATTCTAAATTTGTGCTGGTGCAATTCAATATTTGGTGCCCAAACTAACTTAATTCCTGGGTGCAATCTTGAATATTTAATTCTCTCTAGGAGATGGTGGTGACCACTCCATGGTGTAATGCATGATTAATACTTGGGAGCTCACTCACTAAATTGATAGGCCTTAGTAGTTGAAGCTGGAGATGCACAAAGGGTTCCTCGTTTGCTGCACATTCTACACCACATGAGCTCATAGCACTTTGAGATTGGGACAGGGGCAGTACATTTATATCAATCACCCTGAGTTGAGGTGAAAATAAGGAAGGATAACATTAGGTCAGAAGCACAATTCATTTGACATTTATTTTAAATCTGCAATAAAAAGATACTTGGATTTGGACCATTGTTATGTTAATACATGGATCATACAATTGATTTTATCATCGTATCTTTCATTTTCTTTTTGTTTTTTCCCTTTTCCCTCATGCTTATTTACTTTCCCATGAAATGTATCTATACAATTCATCTCAATTACTTTCTCTGCTAGAAAGCTCCACATTTTAACTATTGTAGGATAGAGCAAAGTAATAAAAAGCTTACAACTAGAAAAAGTTGTTGTTATGCAACTTTCTAATCATAGTTGTTATATTTCCTGCCCTATATGTTAATAAATAGCAGCAGTAATCTATAGCAGACACATTGTGATCTCTGACAGGATGGAGGCAGAGTTCTGCCTGGCCAGCCTTCCTTTATTATGTTATCAGTTAATCCCAGCCTGACTGGTATTGCAGTTTCCTTTTATCTCCCTGGAGCTGTGTCAACATCTTTAGGAAGTCATTCATGTCTGCCCATTATTTTAATATACACATTCTTTAAAAAAATCTTCTCCTTTCACATTACCTCATGTTTACTCAGGCATTCCAATCCAATCTATACCTCAGTGGGACCCAGTACTCGGAGTTGTTGTAATCTGTCTCAGCAACTGGGGAAACTCAGCAACTTTGGTCTGCTCTAAGATCTTTGGTAGTGACAGAGGAATCTGTTTAGGAAGGAACTGCAGATGCTGGTTTAAACCGGATAGACACAAAAAGCTCGAGTAACTCAGCGGGACAGGCAGCATCTCTGGAGAGAAGGAATGAGTAACGTTTCGGGTCAAGATCCTTCTTCAGACTGTTTCCTTATGACAGACAGCATCTGGGAACCTTCGCGCCCGTGAAAATCAGCACACGGTGAACAAATGTCCAATGCTGCTCACACCACAGAGCCTGTATTCCAGTGACAGCCCAAGTGAGAGTCAACATGCGGGAATGTTCCCTCTCCCCTAACTCTCAGTCTTGACCCGAAACATCACCCGTTACTTCTATCCAGAGATGATGCCTGTCCCGCTGAGTTACTCCAACATTTTGTGTCTATATGCCGGAAGACAGTACCCTGGAAACATGTATCCCAGTAAGAGCTAACTCTGAAGGGGAATTGCTCCTAATACGAGTTAGTTTCTCTAAGAGAAGAGGGAATTGAATTGGAATATGGAGTATGCAAGCACAGAAAGGGGTGAGAGCAACTTTGGATATTGGGGGTTAAGGATAAAATTGCAGGTTTATCAACAGTTCTTTATGCAGTACGGATCAGAGTGGTACTAGGGATGAGTTATTAGGAAGTGTCCACACAGAGCCGTCTGGCTTGTTCTCTTGCGGTGTAAAGGAAGAGAGAGTGGGATAATTTAAAAAAATGGTTCAGCAAACACAAATAAACCTAGTTAGTACTGGGAGGTGGAGACACAAGGGACTGTAGATACTGGAATCATGAGTAGAACACAAAGTGCTGGAGTAACTCAGAGGGTAAGGCAGCATCTCTGGAGGACATTGATAGGGGATGTTTAGGGTCAGGACCCTTCTTCAGACTTGATTATATTAGGGAGGGAGAAAGCTGGAAAAGAGATGGGATTGGGACAAAGGCTGGGAAGTGATAGATCTGCAGATGCTGGTTTATGGTTACTCCAGTACTTTGTGTCTTTCCTTAAAAGATAGATGGATGCAGGTTTTTTTTTTACTTAGCAGATGGGTGGACAAAGGTTAGAGATGAAAAGCTGGCTATCAGCCCCATGAAACCGACCCCATGTAGGGTGATCGGAGGAGGACTGTGCAGATGTGAATCACACAATCAATCATTCCACAATACATTTACTACAATATTTCACTCTGATGTACTAATGGCTTGAAAACTGTTTCTTTTCCAGTTGTGTTGATTGGTGATTCTGGGGTTGGAAAGAGCAACCTGTTGTCAAGGTTCACACGTAATGAGTTTAATCTGGAAAGTAAAAGCACCATTGGAGTGGAGTTTGCCACCAGGAGTATCCAGGTGGATGGAAAGACAATTAAAGCACAGATCTGGGACACGGCAGGGCAGGAGCGATACCGTGCCATCACGTCAGCGTAAGCGCCTTCTATTTGCTCATTTTCTTTCTCCGCTTTGACTCCTTCCCTAACAAGGCCAAGGCCTGCACTGTTTCCACAATTATTAACAAGCTTGCCATTATATTCCTGATTTCTGGAAAACTGGAGAAGACAGGCATGAGTAAGTTGGGATTTGTCTTTGGTGCAACATGAAAAAGCAATGGACTCTATGTGTGCAGGAAGGAATTGTAGATGCTGGTGTTTACATTAAAGATAAACACAAAATGCTGGAGTAACTCAGCGGGACAGTCAGCATCAAGGAATGGGTGATGTTTCGGGTCGAGACCCTTCTTCAAACTGAGAATCAGGGGAGAGGGAGACTAGGAGATAAGGAAGGGTAAGGTGTGAAAACGAGACATCAGAAGAGATGAGCTCAAGGAAAATGTAGAATAAATCATTGTTAGCTGGGAGAAGGTGACAACAAAGCAGAGATAAGATGTAATCGGGGACAGTCAGACTGGTCGGAGAACTGGGAAGGGGGATGGATGGAGAGAGAGAGAGAAAGCAAGGGTTACTTGAAGTTAGAGAAGTCAATACTCATACCGTTGGGGTGTAAGCTGCCCAAGTGGAATATGAGGTGCTCTTCCTCCAATTTGTACTAGGCCTCAATCACAATTGAGGAGGTCAGTGTGGGAATGGGAGGGGGAGTTAAAGTGTTTAGCAACCGGCAGATCAGGTAGGTTTCGGCGGACTGAGCAGAGATGTTCAACGGAACAGTCTACTGCATCCGCTGCCCCAACCTCATCTACTGCATCCGCTGCTCCAGATGCCAGATGATCTATATCGGTGAGACCAAGCGGAGGCTTGGCGATCGTTTCGCCGAACACTTCCGCTCGGTCCGCAAAAACCAACCCGACCTCCCGGTGGCTCAGCACTTCAACTCCCCCTCCCATTCCGTATCCGACCTCTCGGTCCTGGGCCTCCTCCACGGCCAGAGTGAGCAACACCGCAAGTTGGAGGAACAGCACCTCATATTCCGCTTGGGGAGTCTGCATCCTTTGGGCTTGAACATTGAATTTTCTCAATTCTGTTAACCCTTGCTGTCTCCTCCCCTCTCCACCTCTCCCTCAGCCCCTGGCATTCGCTATATCTTCTCCTGACCAGTCTGAAGAAGGGTCTCGACCCGAAACATCGCCTATCTCCTTCGCTCCTTAGATGCTGCTGCACCCGCTGAGTTTCTCCAGCCTTTTGTGTAACCCTCGATTCTCCAGCATCTGTAGTTCCTTCTTTAACACAGAACATCTTGGTTTATGTTTTTTTGTTGGTTTATGGTTACAATTCTTTTGTAAACCAACATCTGCAATGCTTTGTATCTATAATTTTTAAATGTACTTTATTTGCCTCTTTCATCGTCAGCATGTAACCTGCAGGTTTCAGCATGTGAGGGCTGATACTATTTGGGTTGTGTATGTGTGTGTTCTCAGGTACTACCGTGGAGCTGTAGGTGCCCTGCTGGTGTACGATATTGCCAAACATCTCACGTACGAGAATGTCGAGCGGTGGTTGAAGGAATTGCGTGATCACGGCGACAACAATATTGTCATCATGCTGGTTGGGAACAAGAGCGACCTACGTCATCTCCGAGCCGTGCCCACGGATGAGGCGTGGGCGTTTGCTGGTGAGCCACGTGGTAGCTGGAAACTAACAAAACCATTCCCTGCACAGTGCTCAGAGGCAGAGGGAGATGTTGATGCATTTTAGTGGATCCATTTAATTCACTTGCTACTTCCTCTTTCTCTCCACTTTGCATACTAGTATTTCGTAATGTAGAAAGAAGCCATTCAGCCCGTCGGGCCTATGCCAGCTCTCTGAACAACTGCTCAATCTTGTTCGCCCATCTATATGCCTGTACAGTACTCTAATACACTCCCCCTTTAATTATCTGCCACTTATCCACACTTGGGGTCATTTATAGTGACTAATTAACTTACTCGCAGGGGTCAAGGAAAGAGCGTTCACGTCGCGGCCCTGTTTCCATCAATCTTTCTTTCACCATGCACAAGAAGCGACAAGACGGACACCATTGTATGCAGATGCCGAGAGGTGTGTTCAGCTCTGTCTGAACAACTTCTAATCTTGTGTGTGGACTCTATAAGAAGAAGAACTTACTCGCACATCTTTGGGTTATGGATGGAAGCAGAGCACTTCAGAGAAACCCACATGATCACGGGGAGAATATGCAAAGTCAGAATCAAACCTAGGTCATCTAAGCTCTGTGGCAGCAGCACTAACCTCTAACACTGAGCCACCTAACATTACACCTGCAATACTGACATGCTGCCACAGCTTTTATACATGCTGAATCATTCATTTATTAAATTACAATATTTTCTAGCTTTTTGGGAACTCAGGTTTACTAGGATCAGGCAGATGGGCTCCCTAACTGTCCCCTAAACCAAGTTCATTTCATTATGATTTGAGTTTTATTTCATTCATTTATTCTATTAACTCTCTGGATTTATCATGTTAATTCCATATAAGTTTTCTCTTTGTTCTCTTTCAACTGAAGCAGCACTGTAGGCCTCCATTCCTTACCCATGTCATATCCTTCTATTACACATTTGAAATTTGTCCACAAGATGGTAAAATGCACAATATTAAGGCGTTAATGTGACACACGGTATCTGTGACGCAGGGATTATAACACTTCCAGGAGAATTTACATACTTGCTCAAACACTACATCCAATGAATATTGGGTGTTTGGATCGGCAAGTGATAATTAAATGATTTAAAAACATTTATCCCTTTTCCAATATGCATTTTGTGTTCATATCATGGATCAAACCAAAAAAAAATTGAAAATGGGACCGTACATTAACAGGAACTCGTGTCTACTATTATAAGTGACTCCTTTGCATAAGATCTCACCTAACTCTGAGGAGATGTGAGATGGCAGGTCTCCATAAGGTTTGGACTGTGTCATTTTAAAATTATTTTTAATCAATATCTTGACATTCGTAGCACTGTACATTAATAGTCAGGGTGCACTTTGAATTATTGGCAGGTCCTTTTAAATCACTGTTCCGTTACATTGTGTTTGAAGGATATAATGTTGATATTTACTGTGCCTGCTGGAAGTTTCTCTGATTTGCAGCTGATTGTCATTTTCCTTCAGAAGTCAGATTAATGTAGAAGTAATGGTAACAATTTATATATATATTTTAAAAATCATCTCATTCTCTTGTTGTTTTATGTAAACTGATAGCACGTGTCATAACCTCAATACACATCTCTCTTGCACACAAATATATGATGTAATGATAGCATACATCATAACTTCTATATATATAATTATCGACATATAACTAGCTAGTCTTTCCATTGTTGCCTGCAAAAGGCAAGAAGTTGCAGTATCATAAGGGCCAGAATTTTAGACCATATCATAATCATACTTTATTAGCAAAGTATGTTTTGCAACATACGAGGAATTTGATTTGCATACAGTCATACCAATAAAAAGCAAAATACATTTTAACATAAACATCCCCCACAGTGACTCCTCCACATTCCTCACTGTGATGGAAAGCGAAAAAATGTTCAATCTCTTCCCTTCTTTGTTCTCCCGCGGTCGGGGCCTCGAGCCTTCTGTTGACGGGGCGATCTTGGCTCCCGTAGCCGGCGGTCGGGCCCTCCGCATCTGTGCTATCAGGCTTCTGCATCGGGGTGGGGGGGGAATCTCACCTCCCCCGCACCAGGCAATCTGACCCCGGGTCAGGGCTGGTCGAAACCTTCTGCGTCGTTTGGAGCTCCCGACATCGGTCTCTACCAGAGACTGCAAGCTCCTCGATGGTAAAATCCGCAGGCCGCTGTTGGAGCGTCGATCCCAGGCAAGGGATCACAGGCTCCAATGGTAAGTCCACAGCCCCGCGATGGGGCTCAAAGTGCAGTCCCAAGCAAGGCCTCCAGCTCCATGATGTTAGGCCGCAGAGCAACTGGAGATACTATCCGGAAAACAATCGCATCTCCAGCAAGGTAATAGATTGAGAAAAAGGTTTCTCTTGCCCACTCCCTATATAAAACAAACCAGAGAACATTAACACAAACTTTTAAAACACACTAAAAATTACAGAAAAAAAGACAAAAAGATAGACAGACTGTTGGCGAGGCTGCCATTGCTGATGGCGCCACCCGCTGGTATATAAACACCATGTTTGATTTTACTTCTGAAATGGAGTGATAAGTCACTCAAAGTTAAAGAAGTCTAATGAAAAGTAAGCAGGTCCTCTGGAAGTTAATTGAGAGGTCACTCAATGGTTCAGGCATCATCTGTTTTAGTTTAAGAAAGAACTGCAGATGCTGGAAAAATCGAAAGGAGACGAAAATGCTGGAGAAACTCAGCGGGTGAGGCAGCATCCATGGAGCAAAGGAATAGGTGACGTTTCGGGTCAAGACCCTTCCTCAGACTGTTTTAGTTTAGCTTAGAGATATAGCGCGGAAACAAGCCCTTCGGCTCACCGGGGTCTTTGCCGACCAGCGATCCCCGCATATTAACACTATCCCACACACACACACTAGGGACAAGTTTTACATTTACCAAGTCAATTAACCTACAGTAAATACCTGTACGTCTTTGAAGTGTGGGAGGAAATCGAAGATCTCTGAGAAAACCCACAGGTCACGGGGAGAACGTACAAACTCCGTACAGACAGCACCCGTAGTCGGGATCGAATCTGGGTATCTGGCGCTGCATTCGCTGTAAGGTAGCAACTCTACCATTGTGCCACCGTGTCATTTCTACTTTCTCCCTTAATTTCTAATGTTTTATTGCAACAATTCTACAATAATACAAATAGGTAATTCATGTGATGTAACAAAACCAACTTTAAATTACCTTTTTTCACCCAAAATACCAGTTACACTGACAAATTCTGCATACATGAATCTTACTGGAGCTTTATTGAACTCTGCTTCACATGGGTAGGAATTGAATTGTTTCTTGCTCACATGGTTTATTCAGATTACAGATGGTTTCTCTGTTCTCTTTTGATGTAGAAAAGAATTCGCTTTCATTTATTGAAACATCTGCCTTGGACTCAACTAATGTGGAGGAGGCTTTCCAAAATATTTTAACAGGTAAAACCTAAAAGGCGGCCCACATCTGAATAAATGTATCTATGCTGTGAATTAAACAAAAAATAAATAGAATAAAATAGGAAACTGTAAATCTGAAATCAAAACAGAACATGTCAGGAGGTCAATTGGTTTGGAGGTTAAAATGGAAAAAGCAAGCTATTCCCTACACTGTTTTGTACCATCAATGTCTCCTTAACCAGATTATTGAGGGTCCATGATATTGCTGTTGCCAATTTTCTAGATCAGAATTTCAGTCTTAACTCAAATTATAAATTAGCAATGTCTAGAAATGTAGTTTGAAGTCACACCACATCTTTGTGGACCACTCAATCCAATCTCATTGAGAAATTAAATATAACCGAGAGGCAGGAAGATACTCAAACCCCAAGCACCTCTGTGGGTTACATCTTGGAACCTCTCGTCTTACTGTCGCAATTTAAAACTTTTGCATCACCTCATTGATGCATGTGGTTAGGATGTTCAAGAAACAAACTAATTTGTTTATTTTCTGTAGATTACCAAAGATTACATAGTGTTATGTAATGAACTGGATTTGATAATGGAACTTGAGGTTAAGGAGCCATTAGGAGGTAGTGACTATAATGTGATCAGGTTTAATCTACAATTGGAGAGGGAGAAGGGTAGATTGGAGGTGTCAGTGTTACAGTTGAATAAAGGGGACTATGGAGCCATGAGTGAGGAGCTGGCCAAAGTTGCCTGGAAAGATACCCTAGCAGGGATGACAGTGGAACAACAATGGCAGGTATTTCTAGGAATAATACAGAAGGTGCAGGATCAGTTCATTCCAAAGAGGAAGAAAGATTCCAAGGGAGTAAGGGGCGACTGTGGCTGATAAGGGACGTCAGGGACAGGATAAAAATAAAAGAGAAGTACAACATAGCAAAGATGAGCAGGAAGCAAGAGGATTGGGTGGTAGACAAAAATGCTGGAAAAACTCAGCGGGTGAGGCAGCATCTATGGAGCGAAGGAAATAGGCAACTTTTCAGGCCAAAACCCTTCTTCAGACTGATGTGAGGGTGGGGGGGTGGGAAGAAGAAAGGAAGAGGAGGAGTCAGTGGGCTGAGGAAGAGCTGAGAAGGGAGGAGAAAGTAAGGACTGCCTGAAATTAGAGGTCAATGTTCATACCGCTGGGGTCCAGATTGGGTAATGTTTAAAGAACAACAGAAGATAACTAAAAGGACAATACGGGGAGAAAAGATGAGGTACGAAGGTAAGCTAGCCAAGAATATAAAGGAGGATAGTAAAAGCTTCTTTAGGTATGTGTAGAGGAAAAAAATAGTTAAGACCAAAGTTGGACCCTTGAAGACCGAAAAAGGTGAATTTATTATGGGGAACAAGGAAATGGCAGATGAGTTGAACAGGTACTTTGGATCCGTCTTCACTAAGGAGGACACAAACAATCTTCCTGATATAGTAGTGGCCAGGGGATCTGGGGTAACCGAGGAACTGAAGGAAATCCACATTAAGCAGGAAATGGTGTTGGGTAGACTGATGGGACTGAAGGCTGATAAATCCCCAGGGCCTGATGGTCTGCATTCCAGGTTACTTAAGGAAGTGGCTCTAGAAATCGTGGATGCATTGGTGATAATTTTCCAATGTTCTATAGACTCAGGATCAGTTCCTGTGGATTGGAGGGTAGCTAATGTTATCCCACTTTTTAAGAAAGGCGGGAGGGAGAAAACAGGGAATTATAGACCAGTTAGCCTGACATCGGTGGTGGGGAAGGTGCTGGAGTCAATTATAAAAGATGTAATAGCTGCACATTTGGATAGCAGTAACAGGATTGGTCCAAGTCAGCATGAATTTACGAAGGGGAAATCATGCTTGACTAATCTTCTGGAATTTTTTGAGGATGTGAGATTATCCACTTTAATATCAAAAACAGAAAGGCAGATTACTATCTAAATGGTTTCAAGTTGGGAAAAGGGGAAATACAACGGGATCTGGGGGTCCTTGTTCATCAGTCTATGAAAGTAAGCATGCAGGTATAGCAGGCAGTGAAGAAAGCGAATGGAATGTTGGCCTTTATAACAAGAGTCGTCGAGATTTGGAGCAAAGAGGTCCTTCTGCAGTTGTACAGGGCCCTAGTGAGACCACATCTGGAGTATTGTGTGCAGGTTTGGTCCACTAATTTGAGGAAAAACATTCTTGCTATTAAGGGAGTGCAGCGTAGGTTTACAAGGTTAATTCTCAGGATGGCGGGACTGTCATATGCTGACAGAATGGAGCGGCTGGGCTTGTACACTCTGGAGTTTAGAAGGATGAGCGAGGATCTTATTGAAACATATAAGATTGTTAAGGTTTTGGACACGCTAGAGGCAGGAAACATGTTCCCGATATTTGGGGAGTCCAGAACCAGGGGCCACAGTTTAAGAATATGGGGTAAGCCATTTAGAACGGAGACAAGGAAACACTTTTTTTCCATGGAGTTGTGAGTCTGTGGAATTCTCAGCCTCAGAGGGCGGTGGAGGCCGGTTCTCTGGATACTTTCAAGAGAGAGCTAGATAGGGCTCTTAAAGATAGCGGAGTCAGGGAATATGGGGAGAAGGCAGGAACAGGGTACTGATTGTGGATGATCAGCCACGATCACATTGAATGGCGGTGCTGGCTCGAAGGGCCGAATTGCCAATTCCTGCACCTGTTGTCTATTGTCTATTAGTTTACCTCCTTCCAGCAGCTGGATGGCAAACCTTGATTGAAGTATGTTGGAGATGTCAAGCCAGAAACAAAAAGCAAAGAAAGGAAATGCAGTGAAGTAAAGAATTTTGCACAACCTGCTGACTATTGAGCCCATTGAATGAGTTGGTGGTTGTCCCCACAAAAACCTATTCACAAGTGCATTCTTGAGCTTTAGCAGATTAGTTAAATCAGAAACCAATGAAAAAGGACAATCCCAATAGTGTTAGTGAGGCTGCTATGCTCTGTGTTATAGCACAGAGGAGAGGAATTTAAACAATGAACATGTGTGAAAATGTTCTTTACCTGAGAATGTAGTGCCGGGTAACTTTTCTTTACCCTTAGACACAAAATGCTGGAGTAACTCAGCGGGACAGGCAGCATCTCGGGAGAGAAGGAATACGTGATGTTTCAGGTCAAGACCCTTCTTCAGACTGAGAGTCATGGGAGAAGAAAACTAGAGATATGGAAGGGTGACTGTGTAAGGTGTGAAAAGGACAGATCAAAGCAGATGATGTTCAAGGAAATGGGCAATGATTCGAGCCTGGGTTAAAATGTGGTTATAGAGCTGGAGAGCAGGAGGAATCGCAGATGGGAAGCAGTGAGAGAGGGTGTTGCAGAACCTTACCCTGATCAACTCTGAGTTGCTTGGCTGGGTATATATGGAGAAGTTACAATTGGGCTCAGTGGCTCAGAATCAGAGAAGTGACAAAAAATGTAGTTATCATGGGATTAATTTGTGAAAAGAACGGTGTGAATTTGGCTAAAGGGACCAACGTTTTGGATGAGTTTAAGTTACTGTGATGTGAAATGGGAGGTCTGGCTCCATGGCTGAATGTGACATTATTATACTGGCAAAATTATACGGTGACAGTATCTTGGGAGGGACCAGAAAATAATTATATGGAGAGTTGCGATTAGTGTAACTTTTATTTATTTATTTTCTAGAAATTTATCGCATTGTTTCTCAGAAGCAAATCTCAGACCGGATGGCACATGAGACGCCTGGCAGTGACGTTGTTGAGATTGATGTTCCCCCAACAAGTGATGGGCAGAAATCAAGTAAACTGGCATGTTGTCAGAACATGTAACCATCTGATTTTGTTCTGCTGTGGTTCTCACCCCTGTCTGTCCATTATTGTAAGTGGAATACTTCAGTCCAATGCACTGAATGATTTAACCTTTTGTTGGATTTTTTTTTGCTGTTACCATAGGCAGCAAATAATTGCTTAAAACATACAGGTAAAATCACAAGCTCCCTTTGCTCAAGGCCTAAAGACAAGCTGCCACTAATTCAATCCCAGTTTTAACTAACCTCTCATTCTCGGCTGAGAATAAATACCGAGGCAAACTGATAAGGATATCCTTGGCATTCCAGGGCCTGGGCGATGGAAGGAAAGCCTTGCAAGTCTGCTGTTTCCAAAGGCCTCGCAGATGTGACCTTCATATAATCTCATTCCAGTTCCAAATGGATCTGAATGCACAGCATAAACCTGCACCAATTCGGGACAAATTCAATTCCAGTCCAAAGTGATTCAAGAGAAAATATTTAAACGGAGATGAAATATGTGTTCTATAAAGGAACAAATATTGCCATTTTATAGTAAATATAATTAAAAAATAAATGTGGTTAAATTCTAGCAATGTCTTTCAGCCTGTTCCTGTATTTATTTATTAATAAACAACCTGCTTTACGAGAGACCAAATCATGCATTGGGATTATATTTGTACAGGCAGTGGCGTTGTAGGGCAACGGGTTTCAAAGTGGAAGAGAAGGAGGACTAGGGGCAGCACAGCGGGAGAACTGCTGCCTCACAACACCAAAGACCAAGGTTCAATCCTGACCATGGGTGCTGTCTGCACGGAGTATGCACATTCTACCTGTGACCACGTGGGTTTCCTCCAGGGGCTCTAGTTGCCTTTCACTTCCCAAAGATGTGCAGATTTGTAGGTTGTCCCTAGTGTAGGATTGAACTAGTGTATGGGTTATTGCAGGTTTGCGGGGACTCGGTGGGCCGAAGGGTTTGTTTCCATGCTGTATCTCTATGACTAGGAGAGGATGGAAGCACATCTGAAGAGAAGGATGTTTAATTAAAAAAAGATTGGAGAGATATTACAAGACAGGTGCTGGTTTAAACCGAAGAAAGACACAAAAGCTGGAGTAACTCAGCGGGACAGGCAACATCTCGAGAGAAGGAATGGGTGACGTTTCAGGTCGAGACCCTCTTCAGACAGGATGTTGAGTAACAAATTCAGTAAGATTTGTGTGACTATAAAATTGTTATTGATCATAAGTGGAGTAAAAAGTGGGCTAGTATCAGTGAAGTAGGTGCACAATGAGACCCTTGAGAAATGATGGAAACCAGCATGTGCACTAAGCCCAACATTATCTTTCCCCAGCCTCAGAGGCTTTCTCTTATTAAATACTCCACATTTAAATATCTCTATTGCATAGAAGCCCAAGTTATATTTGCATTGCAAATTGGTTAAAGAGTACCAAGAGAACACAACTATGAACAATGGTTGGGGTTCAGCAGGCAAGTGTGAAAAAAAGAGGCATTCCCACCAGTGTTCACACAGAGATCTCCACTTTCAAACAAACCAGTCTTCAGCCAATTTGATTCACTCTGTGATAAATAAGTGGATGTGAACAGTGGATACTGCAAAGCCTCTGGGCCCAGGGAACATTCTGGCATCATTATTGAAGACCTGTACTCCAGAACATTGTGTGCTGCAAACCATGCTTCTCCAATATTGTTACAATCTACCTGACAATATGGAAAACTTCCCAGGTGTGCCCACTCTAATAAAAAAGGACAAATCCAATTAGCTGATTACCTAATCAATCTCAATCTATTCTGTTCATCAACAAGAATGGACCCAAAAATGATGTAACCTGTCCATTCCTTCCACAGGTGCTGCCTGACCAGCTGAGTTCCATCAGCACTTTGTGTTTTCCACAGAATGTTTGCTCTCTGACATGTGAACCGAATGGGCTGTTTATAAATGCACTCCCAGACAGGCCAAGTAAACAGGAGTCAGTGCCAAACCCAACAATATATATTTTTAGAAACGAGGAACTGCAGATGCAGGTTTATACCAAAGATAGACACAAAATCCTAGAGTAACTCAGCATGTCTGGCGAAAAAGGCTGGTTGACGATTCAGGTCGGGACTGATTAAGGGGCTGATCTGCTAAGTCACTCCAGCACTGTGTCTATCCAGCAAAACTTTTGCCAGTTAGTAGCCACGCATACTCTATCCAGACAGAGACAGAACAAATCAGGAGAATTACTCTCACCCAATTCCAATTCAGTTATCTCAGGAATATCCAGAATTTTAACTATTGATCGAGCTGGCAACAATGCATATCAAGTTTAAAACCACTTTTGGTTTACAGGAGGTAGACAAAAATGCTGGAGAAACTCAGCGGGTGCAGCATGGAGCGAAGGAAATAGGCAAAGTTTCGGGCCGAAACTCTTCTTCAGACTGATGTGAGGGTGGGGGTTTACAGGACTTTGTTGTGTACTTTATATATGTTTGTGTAGCTTTAATAACAATATATATACATTTTATACATGTTTAAATTTTAACAAAGTTACAGTAAGAAACTCATCAACAGAATGGTGTCTGGATAAGGTTTATTCAAGGTTCTAAATTGAATTGCGAGTACAAGTATCTTATTATAAAATGGAATGAAGACAAATCAGCCAAAGGTATATAATAATTGTGATAAAATACAATGACTGGATATATATTTACAATATAAAGCAATTGCAAACAAGATAGATAAAACATTATACATTCAAAGAATAATGACATTAGCAATGTATAGAGCAAATAACTACCAATTGGACAAAAAAACCACAGAAACTTTACACTTGATGAGGTGTTGAAAACCTCAATCCATTTCCATGCAAAAAAATCCTTTCAGTAAAGAGCTTGGTACAGTCTTTTCAAAACATAACTCAAAATCAAACATTTTGAAATAAATGGATGAACCACTATTGCATAAGTTAAAGTGTTATTATCAACTTTTTCAAGAGATGGTCCAAAGAGGAAGAAACGATTACTGAACAGTTTCAATTCTTAACTGGAATTTACTCCACAAGGACAAAATGTTATCCATCACTAAATCAGTACACACAAGAGCTGTATTCTGTTCAAGTCATTTTAGAGTGTCATCATAAAACACTTCGTTTAGGGAGGATTTTTAGGCACCCTCCAATTGCCAGTCTTGTTCCTCATACAACGGAACTAACAAAAGCCCACTTAAGTACTGAATTTAAAAATGCCTTCAGTTTCCTAAAATATGACAGGTACTATTTTGATATATCAAAATGATACATACATTATGGAAGAGGGAACTAGTTTGATACATCATAAGTGGATTTTTTTTTCAAAGATTAATGACCAAAACTGTATTGGAGTTAAAATTCAGTGCATCATTGTGATTGGGCTAAAATACAAACAACTCCCCAATGAGAGATTCTAACTAATGATTTCTTCTCTTTGTGCAAAGTCAAAGGTGCTTTAAAGGTAAAAGGTCTTCTTACAAATTTCACCTCATCAGTTATTTCTCTGGATTGAACTTGCTGTTTGTATAATGTTCTTCCATTTTTATTAAATTAGCCATTATTTGTTAGACACAAGAGCCCTACAGTGGCTTTTAGCCGATTGTTTGATCATTCTAGAACTGAGCAAGACAATGTTTATACTTGTGCAACACCAGCAGGGACAGTGTTAAGAAGCAAGAAACTCAGTAACTGCTCTTTTTCAATTTAGACACTGAGACTTAAAATGCAGCGCCGCTAGAAGCCTATAACAAAAACAGCAATGCTAGAAACAGTCAGGCAGCATCTGTGGAATGAAAAATGTTTTAGGTCCATAACCCTTTGCCAGTTATGCTGAGTGTTCCTAGACATATCTGTTTTTATTTCAGGTAGTGGGACCTAAATGTCTTGATCCGCATGGTTCAGCCAGATGCCGAGTCCTTTTAGAAATAAATCCCATTTTTTGGGATACTAAGAAATTAAAAACATACACAGATAAATCAATTAGGTGCACATAATAGAATTAATTTCAAATTCAAAGATGCCAAAAATAACACAAGGCTCCATTAATCTGTGTTTGTAATCTTGCTCTCAACAACGTAGAATATTTTAACAAAGGTATATATAACTGTTGTAAACACGTTACATATCTTATTCTAGTCCTTGGAAATCTAGTTTTAAGAAATATTTTAATAGCCAAGTTCACAAAACTGTATCACTTTGCAGTGCATTATATAAAATTCATAAAATTAAATCCAGACCTTCCTCCAATGAGTCTGAATATTAGCACAGAGAGGCAAATTGTCACATCAAAATAAAGAATTATACCAAGACCAAGAGCGGAAACTGTTTTTTGGATTTTGGATTGACAACCAATCAATAAATGGAAGTAATCTAGAAAGAGCGAATGGAACAACTGTGTGCATTAATATTACCCATTTAACGGTTCTGGGGATAAAAGCAGAGTTTTTAAAATAGTGGCATAAACATCTGTGCATCAATTATGCTTTAAATCTTTGAATAAATAATCAAAAAGATATTAGATAAGGAGGATCTTAAGTAAAAAGGTTATTTATTCCTGTAAAATTAGAGTTGTGTTCCATTCTCGCAATGAAACTGTACTTTAATTTTAACAACTTGTTGTTTTTCTCAAATCTATCAACCGAAACCTTGTGCAACACCTATGACCACATCTCAACAAGATTTCTACAATTTTGAACGTGATTTTTGCCACAAAGCCACTTTGGTCATTAGTTATTATATTTTTGAAATTCTTGATAATTGATCAAAATAGATCAGTTTCTTCAAAGGTTAGTATTTAACCAATGGAAAACGAAACTCTCCTGCGGCTAAACCTGACTGGGGTAAGGGCTCCAAGCTTGGTGGTCAACCTCTGTCGTACAGCTATCTTTCAAAAAGTGAGTATGAGATTATCTTGTTGTAAGACTGCACTGTAAAAAAAACCCTTTTTTTAACATGAGATATCAATAAATGTGCACTCATCAACAGTAGTCAGGACACACTGATCAAGAGCAGGAACCTTAATTGAGACTTCATGATGTGCGATCACTAGCCACCTTTATAAAAACATTTCCTAGTATCAGGGCAGGATATGATTCACCATTTTCACCTTAATTTCCCCACACTGTTACACAGTTCTTACTTCATTTTCAACCAGTTATATTAAGTCAGACCATCAAACTCACTATACCTCCAAACACAATACAAGAATTAAACTTAATTCATTTGTTAATTCTATTAATAAGAAAGGGAACAAAAACACTGATTTGTGCAAATATATATTTTGCAAACTGGCTTTGGACAGGGATTAACTATTTTTTTTAAAGTGCAGATCAAATGTAGATAAACTGCATCTGAAACAAAACTCTTTTCCACTTCTAGGGTTAACAATTAGAAGATTCAATGGGGACCTACATGGTCATATTTTGCAATTTTCTGCATTAAATAAAAAAAACGTTTTCCCTCAGTAGCACACATGGATGCAATTTTATAAACATTATGAAGTAAACCAGGTTTGATCAATTCATAGCAATTACTGAGAAAAGGGAATTAAAGTAAGCAAATTAAAGCGCAATGTGGCAAGTGTATTACTAAGTAATGCAATATGTGAAAATAAAAGTAAACTCAAGTTAATTCTACAGTTTAAAACAAAGTCTAAACTCAGTCAGATGCTTATAATTAGAGTACCTACAACTAGATAGCCACGTTACACCAGTCAGCAAAATTCTTTGAGCCAGCAGGCAAAAAAACCCCAGCTTTTCAAGCCTGAAATGTACAAAATAAACCCATCAATAGATTACAATGCTAGGATTCTGTACATGACCGGAGAAAAGGCTGCTGCACATCACTGCATCTTTCACGGTTGATATTTCATTCAACAGGGCAGGTTTCTACTCCAAATTCGTTCACATAACAAAATAGTGGATTAGTTCTTTTTCAAAGTTGATAACTTGATTTTATTCATATACTTGATTAGTTCAAATTAAAAGGATTAGTTCAAAAAAGCAGAAGATTGCAAAATTCTCTTATGGAAATATTTGTTTAAGTCAGGTGTTATATCTCAACTCAAGAGTCAAGTTTAAACTCACCCCCTTCTTAACCCTTGACTTGAATCTACATTCTAGTCTGCCACTTCAAATGCTATACTGGATGCTACCGGATGCTATACAGTCAGTGGTATTGTTGCTTAGATGATAAAGTAAACCAAGACACTAACTATCGGTTCTGGTAGACATAAAAATCTTTAAAAAAAAACAGGTAGCATTCACAATTTTTTAGCCAATACTTTCTTTTCTATTTCTCCTAAATGCTTGTCTTTTTTTTCCCGGATTTCTGTTTATACATCCCGTTGAGCAAAATTGCCATTCACTTTGATAATAAGAGTAGTAAATCTCTGCCACAAAAAAAAAATCCAATGGTTGTGGCTGTGACGTGGTTTTGGATAGCAAAATAATATTAAAGGACCTACTTTTAAAAATATTAGTTATCGAGCCAATTAAATTTAATTAGCCAAATTTTCTGAAGTTATAAATAGGTGCACAAACAGAAGTTCAAAATCAAAAAACTTTTTTTGTAGGCACACGTTACATTCTAACATAAACTCTCAAAACAATGATGACCATAGGAACAATACATAATTTGCCAAATTGCATTAAAATAAAATCAGGCTTGTGTTTTAGATAGGTTGCAAGATTACATTTTAGAAACGTAGTAAGACCATAATGCTAAAAACCTGAAAGTGCATTTTCAACAGCACTGATAGTTTTTCCTCTTATTTAATACTTTCTTCTATTTAACACTTTCTCTTGTGCAAGTGCTTTAAGCTGATAGGTTCAAAATTGCATATACTTATATATATTATTTAGGGAGGGTGATCACCAAGTTCGCTGAGATAACCAGAAGGTGGGTGGTGGGGTCTGCAATGAGGATTCACCAGTTCATATAGAATGGGTGTTATGCTGGATGCTTACATGCTGGGCCGAATGACAGTTTACTTTTCTACATGTTAACTTGCTCTAAATACAGATAATTCACAAACACAGGAACAAACATGAAATGGGATACACAGAATACAGCTGACTCTCATGTTTCGCTCATTCACGTTGTGGAAATTAGACCTTACAGAGTTTACAACTCGCTTCCCAAAAATTTGGGATTTATTTTTGGTGCGTGCGCAGATAGCACGGATTCAAGTAACCAAATATTGTGATACAGCACCTTGTTAGGAATGTTAATAACCTTATCTCACCCCCCTGTATTGGAAGGGTCGCCTGTATTATGGAGCTGTGCATAAACTAATAGGGTTTACTAGTACACTGCCATCAATTTCAGTTCGGAGATCAAAGGGAGAATAAATGACGTTAAACTAAATTAATATTTTTCAGTCTCCCTAAATATTTAAACTTTAGATAATTTTGAATTGCATTAAAATATTCAAAATGTGCTTGAAAAACCCACATAAAAAATAATATGTGGTATGTTTGTTAACTTTTTAAAGACATGCCTCTAATAATCATTCATAAACTATATAGTGTTCATTCGCCATCCGATTCACCATTGGGAGATGCAGAAGACACGATTATGGCCCGGTTTCAATATACAGAGCACTAAAAAGCCCTGTAGTTCATCCATGAAACAGAAAGGGAAATCAGCGGGTGAAATCTATTTGTTTCCTAACTCATTCTGTACCAAAACCCAAGCCAAATAAAATTAATTTGTAACCCAATGTTCAAATTTTCTATTATACAAAAACTGTGTCTTGAATAACTGTCCTGCATACACATTTCTCCCTTGAGGCAATTCATGAGTACCGAAGGTCCAATTCTACACTATGAACTGCTTTACTTCCTCCACTCCCATAAGGAAAACATTATTCTGCTTGAATATTGCAAAGTTGACCTCAAAAGTTATACCATCAAGTGAGCTTTTCTGATGATGCACTGTGCCCAAGAGCGTAGGAAGCTTACTGCAGTGTTTCTAAATGCATCACAAAATGTGTTTTTTTTTAAACATGCAGATTTTTTTGGTGTTCAATAGTGTCATTTGCCAAAGCAAGAAAAAACTTCCCAAAATCCAATGCCATTTTAGTGTTAATATGCACCAAATCTGTGACATCAGTTCTACACAACTCACTGATGTACAAGATGAGCATTAGTTCCTGTATACAAGTAAAAGAACACTTCACTTTGCATTTTCTTTAAATATGGAAATTTCAAATACATATAATTCACCTTTGCATCTGCATTTAACTTTCCCAATTTCCTCCAGGGCTTGATCACAGTGCTGGAGAAACTCAGCAGGACAGTTTCCTCCAGGGCTTGGATCATTGCTTTGTCATTTAATTCATAAACAATTTTCACAAGAAATAGATCTCCAGACCCATGCAGGTTAGTGCTGATCGACCCAATATCTGGTTACTGTGCACTGATGAGGGCACATCTTTTTGCTGCCTCTAGTTCATAACAAATGCAGATCAACACATTTTAACCTCAAGTCATTTTTATACATGTTACCACAATTGATTGTCGCATTTCAAACTTCAACTGTTCCATTCCTTAAATTTCAACCTTACAATGGGATAATAATTACTGTCCAATTGAGTAGAGATAAAGTTTCTGAACCCTACTCTTCATTGGGATTGCATTTAGATGCTGGGTGCATATATACTGGCTCCTGAGAGTGTCGCAAATTAAATTAGCCTCTTGCATGTATTCACCTAAATTGAACAAGTTGTTGTTCTGTCATTCCTTGCTGGAGTTAAAAAGCGCATTTCAAGGACGTGTGGATTTAATGAATTTCCATTTCATTATGGCTCGTTGTGTCGGTGAATTCACACAATTGTTTCACTGGAATCTTTCCTCACAAGCTTTGAAGAGAGGAGAGAGTGTTGAGTGATAATCCTATGGTCTGCAGTCACCAGTTGGACTTTTTGGTTTGTCCTTCGCCATTCTGAGTAAAGCTGGCAATGATAGCGGAATGAAACCTTTGGACAAAAATCAACATGTATCAATCTTACAAATATCGCTTTTGTTTCCCTTTCATACTCCACTACTCTCCATAGCCTGCACTTTCTTAGCAGACACTTCTGCTTTGTATTATTAGTGCAAACCAGACATTTAGAAATGGTGCAGACAGACAGACAATGGTTATATCCGTAGGATATTGACAAATATCCCCGAACTCTACCCCCGCTACATTGACGACTGCATTGGTGCTACCTCCTGCACAACTCACTGACTTCATCAACTTCACCACTAATTTCTTTTTTTTTTTTTTTTTTTTTTTAATTTTTTTATTGTAGAAACAATATATACCAAGTACACTCTTATACGACATTGAGAGTTATATAATGTATAAAATTATAACATATTGATTATTGATTAATACTATTTATGTTAATTGTAGTATTATCCATTATACATTTCATTGTTATTTATTTTATATAATTGGGAGTATATGTAGTATATTCCTAAAATAAGTAATACACTTAGATTTCTCAAATCATAGATATTCTTCTAATTACCAAATAGAAATCCCCGCTAATATAACTACGTAGTGCCCAATCTTAAACAAAGTTTTTTTGATATTCATAATGTTATCAAAATATTAATAATGTTTGTATTATTGTTAATTTTATATTTCATAATTATTGTATAATTGAAAATACATAGTTTTATATAATTACAAGTTTAAGACATCTATAATCTTTTCATACGAACAGAAATAAGTGTGTACGTATTAAAAATTTATATAATATGTTTCTATAATTTTTTCCTTAATTAAAGATAGAAAGATAGAAAAAAAGAATAGAAAATAGAAAAGAAAATGTGAAAAGTTTGATGGAGATTGAAGTATTACTAAATAATCCAATCTTGGAGATACATTCATGATTTGTTATGTGTATTTCTTCATCCATTCAGATATTCAGGCCTCAGTCAAGTCCCTGCGCCGAACCATTGTGACCTTGTAGATATTTAATATAGGGAGACCATATCTCCTTGAAGAGATCTAACCTGTCCATAAGGACAAGTCTCAATCTCTCCAAGTGAAGTGTCTCCGTCATTTCTGTATTCCACATTTTAATTGTTGGGGATACAGGGCCTTTCCAAAATTTTAATATTAATTTTTTCCCAATTATTAAAGAATAGTCGATAAAAGTTCTATGATTCCTTGTAATTATTTGTTCCGTTTCCGGTATTCCAAGTATGATTAACTTTGGGTCATAAATCATAGTAATATTAATAACTTTCGAGATTATTTTAAATATTTCATTCCAATATTCTAAAATCTTCGTACAATTAGTAAATGAGTGTGACAGAGTTGCTTCCATGATTTGACATTTATCACATATAGGTGATAGTTTTGGAAATATATTATGTAGTTTAGATTTAGAATAATGTAATCTATGTAAGATTTTAAACTGTATAAGTGCATGTTTAGCATTTAAAGAGCAGTAATTTCTATCATCCACTCAAATTCACTTGGACCATCTCCGACAATCTCCCTAACGTTTCTAGATCTCACCGTTTCTATCACAGGAAAAAGACTATTGACCGACAAACCTACTACTACAAACCATAACTATCTTGACTACATTTCTTCTCACCCTGCTTCCTGTAAAGACTCTATCCGCCTACTCCAGATTCCTCCGTCTACGCCGCATCTGCGCTCAGGATGAAGTGTTCCATACCAGGGCATCGGAGATGTCCTCATTCTTGAGGAAACGGGTCCCTCTCTTCCATTATAGATGAGGCTCTCACTAGGGTCTCCTCAATATCCCACAGCTCCGCTCTTACTCCCCCTCCCCCCCATGTCCTCAACTTCCACCCCATCAGCCGTCGCATATAGCATATAATCCTCCAACATTTTCGCCACCTCAACGGGATCCCACTACTGGCCACATCATCCCATCTCCACCCCTTTCTGCTTTCCGCAGAGACCGTTCCCTCCGAAACTCCCTGGTCAACTCATCCCTTCTCACCCAAACCATCCCCTCCCCAGGTACTTTTCCCTGCAACCGCACGAGATGCAACACCTGTCCCTTTACCTCCCCCCTCGACTCCATCCAAGCACCCAAACAGTCTTTCCAGGCGAGGCAGAGGTTCACTTGCACCTCCTACAACCCCATCTACTGTATCAGCTGTTCCAGGTGTCAACTTCTCTACATTGGTGAGACCAAGCGCAGGCTCTGCGATCGTTTCACTAAACACCTCCGCTCAGTCCGTCTTAACCTACCTGATCTCCCAGTGGCTCAGCACTTCAACTCCCCCTCCCATTCCCAATCTGAACTTTCTGTCCTGGGCCTCCTCCATTGTTAAGAGTGAGGCCCAGCGCAAATTGGAGGAACAGCACCTTACATTTCGCTTGGGTAGTCTGCACCCCAGTGGTATGAACATTGACTTCTCTAACTTCAGATAACCCTTGCCTTCTCTTCCACTTTCCCTTCCCTGTTCTCCTACTGGTCTTACTGTCTCCGACTACATTCTATCTTTGTCCCGCCCCCTCCCCTGACTTCAGTCTGAAGAATGGTCTCGACCCGAAACGTCACCCATTCCTTCTCTCCATAGATGCTGCCTCACCCGCTGTGTTACTCCAGCATTTTGTGTCTACCTTCGATTTAAACCAGCATCTGCAGTACTTTCTTACACATGGTTATGCCCGTGATTGTCGACAAGAATGACCCGATTAATTTTATAATTAAAATTTTTGTTTGAATCAATCCATCAAAGGATGCACTTCTAAGTGTGTCTGTGCTGGTCTAGATCCATTAGGTGAACATACAAAAATAAATTAGAGATGCTGGAAATCTAAAATAAGAATAAAATGTTGGAAATTCTTTCCTGGTCAGGCAGCATCCGAGGATGAAAAGCAGAGCTAACATTTCAGCTCAATGACCTTTCACTACTTTTCCACGGGTGCTGCCTGATCACCGAGTATTTTCAGCATTTATCAGTCCGTGTCTGTCAATGTATTTTCTGAGTCTCATTAACTATGCACCTTGCTCTTAAGAGTCACCTCAGCAATTTAGAATTCTCATTTAATTTATAGAATTCAGAAGGGATAATCCTCACTATCACAACTATAATTTTCTTTTTCCCCTCCCCAAAAACTAGGTTAAAAGAATACTAAAATGAAAATCACTGATTAGGCTTGAAGTGGTGACCCAAGCTAGATTTTCAAAGTAAACATACTGAAAGTAAAGCAGATTCAAGATATAAATTGCTTGTTGAACTGGGTCTACTGCTGCTTGGGTCGTTTCTCAGTGATTGGTGCTGCTTTGTTATTTTTACTCTACAGAAGATCCTCAATTTAAAAACATGGTGTCATCTTGTATTTCAGATTTCTTCCAGCATATTTCCCAGCTTTCCATCAGATCATTCAGAGACAAATGACCACAGAACGCTTGATCTGACCACAGAGCGGGTGATCTAAGGTCGCCCTGGACTCAGTGGGCTGAAGGGCCCATTTCCATACATTATCTTTCAATGTAGAGGGTAGTGGTCAAGGGTGTTCTTTACTAAATGGATTTTGTAACCAAGAGTGCACCACTGGGATCAGTGCTGGGATCATTGTTGTTTTATCATTCATTTACACAACTTCGATGAGAATGTAGGTAGGCTACTTACTAACTCTGCTGATGACACAAAAATTGGTAGTGATAGACAGCAAAGGCATCTGTGAAAGGATGCAGAGGTAGAAAGATCAGTTGGAAAGTTGGGCAGAGTTGTGACAGATGTGACTTGTCAGGTTATGCACTTTGGAAGGTCAGATATGAACAGGACAACTATATAGTAAACAGCTGGTACTTCAGGAGTGTTAGTTTACAGAGGGAACTTGGGATGCAAGCTCAGAGCCCTCTGAAAATGGTGACTCAGATGGACAGGGTGGAGAAGAGAGCATTTGGCATGGTTCGTCCTTGTAGGCCAAGATACCGACTAGGGATGTCATTTTTAGAGTTGCACAAAACGTTAGTCAGGCTGCACTTGGAGTATTGTGTACATTTCTGGCTGCCACACTATGGAAAGAATGTCTGGATAGAAAGAATGGGTGACGTCTCAACCCAAAATGTCACCCATTCCTTCCATCCAGAGATGCTGCCTGTCCTGCTGAGTTACTCCGGCATTTTGTTTCTATCTTCAGTGTAAACCAATATCTGCAGTTCCTTCCTACACAGGAAGTGGTAGCATTAGGAAAAAGTGCAAAAGAGATTCACCAGGATGTTACCTAGAATTACAAGCAGCGACAGATAGGCTGGGTTTATTCTCACTGGAATATAATAACGGTAACATGGACGTTAGTAGGAGGATATGGGTCAAATGCAGGAAAAAGATTTAGCTTAGATGGGCATCGCAGTCAACATGGACGAGTTGGGCTAACGGGCCAATCTCGCTCTGTGCTGTACAACTCGATGGCTCTAAAAAGACTTATATTCTGTCCAACCATTTAGTATTTTTTATAGGATACTGCATTTTGAAATGCTGAATTTTTGCAACTGGAATTTGTTCTTTAAAACATTTCCTGTTGATTCACTCACCAAAATGTGGTACATGGGAAAGTAAAACAGACTTAAAAATATAAACAAAATTTTAGTTCAGTAAGCAAGATGTTAAAATAATGAATGAAAGTTTATGAATGATACTTCATAATCATTGTATAATTGAGTCTTTTGCGCAAACACACAAAGCTGAGAAAGAGAGAAACTATTTCATTTTTAACCCGGCTAGAGTCTAAAGATTAAAGCGGATGAAATGAAGCAAGCTACTGTGGAATGACTCAGTAATGTTTCACCTTATCCAACTCCTACTTACCAGTGTCCACAGGACATAGATGGTAAAAAGTGCCACAGTGAGTGCAATAAGGCCAACTGCCTCTAGACGGCTGTTGAATTGTAGATGATCCTGTGCCCCTCGCAAGCAGAGCCAGCCAGAGATTGCTGCCAACGGAGTGATGAACAGAAAGCAAATCATGTCACAAAATAATGTCCTCTTCTCATTCCTTGGACCTGGATCTTTCAGCCACTGAAAAACACAAGAAAATCATTACCTATCAAATATGGATAAACCCAAGTCACATACAAAGTTTTTGGTTTGTTAGGCACCTTTCATGGAAACATAGAAAATAGGTGCAGGATTAGGCCATTCAGCCCTTCGAGCCAGCGCCACCATTCAATATGATCATGGCTGATCATCCAAAATCAGTACCCAGTTCCTACTTTTTCCCCCATATCCCTTTAGCCCCAAGAGCTAAATCTAACTCTCTGTTGAAAACATCCAGTGAGTTGGCCCCCACTGCCTTCTGTGGCAGAGAATTCCATAGATTCACACCTCTTCGGTCATTACTGATGGCAAAAGCATTTTTTTTAATTTAACAAAGCTCTTGGGTAATAATTAGGGTGGATGAAGGAAAGCTTCAATGGGCGCTCCGAAAGAAAAACATAAATCTGTTGTTTATGAGTTAATGATTTTGCCACAGGTAAAAAGCTGAAGAAGCCTTCTTCGAAATATCTGAAAACTTGTATTACTGATAGCAGTCTGCTTTCAATAAACAAGATTCTTTTTAAAATGAGCATCGTAGCCACATATCTGAAACACGCATTTCAAGAGGACCAAGTAATTTTTCAGTGGTTTAGACCATATAACCATATAACAATTACAGCACGGAAACAGGCCCTCTCGGCCCTTCCAGCCCGTGCCGACCATTTGTTTTCCCCTGGTCCCATCTACCTGCACTCAGACCATACCCCTCCATTCCCTTCCCGTCCATATACTTATCCACCATGTAAGGAGATAAACGATAGAATTTCCACTTGTCCATGAAACACCCTTGCACCATTTTATTTAAATGTAAAGCATACAGATTGGTGTTGTGGACTTATAAACATTCCTCCACCTCAAGTAGTATTGTTGGAGTAGACTGTACACTGGTCCTTTCTCTTTTAGATTAGTTTATTGTCATGTGTACTGAGGTACAGTGAAAAGTATGCTTGTGTTGTATGCTATCTAGTCAGCAGAAAGACAATACATGCAATTGAGCCATTTACAGTGTGCAGATACATAAGGGAATGACGTTTAGTGCAAGGTAAAGCCAGCAAAGTCCGATCAAGGATAGTCCGATGATCACCAAAGAGGTAGATAGTAGTTCAGCACTGCTCTCTGGTTGTGGTACGATGATACAGTTTCCATCCAAACAAGATAATTAAATCATCACCTCTAAACTGTGACCTTGCTAATCGAGTTTAATGAGTGGGGAAAGTGTTAAACCACTGCCCTACCTGCTACCATCATTTTTATTTAGTCCTTTAAAGTCTGATATACTTCATAAAACCTCTCAAAAATGTAATGTACAATCAGATTTGAATCTGCAGTAAAATCAGCAATAAAAACATTTGAAATGTTGATACAATAATGCATCATATTATCATTTTTCTACACCTACCTCCCTCAAAGGTCTAGGCTTACGCTCAATCAGAAACTCAGTCTGGCACAGTTCACAGTAGCTGGTATTAGAAGATGAGAGCCATCGTTCCAGGCAGGTTTTGTGAACGGCCCCGAGTGTTCCCGTGCAACCACAAGGTGACAGTAAACCTTCCAGGTTGTTGCCCTCATGACATATCCGGCAAATTGGTCCATCACTGAAAGTAAACATATACATTTCACTAAGACGTGCTGTATTGCGTGCTTTTTATTAAGGCAAAGTGTCTTCTAATGCACAAATGGCAGTAATGTACAAAATAGTTAAGCAAGGGGCGGCATGGTGGTAAAGCAGTAGAGTTGCTGCCTTACAGCACCAGAGACCCTTGTTTGATCCTGACTGGGGTTGCTGTCTGTACAATAGCTTGTATGTTCTCCCCGTGACCACATGGGCTTTCACCGTGTACTCCAAAGATGTACAGCTTTATAGGTTGATTGGCTTTGGTAAGAATGGTAAATTGTCCTATGGTGTAGGATAGTGTTGGTGATCACTGGGTTCTCTCTGGGAGCTCCGGTCCCACACTACAAAGACGTACAGGTTTTCAGGCTAATTGGCTAGTGTGTAGGATAGTGTTAGTGTACGGGGTGATCACTGGTCGGTGCGGACACGGTGGGCCGAAAGGACTGTTTCCACACAGTATTTCTAAACTAAAAATATGAAATACCTAATACCTGAGACATTTGCATTGTAATGAAAGGTTTTGAACCTCAATATTCACTATTTGTATTCCTTTAATGCTGCCCGACTTGCCGAGTGATTCCAGAATTTTAGCTTTTACTGGACCAAGTTGGGTCCCGTCCCCAACACAATAATCCACCACTCACCCATAGCCTGGTCCCGCAACGCAACCCGTCAATGGTGGATTAGACTCAGTGGAATGAATGGCCTCCTCTGTGCCATCACTACTAAATTACCCGTTGAATTTCCAGTAGTGGCTTTTAGTTTGGTTTGGTGATACAGCACGGAAACAGGCCCTTGGGCCCAAGCGAGTCCGCGCCAACCAGTGATCACCCCGTACATTAACACTATCCTACACACACTAGCCAATTAGCCTGCAAACCTGTACGTCTTTGGAGTGTGGGAGCAAACCGGAGCTCCCAGAGAAAACCCACATGGTCACGGGGACAATGTACAAACTCCGTACAGACAGCATCCATAGTCAGGATAAAGCTCGAGACTCTGGCGCCGTGAGGCAGTAACCTTACCGCTGCGCCACCATGCCGACTGTTACACTTTTAATTATAAAAGGAATACAGTTGGTAAATTGGAGTGTGAACGGATGACTCCCACTCCATTCAGGGCTCAGTATGAGCTGCAGCAAGTTTGTACAAGCCAAAAGAAATTTATGACAGTTTCATTAAATTATGCTGTTTAATACTAAACACCTCCCACTAGCCAGCTACAAAATGCACCCGATGGAGACTGATCCTGTCCAGCGCTTTAATTGGACTGATAACTTAATTTTGGTCTTAACAAATTTTGGTCTTGTTTTACTTACAAAAAAAAACGTGCCTTCTACTCTCTCCATTGTATTTGATCCAACAATGAGGCTTTCCACAAGGGGCCTCTGTAATGTGTTTTTTTCCCCCAAACATCACTCCCCTCAGCCATTGTGCACGGAAGCATTGACCTTATCTTATCTATTTCCTGCCTGTCCTCTCACCCACTGTTCTCACCATCTTCTGTATTCAACAGATCATCCTTTGTAATTTGTCAGCTTCCACCAGACACATCTTCCTCTCCTGGCCTCTTTTGGCATTTTAATGGAACAGTTCCTTTTGCCACTCTTTGGTACATTATTATCCCCATCAATCACTTCATGTCCAACTGCATTTTCCCCATACAACCACAGGAGATACACAGAAGTTCTTTCACTTCCTCCATTCAGGCACCCACAAAGTCTTGTCAGATAAAACAAGTTATTCATTAGTTATTCCACTATTCTAGTGTACCACATTTGGTCATTGCAATATGATCTCCTCTACATTAGAATCACCAACTCTACTTTAATTCTCCAGCCCACTCTCGTTCTGTTTATCTGTGTCCAACTGGTACAGTTATAACGAGGCCCGATGCAAGCTCGAGGAATAGTATCCCATCTTCTGCCTGGGAACTATGCAACCAGAATTCAACCTTAAATTTATTTACTAGCCACTTTTGCTCCAAGTGATCAGTTGGCTCAATTTTGGCTCAATTTTGCCCTCCTCTTCATGAGTGTATGCTAACCCGTTATTGGCAACGCAATTTATTTTTTTATCATTCTCTAATTGCCCCATAGCAACCCCTCCCGACAGAAAACCCACGGGCCCACGTCCGTGCCTGCGTGTCCCTGGAGAGGGAACACGCAGTGTCCACGGGGACGCTGGAGGCCTTCCGTGAACACTGGTCACCGCGGGAGGTCAAATGTATTGTTGATAAAATTGTTAATATTTTAATTTGATAACTTTGTTTGTAAACTGCCAATATAGGCATTATTTGATCGTGTTACTACTCTGTATTTTTGCTTGTCTTGAATAAACGCATTTTGTATTGTAAAAAAAAAAAACAAGCAAACCTACCCCGCCCCCTATCGTAGACATTTCCATTATCCTATCGATCCTTCCATCTTCTCTGTCAGGACTTGAAGCCAACATAATCAACTGTTACCACATTGAATGTGGGGGAGGCTTGAGGAGCCTGGTGGCTTACTCCTCATCCCATTTTCTTAATGGAAGTAGTTTTGGAATGAGTCACAACTAGTTTTCTAGTTGTAACTGGAAAACTAACTCTTTCTTTTCTATTGAAGATAGACACAAAAACCTGGAGTAACTCAGTGGGCCAGACAGTATCTCTGGAGATAAGGAATAGATTTCGGGTCAAGACCCTTATAACATATAACCGTATAACAACTACAGCACGGAAACAGGCCCTCTCGGCCCTTCCAGTCCGTGCCGACCATTTGTTTTCCCCTAGTCCCATCTACCTGCACTCAGACCATACCCCTCCATTCCCTTCACGTCCATATACCTATCCACTTTACTCTTAAATGTTAAAATCGATTCTGCCTCCACCACTTCTGCTGGAAGCTCATTCCACACAGCCACCACCCTCTGAGTAAAGAAGTTTCCCCTCACGTTACCCCGAAACTTCTGTCCCTTAATTCTCATGTCATGCCCTCTTGTTTGAATCTTCCTTACCCTCAATGGGAAAAACGTATCCACGTTAACTCTGTCTATCCCTTTCATCATTTTAAAGACCTCAATCAAGTCCCCCCTTAACCTTCTGCGCTCCAAAAAATAAAGACCTAACTTGTTCAACCTTTCTCTGTAACATAGTTGCTGGAACCCTGGCAACATTCTAGTAAATCTCCTCTGTACTCTCTCTATTTTGAGAGAGTACCCTTCTTCAGATTCGGTTCCAAAGAAGGATCTTCAATTTGAAACTTAACTATTTTTTCCTTCCACAGACACTGCCTGACCTGCTGAGAGTTTCCAGCATGTTTTGTTTTTATAGCACAGTTATTGCGGCCTTGCCATAAAATCTCAGCAGGCGTATTGATGTAAACTGCAGAGAAAGATGTTCCAGGCAGAAAAGGACAATGCCTATGATATCGATGATGCTGCTTCTGTCATGCCTTGAAATGGCAAGAACAAATAGAAATAAACTCCCATTTACTGGCGGCTCACTATCACTTACCTTTGTGTACCGAGGGCCTTCACGACACTTGACAGGAGACGGCCATTTTTTGCTGTCACTTGCGTGATGTACTGTGGCCGACCAGCATCAGTTGGTGCTACCGTCTTGGAAAAGGCAGCTGTGGCGGTACAATCACAGAGAGATCCAGGGAGATGACAGCAGTCACCTGTTGTCATGGCAACGAATTAATACTACCAGCGACAGACTCCCACATTTATGCGTCTGAAAAACAAAATTGAAAATTGATTGAAGCCAAATGCTTCTTACCCTAATCACAAACGTCGTTGGCATTAATAGCGCAGACTTCAATAAGAGGTCATCATTACCATTATAAAAATGAAAAATAATCACTTGGAACATTGGCCCCGTTGGTTTGAGAGTCTTTTGAGCCCTCCATCTGAGAAAGAGTAATTGTGTGGCTATTAGAGGCAGAACCACACAAGATAAAACAACTTTTATTTGGAAATACCCTTGGAAATGACTTCACTTCCTTAATGCTGACTAGGGTAGAGGAGAATGTTGTCAATGCATTATTAGATTTGAGTTTACAATTCTGTCTTATCACTGGGTGGCACAGTGGCGCAGCGGTAGAGTTGCTGCATTTTGCGCCACAGACCCAGGTTTGATCCTGTCTACTGACGCTCTCTGTACTGAGTTTGTACATTCTCTTTGTGAGAACATGGGTTTTCTCCAGGTTCCTCCCACATTCTAAAGATGTGTGGGTTTGAACAGTAAATGAATTGACTTCTGTAAATTGCCCCTAGAGTGTAGGATAGAACTAGTGTCCTAGTTGGTCGGCATGGACTTGGTGGGCCAAAGGGCCTGATTCCACACTGTATCTCTAAAGTAAACACTGTGTAACCATTAATAAGTCGAAGACTACATTTCTATCTCGAACATAGGTCCAGCCAGTTCCACTCCACATAACACACTCCCCCACCTACTCACCTGCTCTCATCCTGAGCAACTCCTCTTTTGATTTCTCTCACTTTCTACACTACATTTGTACCAAATTTGTCTACGGTCAAAGGTTGAGCACACCATTCTATTTCTCTCATTCCATTCAATAACTTTGTTTACCGATATATTAACTGGCAATGATTGTTATCTTTGAAGACGATGAGTTTGTTCCACACACTTATCCATCTTCCAAATTAACTGTCATTTGTACAGTACATTTACCTTGTCCAGCTTTGAAACCATGTCAAACTATAGTTCATATTAACAGTACTAAATGTCATTTTAGAATTCAGTTGATCTCCTTTCCTTCAGCACATTATAGACAATAGGTGCAGGAGTAGGCCATTCAGCCCTTTGAGCCAGCACCACCATTCAATATGATCATGGCTGATCATCCAAAATCAGTACCCTGTTCCTGCCTTTTCGCCGTATCCCCTGACTCCACTATCTTTAAGAGCTCTATCTAACTTTCTTTTGAAAGCATCCAGAGAATTGGCCTCCACTGCCTTCTGAGGCAGAGAACATTAAATATTGTAAATCCGTAACTTGCAATAAAGGCAAATGTAAAATTGACACTGATGGAAAGTGAAATTTCAACAATCTTCTAAAATTGATCAGATTAAACAAGAGTTCAGCGAGTGTAATGCAATAATATTAGGAGAATGAAATGTTTTAACATTGTTATATTCTGAAACACTAAACTGGCAAGAGTAATAAAATGCACAAGATTCTTCTAGAAAAATGTCAAAGATCACCGAGGAACAACTAATTTAGATCTTGTCCTGTATAGCAAGACAGGGTTAATAAATCATGTTAAAAGATCATTTGAAAATAAGCAATCATAATTTCACAAAGTGTCATAAAGTTTCAAGAACTTTGTTACTAGGTCTTTAAATTAAAACATTTAATTGGTTACTAGGTCTTTAAACTAAAACATTTAAATAGGAGCAAGACGACCGAGGTGGATTGGGAAATTAGAATAAAAGACAGGACTCCAAAAATTACATTAAAGAATTAATTGTAATCTGGAGACTAGACTTCTGGTTAAAGTGCATGTATGCAAGTCGTATGTATGCAAGTTGCTCCAGTTTTTATCCACAAGAAAGTGGAATCTGGTTTTATTTTTAATTATTTATGGGATATAAGGCACCAGTTACAAGTTTAATGCCCCTCCTGACAGTGCACTAACTAAATGCCTTGCTAGCCTATTTTGGTCAGCAGTTAAGAGTCAACCGTAATGCTGTTGGGCTGCAACACACGGACCAGGCAGGGGAAGGATGGCCAAAATGTTCTCCCTAGGTGATTAATGAACCAGATGTGTGTTTTTACTAATATGCAGCTTTATCTATATTACTAAAAGTCTGATCTTGATTACTTCGTGTTGTTCTGTATATTGATTTAATTAAATACATATAGCAAGAATATATACATATATATATATTTTTTTTTCTTTTCTCTTTCTCATTCTTTATAATCAAAATTATTATTTAATCACCATTCTTATTGATTAAAATCTATTCTTTTCTTTTTCTACTTTAAAAAAAAAAAAAGTTTATAAGAACTATTCGTAACATTCGTATACTTATTGAAATAAGTTGGTTGTGTATTTGAAAAGTTGTTATACCGTTGTTATGATGGATTCCTTTTAATAAAAATATTATTACATGTTCTGTATATTGATTTTAGAAAATATGCTGCCACCACCGGCTGTGATTTTTGGCCATCTTACTCAGAGTCGCCCTCCGCTGTGCTGGACAAGCGGATTTTTCCCATCGATGAAAAATAAAAGTTATTAGTGTTTAAAAAATGTTGAGATTCTCTCTCCTGTCAATCACGCCATGAAGGCCACACCCCATCTGGTGGGAGGGGGGAGGGATCATACAAACCCAGAAGTGTGGGCGTGGCTCAGTCTCTGCAAGATGGAGGGGGGAGAGATCACGACTCCCTGTCCTTAGTGGCCTTGCACCCTGTTTGAAATGGTATGAAACTGCACTTGAATTTGGTGGCCTTGCACCCTGCTTGAAGTAGTAAGAAACTGCACTTGAATTTGGTGGCTTGTACCCTGCTTGAAATGGGATATCAAGGAATAGCCATGAGTCAACTGCCAGCCCACCAGCCGTGAGTCAGTGAGCTGCCATCACAACAGGCTTGAGTGACTGAGCCGCCAGCCCAAGAATCCATTTGGTCCACAATATCCATACTAGCCCTCTGGAAACCAGTCCCTTCAGCCCACAACACCCATTTTAGTGCTCCAGAAAGCCCCCCCCCCCCCCCCCCACTGGCCACCAATGTTGAAATTGGTGGAGAGGTGGAATATTGCTTTGGGGGGCCAGCCCTCCCGTGTGATGCTGGGGGTCCCACTTAATCTAGTAATTACTATTACAGATATTGTTTTTTTTTAAATCTTGATTTTATTGAATGAACTGAATTAAATTTCCATGATTGCCATTGTGGGTTTTGAATTCTAGTTCTTCTGATTACTAGCAGAGTACCTTTTTTCAGTTTACAATTTGCCAGAAAATTTATAACGACTATTGAATCTGACTGAAATTAATAGTTCTTCATTTCCTTGTCGTATACATATCTCATGCATTACAAATCCTTTGGGTAATCAGAGGGGCAAACTTTGTATGAGCAACACTGGGGCAGACTGTGATTATCTGTTAGGCATAGGGAACAAACATACACATAGGACACTGATTCTTAAGTCTTTCAACACAGCGCCTCATATGGCCTCATGATTGGAAAGTCCACGAATACGTGGCTGATTTAACAATGTCTTCAACATCTGTGTAGAGATATACTCCCACAGACAGAGGAGGAATGAGACAAGATTGCCAATGATTACTCACTGCCCGAAAATTCCAATCACATTGCAAGTTCAACCGGGCACTTACCAGCATGAGTCATGTGTGATGTTTCCAACTCTGGATGTGCAGCTGAAGATGTTATCCTCGACTTCAGCTTTACCAAGTGTCCAGTGACCTTATGCAATGCTCACCAGGTGTTGCTCACTCACAAACGTTTAATGTAACGCTTTTTGCGTACAGAGTAACTCACTCTCACCTGCAACTTTTGCACTCTGCTGCGGCTCACTTTGCAAGGTGGATGTTCATTCTATTACTAATCATCGCCGATTTCTCTCTGGATCTCCACTGCCATTTCAGAATTTTGAAACTCTTTTTAATGAAAACACTAATGCATTGCCTCTACCTCAGTCTACAGGGAAACCACATTAACATGACAATGGTGCAGTTAGTAAAGGGCCTGTCCCACTTGCGTGTCCTTGGCACGCAAATTATGCGACCTTGTGGTCGCGTTGAGCCGAGACGGTCGAGCAAAGGTCGGGCGCGATTATATGCGTACGCACAGCCATCTGGAGCGCGTGACGGCATTTGAAGATGGGCACAAAGCTGGAGTAACTCAGCGGATCAGGCAGCATCTCTGGAGGGAAGGAATGGATGGCGTTTCGTGTGGAGACTTTTCTTCAGTCTGAAAAGAAGGGTCTTGACCCGAAACGTCACCCATTGCTTCTCTCCAGAGATGATGCCAGTCCCGCTGAGTTACTCCTGCATTTTGTGTCTATCTTCAATTTTCTTGGCCCCACTCTGGGAGTAGAAGTGGGGGCGGATCCAGACCACAACGGCCGTGAGCCCCAGGCGGAGTTCGGCGATTGTTTGCCTGCTTCTGCTGCTGTTGAAGGCGAGACGTGGCGTCGTGGCAGGGTTTGGCCATCAGTTCCACGACAGGCCGTTGGCGCACGAAGATTCAGTTCACTGCAAGAATTTCAGAGCCCCGCGCGTTGTAGAGACCGGCCCCGCACAACTCCATACCCCTCCGCGCTTCTAAGTGGGACTGGCCCCGCGCGGCCATACGGTGCCCATACGCTTCAAGTGACCACGAGGTTGCGTAATTTGCGAGCCAAGGACGCGCAAGTGGGACAGGCCCTTAGGTCTGCTGCTTCACGGTGTCAGAGACCCGGCCTCAATTTTGACTGAGTGTCGTCTGTGAGGAGCTTGCAGGTTCTCCCTGTGATTATGTTCGTTTTCTCTGGATGCTTGGGTTCCTGACACATGGCAAAAGTCGGGTAAATGTATGATTAATGGTCAGACGGATTAAGTGGGCAAAAGATCTGTTTCTCTTATGCATGTCTTTATGACTAACCTTTGCTGATCTTTTTCTTTTTAACTGGATATGAAAGCTATTTCAATCTGCATTTGTGTTTCTTGCAATATTATTGCTGTAATCTACTTCTCCTTTCCTTATCACTTTCGTGGTCCACTTTTGCTGAATTCTGAAATTTATGTTCTCAAGTTTATTGCACTTCTTGGAAACAGTGTGACACAATCTTTAACTTTTCTTGTTACGCAGTTGAACCACTTTTTTCTAATAGGCTTGTGCTTTAAAGGGATATGTAGTTGTTGCCAACTATGCATATATTACATAAGTGTTGGCCATTGCTTCTCTACTCTTGCATTTGTTAATATCAATTTCCTAATCTATCTTCCCCAATGGCATTTTAATTACATAGAACATATAACAGCACATTAATAAGCCCTTCTGCCCATGTCTGTGCTGACCATGATATCAAATTTAATTAACTCCATCTAGCTACATATAATCCACATCCTCCATTCCTTGCACTTTCATATGCATGTCTAAATGCCCATTAAATGTCACTATCATATCTGCTTCCACCACCACAACTGACAGTAAGTTCCACGTGTATAAAGTTTATCTACTACCCCGCGTAAATAAACTTGCCTCATAAATCCCTTTTAAACTTTTCCACTCACACCTATTAGCCATGCAATCTAGCATTTGACATTTCTACTCTGGGGAAAAAGGACTCTGACTATCTACTGTACATCTGCCATAATTTTATAAACAATTAACACTTCTCCCCTTGGGCTCCGATGATCCACAGAAAACAATCCCAAGTTTGTTCAACCTCTCCTTATAACTAATACTCTCTCACCAGGCAACATCTTGGTGAACGACTATTGCACCCTCTACAAAGCATCCACATCCTTCCTGTAACACAACAACCAGAATTGCATACAATATTCAAAGTGTGGCTTAACCAACATTTTATACAGTCCCAACTGGGCAAAATAATTAATTTGTCCTTTTTTAAAGTATGATGTTATAGAATCAGATAGTCCATTTATCATTTGATTCCTCAACATACCAGATGGTTTTCTGGATCGGTACAAGTCTACAAATTGTTCTTCACACTGGAGAACACCAGCACAACAACTCCCCAATTCCAGACCCCAAGGTCGAGATGCCCATGAATTGAGATCCATTACTCCAATCTAATTATTTGCCATGCATTCAACACTTCAATGTTACTACCTCTGTCAGTTTGGAAATAGCTCCCCGTTGCTCTAGAACTCCAATACCACAGGATTAAACATGACCAAGATTGTACCGGATCAGGCTTCTGCCGACTCCAACAAACAACACGCGCAAAACAGCTGTCTGCTCACATGACAGCAATCGAGCTATCTCTCTCCTTTGCAGAACAGCAATCTGCTTGTACTGGAGATTGACCTACAACTGGATTACTAATCGCAGAGCTATGATAACCTCAAGCCTGTGCTTCCATGGAAGCGGAAACCAAGTATTTTTAGTTTAGAGATACAGTGCGGAACAGGCCTTTCAGTCCACCGTGTCCGTGCCGACCAGCAATCCCCGCACACTATCTACACACTAGGGACAATTTACAATCTTACCATCTTACCAAAGCTAATTAACCCAAGAAACAGTAACTCTTTTGAATGTAGGAGGAAACCGGAGCACCTGGGGAAAAACCCATGCGGTCACGGGGAGAACTTACAAACTCCATTCAGACGGCACCTGTAGTCAGGATCGAACCTGGGTCTCTGGCGCTGTAAGACAGCAACTCTACCTCTGCACCACCATGCCATCCTTGAGTACGTATATATCTGCTGTAATATCAATGAAGGCTGGTGTACAGGTGCACCTCAACTCCAGTGCAAAAATGACGACCTGCAAGATGTAAAATGGTTGAATTCTACCATGTCTTTAGTAATCATAAATATTTGCTCTGACAGGCTGGAAAATCTCTAAGCATTTCACTGTACAAATCTCCTAACAGTGCCATACATCTCTCCTCGAAAACATAGCCTCTAAACTACCTTCTGCCTTCATTGTATCCGAGCTGCACTTACCAGGGATTGAAGCAATAAGCACGGTGCCCTTTTGACACCACATCATCCAGAGGCTCATCATTTTTAAGCTCCTGCTCCTCCACAGCATTTATTTCTTATTGTTGTGGTGGTGATCTTCCCTCTAGGGAACCTACAAAGGTAAGGCCAAAAAGAAAAGCATATCAATAATTACTATATAAATCCTTTGCAGAAAATGTCCAGCTCATATGCAGAATCATTTAGAGAATGATTTCAAGAAGGGAATCAGAGAAGTGGAATGACAGGAGGATATTTACATACCACAAATATTCTCAGGTGATCTTAGTGCATCAGTTTAACACCCAATACCTTTCAGGCAGGTGGGCCTTGCAGGTTAATTGGATTGGTAAAAGTAAAAATTGTCCATAGTGGGTGTAGGATAGTGTTAATGTGCGGGGATCGCTGGTCGGCGCGGAACCGGTGAGCCGAAGGGCCTGTTTCCGTGCTGTATCTCTAAACTAAACTCAACTAAACAGGCAGTGTCTGAGCCCAAGAGGATCCCTACTCTCTGGAGGGATGGGTACCTATTCCTTGCAATCTTGGCTTGGTGATGAAATTAGTCAGGTGGACTCCTGGCATGGTTGGCTTATGATAAATATCCAGGTCTTTGAGAGTGTGGGAGTATGCATATAGAACATGGAACTGTACAGCACAAGGACGTAATGCCGAACTTAATTCTTACACATAATCAATATCCTTTCATTCCCTACATTATCCAAAATTTCCTGAAATCCCACTATCGTATCTGCCATAACCACTAGCCAGGCAGCATTTTCCAGGCATTCACCAGCCTCTATGTAAAAAAAAAACTGCCTCCTTTAAACTTTACTCCTCTCCCCTTAAAGCTATTCCCTTTAGTATTTGTTTTTTCCATCCTGGGCAAAAGGTTCTGACTGTCTATCCTATCTATGACTCTCATAATTTTATCTACTTTATTAGGTCTCCCCACAACCCCTGGCTTTCCAGAGAAGACAATCCGTCTGTCCAAACGTTCTCTGTTGTTAATACTCCCTAATCCAGGCAGCATTCTGGTAAACCTCCTCTGCAACCTTTCCAAAGCCTCCACATCCTTCCTGTAATTGGGTAATCAGAACTGCATGTAATACTCCAGATGTGGCATAACCAAGGTTCTATAAAGCTGCATCATAACTTCCTGACTCTTAAACTCAATGCCCTGACCTATGAAGGCAAGCATACCAAATCCTTTCTTTACCACTCTACTTGCTTTGCCACTTTCAGGGAGTTTTGGACTTGGGCCCTGAGATCCCTCTTTACATCAATGTTGATACAGGTAATACCATTAATTGTATATATTCTCTCTACATTTGATCTCCCACATGGCAATACCTCAGCTGGGATTAAACATCTGCGATTTCTCTGCCCATTTCTGTAGCCAATCCATATTCTGCTGTATACTTTGACAGCGTTCCTCTCATTCCATGGCCTCAGCATTCTTGGTATCATCTGCAATAATCACTCAAGCCTGGATGTTATCCTTCCACCTGAATCCATTCAACCATGTCACTGCTAGTCCCGTGCATCTTAATCTTCTGGATCAGCCTACCATGGGGGACTTCAAAAGCCTTACTGAAATCCATGAATACAACATCCACATTGATCAAGTTTGTCACCTCCTCAAAAAACTAAAACGTTAGTGAGACACAACCTGGCGTATCCAAAGCCATGCCGACTATCCTTAATTGATCTCTTCCGTTCAAATGCAGGTAAATCTAATGTTCAAGAATCTCTGCATATTAGTATTCTCCATACCAATCTCACTGTCCTCCATGTCGTTTTCCTTGGTGAAAACAGTTACAAAAGTACTAATTTAGTGCTTCTCTCCTTTCAAAATGGCTGCTCACAAACTCTCTGCTTGACTTTTGAAGATCTATGAAAACCAGGGAGGAGGAGAAAGAGTGGAGATGGAGAGGAAAAAAAATACGCGTGTCTCTTAAGTGTGTGTATGAGTGTTATGGAGTCTCTGTGAACATAGCGCCGCAAAAAACCACACTGCCTCTTATTAGTGAGCAGGTGGTGTCGAGCGCTTAACTTCATAGTATTTCTTTCTGCATTGCTCCATATTTCAATCTGGAAATGAGCTCAACATGCATCTGGCTGTAGCTTGAGATGCCTTTTGGGCACTCCCAGCAAAAAAAACCCTCACCTCCTCAATCTCCTCATCTACAATCTTTAGATTATAAGCAATATGGGGAGGAAATAGTTCTATTACTAACCTACCTCCCCATATAATTTTGCATAAATGACCAACCCTGTACCTTTTTGTTTGAGCTGTGCATGCAAATGACACAGGCTCCTTCAAAGGTTTACGTTTTAATGCTGCAGCTGAGTGACAAAGTGCCAAGAGCTGTGCAAAATCCAATACACCTTTTCCTTTGGGTTCACCACTTCTCATAAAAGGAAGAATTTGGAAAAACAAAATGTCTCCTCTTTTTTGCTGAGCCAATAGCCGACATTTGGGAGCAAATCATTTTCAAGGCCAGTCTCGGTTTGTTAAATTACACCCGCATCCTACACATAGTTGAGAGTCCCCAAGCCCTCCAAGTTTAGACAAATGGGTTATTTCCAAGGGCAAACTGTTGCATTTTGTATCCAGCATTTCAAAGCTCTGCATACATTTATCAGCAGTTTAGTCTGGCACTACCTCAATATAATCACAACAGTCATCCAAAAAAAAATCACAAATATTGCATTCTGCTCAGATACAACTAATTGTCAGTCATTGTAGGCCAAGATTTTAACAGCCCTAAAGCAATACAAACCAATCACTTGGTACGTGATAACATCCATACTGACTTTATGCTCCAATTCAACTTATCTTTAAGATTACCAGACACATTGATTTCTCCAGATGCCAACCTGATATTTTTTTGATACTCTTATATAATCTAACATTACAACAAGGGACTTTTTTAAAACCAAAACAGATTTCAGCTGGAATCTTGAACAATAGCAGAGTGCTGGCATCATAAAGAGAACTTTGCACTGGGGGAAAACACCCAGTTGGATACTGTGGATAAATTGTTCAGCCAATTACACATATGGAGGAGATTGCAATACATGCTTAAAAAGCCCAGAGATGGAATTTTGAAAAAGTTAACTCAACATCAGTGTAATAATCTATATGAACAATGGCATGTAGGCTTCTCAAAAGTGAGGAGTTACTACAAAATTGGAGGCAGAATGTAATACTTAAAAAATAGCTGCATTTTATACTACATCATAGGTGCTGATGCAAAATTAAGAAGTCAACTGTACTTACACTATCTACATAGTGTGGCCGTGATCCAGCCTCACTACCAATTCAACTTAATCTCTTTCAAGCAACTCATACGATGAGGGGTGACCTTGTAGAGGTGTATACAATTATGAGGTGAATAGTTAGCCTGAATGCACAGAATCTTTTACCCAGAGTACGAGTTGGGGAAATCAACCAGAGGACATTGGTTTAGGTAAAGGTTTAATGGGAACCTGAGGGGCAACTGTTTCACACAGAGGGTGATGGGTATATGGAACAGCTGCCAGTGGAGGTAGTTGAGGTGGGTACTAGAACATTTAAAATACATTTGGACAGATACATGGATAGATTGTGGACAGTTGGGACTTAAACAGTGTTTATTCCAAATTTCTCCGCATTTTGGTCGCATGGACTAGTTGGCCTGAAGGGCCTGTTTCTTTGCCGTATGACTATGACTCATTTCATTTCTATCGCTGCTTGAAACTCCATCATCTGCGAGAAATTGTCCAAATTTTTCTCTGGAACTTTCATCTATTCCGTCTTCCCACAGTTCTTCATATTTGTTATTTTGATCTTATCCGATTCTGATTTCCCACTTTTCTGAATTCAGTCTTTCTCATCTCTTCCCATAAAGCCCTACTTACATTTGTGGTTAATCTCTTAACATTCTCTTCTACGTCTTATGATTCTGATCTGTCTCTGACCAGTCACATCATCAAAACCTACTTGCATGCCGATAGAACTTCCTTCCATTACAACTTCATTCAAATTCCAGCTGATCAGCCTTTTGCCAGAATACATCCAAAATTGAATAATTCATGGTACATGAATAGTCAGATTTTACTGGTTTTCCACAAAGACCCCTGAACACAAGTGGCTTGCTTGGTCATTCAGGGTCAGTTACAAGTCAACCACATTACAATAGTTCTAGAGTCACAAATAGCTAGATTTAATACAAATTCAAAATTTATTTTCTTGAAAGACGTTAGTAAACAAAATGGCATTTTTAAACAAAGCATAAGTTTCTTAGTCGCCATTACTATAAGGTGCTTGTTAAATCTACTTCATTTAAATTTTGGGATTGGCAGTCGTTTGTCAGATCAAAAGTTATAATCCATGGGGACATATCCAGTATGCTTATTTGCTCAATTGCTACCCAATTTCCATGTACAATCTCTTCACTCACAGCAAAACTTCACTGTATCTGGTCACTGTTCTCGCTGCCCGCCTCCCACCTAGATCCCTCATCTATGGAGCACAGTTAAAATTCCTGCCGTGCTTAAATTCTTTTATGATTCCACCACAATATTGAACCTCCTCCAGCCTCAATTTCCATCACTACCACCACAAAACAAATATCCTTCAACCGTTCACTATGTTTTCTGATAACTTGGCTGCAATTCTGAGGAAATTTCTTGCTAAGCAGATGTTTTTTCCATTTTCTCCACCTCCCTTATTAAACATAATGTTTCTGATTTAGTCAAAATTCAATAAACTCCATTCCTGCTTGATTTGGACATTTTAAACCATCTCTGAAAACATATTTACATCAGCCCCTATTCAAAAACCAGCAATCTGGAACCTAAACTTTCTCTTTGGCTCTTCAGTATCAATCCACAGTGACAATAAAAAGGAGAAAATATATCATATTGTCATTTTGTCATCTATATCATTGGTACCTATGTGTACCTGATGTTGTGGTACACATAGGTACCAATGGCATAGGCAGAAAAAGTGATGAGGTCCTGAAGGGAGAATTTAGAGAGTTGGGGGGAAAGTTAAGGAGAAGGACCAAAAGGGTAACGATTTCAGGATTACTGTCTGTGCCGCGTGGCAGTGGGAGTAGGAATGAAATGAGGTGGAGGATAAATGCGTGGCTGAGGGACTGGTGCAGTGGGCAGGGATTCAAGTTTCTTGATCATTGGGACCTCTTTTGGGGAAGGCATGATCTGTACACAAAGGACGGGTTGCACTTGAGCCCGAGGGGGACCAATATCCTGGCAGGGAGATTTGCAAAGGCTACTGGGGAGACTTTAAACTAGAAAGGCTGGGGGGAGGGACTCGGGTAGAGGGGGCTAGGGGTCAGGGTGTGGGGCAAGAGGCAGAGAAGGGAAGCACTCGGATCCAAAATGTAGGCGAGAAAGATGAAAAAGATAATAGACCGAGAATAAGGGATGGTGGGTTTCTAAAATGTGTATATTTTAATGCTAGGAGCATTGTAAGTAAGGTGGACGAACTTAGAGCCTGGATTGACACCTGGAAATATGATGTTGTGGCAATCAGTGAAACATGGTTGCAGGAGGGCTGTGATTGGAAACTAAATATTCCAAGATTTCGTTGCTTCAGGTGTGATAGAATTGGAGGGACCAGAGGGGGAGGTGTTGCATTGCTTGTCAGAGAAGATATTACAGCAGTGCTTTGGCAGGATAGATTAGAGGGCTCATCTAGGGAGGCTATTTGGGTGGAACTGAGAAGTGGGAACGGTGTAGCAACACTTTTAGGGGTGTATTATAGACCGCCAAATGGGGAGCGTGAATTGGAAGAGCAAATATGTAAGGAGATAGCAGATATTAGTAGTAAGCACAAGGTAGTGATTGTGGGAGATTTCAATTTTCCAAAAATAGACTGGGAAGCACATTGTGTAAATGGGCTGGATGCTTTGGAGTTTGTAAAATGTGTGCAGGATAGTTTTATGCAGCAGTACATAGAGGTATCGACCAGAGAAGGGGCAGTGCTGGACCTCCTGTTAGGAAATGAGGCAGGTCAGGTGACGGAGGTATGCGTTGGTGAGCACTTCGGGACCAGTGATCACAATACCATTAGTTTCAATATAATTATGGAGAGAGTCAGAACTGGACCTAGGGTAGAGATTTTTGATTGGAGAAAGGCTAACTTTGAGGGAATGCGTAAGGATTTTAAAGGAGTGAATTGGGACACTTTGTTTCATGGGAAGGATGTAGAAGAGAAATGGAGGACATTTAAAGGGGAAATTGTAAGAGTACAGAATCTTTATGTCCCTGTTAGGTTGAAAGGAAATAGTAAAAATTGGAAAGAGCCATGGTTTTCAAGGGAAATTGGACACTTGTTTCGAAAAAAGAGAGATATCTACAATAATTATAGGAGGCATGGAGTAAATGAGGTGCTAGAGGAGTATAAAGAATGTAAAAAGAATCTTAAGAAAGAAATTAGGAAGGCTAAAAGAAGATATGAGGTTGCTTTGGCAAGAAAGGTGAAAGTAAACCCAAAGGGTTTCTACAGCTATATTAATAGCAAAAGGATAACGAGGGATAAAATTGGACCATTAGAGAACCAGAATGGACAGCTATCTGCAGAGCCAAAAGAGATGGGGGAGATATTGAACAATTTCTTTTCTTCGGTATTCACCAAGGAGAAGGATATTGAACTCGTTGAGTTAAGGGGAAAGAGTAGAGTAGCTATGGAAACTATGAGATTCAAAGAGGAGGAAGTACTGACACTTTTGAAAAATATAAAAGTGGATAAGTCTCCAGGTCCTGACAGTATATTCCCTAGGACATTGAGGGAAGTTAGTGTAGAAATAGCAGGAGCTATGACAGAAATATTTTCAAATGTCATTAGAAACGGGAATAGTGCCGGAGGATTGGCGTACTGCGCATGTTGTTCCATTGTTTAAAAAGGGTTCAAAGAATAAACCTAGCAATTATAGACCTATTAGTTTGACGTCAGTGGTGGGCAAATTAATGGAAAGGATACTTAGAGATAATATATATAAGCATCTGGATAAACAGGGTCTGATCAGGAACAGTCAACATGGATTTGTGCCTGGAAGGTCATGTTTGACAAACCTTCTTGAATTTTTTGAAGCGGTAACTAGGGACATTGATGAGGGTAAAGCAGTGGATGTTGTCTATATGGATTTCAGTAAGGCCTTTGACAAGGTTCCCCATGGAAGGTTGGTTAAGAAGGTTCAATCTTTGGGTGTTAATGGCGGAGTAGCAAGATGGATTCAACAGTGGCTGAATGGGAGATGTCAGAGAGTAATGGTAGATGGCTGTTTGTCAGGTTGGAAGCCGGTGACCAGTGGGGTGCCTCAGGGATCTGTGTTGGGTCCACTGTTGTTTGTCATGTACATCAATGATCTGGATGATGGGGTGGAAAATTGGATAAGTAAGTATGCAGATGATACCAAGATAGGTGGTGTTGTGGATAATGAAGTAGATTTTCAAAGTCTACAGAGAGATTTGGGTCCATTTGGAAAAGTGGGCTGAAAGATGGCAGATGGAGTTTAATGCTGATAAGTGTGAAGTGCTACATCTTGGCAGGACAAATCAAAATAGGACGTACATGGTAAATGGTAGGGAATTGAGGAATGCTGTGGAACAGAGGGATCTAGGAATAACTGTGCATAGTTCCCTGAAGGTGGAATCGCATGTAGATAGGGTGGTAAAGAAAGCCTTTGGTGTGCTGGCCTTTATAAATCAGAGCATTGAATATAGGAGTAGGGAAGTAATGTTAAAATTGTACAAGGCATTGGTAAGACCAATTCTGGAGTATGGTGTACAATTTTGGTCGCCTAGTTATAGGAAGGATGTCAACAAAATAGAGAGAGTACAGAGGAGATTTACTAGAATGTTGCCAGGGTTCCAGCAACTATGTTACAGAGAAAGGTTGAACAAGTTAGGTCTTTATTCTTTGGAGCGCAGGAGGTTAAGGGGGGACTTGATTGAGGTCTTTAAAATGATGAAAGGGATAGACAGAGTTGACATGGATACGTTTTTCCCATTGAGGGTAGGGAAGATTCAAATAAGAGGGCATGACATGAGAATTAAGGGACAGAGGTTTCGGGGTAACGTGAGGGGGAACTTCTTTACTCAGAGGGTGGTGGCTGTGTGGAATCAGCTTCCAGCAGAAGTGGTGGAGGCAGGATCGATTTTAACATTTAAGAGTAAAGTGGATAGGTATATGGACGTGAAGGGAATGGAGGGGTATGGTCTGAGTGCAGGTAGATGGGACTAGGGGAAAACAAATGGTCGGCACGGACTGGAAGGGCCGAGAGGGCCTGTTTCCGTGCTGTAATTGTTATATGGTTATCAGTAATCAAACTCTATGAATCCCATTTAAAAAAACAAATATACATTAATCTGACTGGCCATCACGTTATTTTTTTTAACTTAACCATCTCAAAAAATGACTGATTCTTTACCAACTCATCAGTGATTAATAGTAAATGCTTCATTCATGGGTTGGCATCAGACACATCTGACCAAAGCTCCACCCTATGATCTTTGCATCTGTGTTCTTATCCCTCCAAACAAAGAAAAGAAGACTTGCACCAGGAGACACAATAATAATCAAAAAGATGAAGCTGGGCAATCTCATGACAGACAAAGAAAAGCTGCAGCACATTATCAGTGTCTGAAAGTATCTGTTTCAAAGACCAATGAATAAATTGATCTATCTGGAACCACAGTGCAACTCAGAAAACACCCATTCCATTTATTTTAAACAAAGTGAGAAACATATACAGGTTTATTTATTTGATCAAATGTGTGCTCATATGCAACCTGTATTCATCACAAAGAAAACAATCTAGGAGCAACCTTTTTCTAGAATGTTAATAATTCACTTGAGGATACATTGATCTTATTTAAAAAGACTGGAAATGTCAGATGCGAGCTCCTAAGATAATGGAACAGATCACATAACTGCTTCCTGTCTACTGTTTGATATTCTACATGTTTATTTTTGTTGTCATTTGAACGTTATTTTCTTCTGCACTATACTCCTTAAACATTTAACACATCATACATAACCATACATTTTCTGCTGTGTATTAATTCAAAAAAAGTGGGAGAAACCCCCTCCCCCCACAACACACAAAAATATATAAATAATTTAAGAATAATGCCAGATATCAATAGCTCAGTTGTTAAATCTCTTCAGATTCCATTAAGGTATTTATTGAACCCTCTGATCCCCAAATGAGATCAGATGCAATAGGTTTAAGGTGTAATTGAAATGTGCACAGATTAGTATAAATTATTCATTGTAAATTACTGTACTAAAATGGTACCACATCCACTTTGCCAAGCACAGAATTGCCTGATAGAAACCACCAACACAGTCGCAGGCATATAGCGGTCTTAAAACATTAGACACGCATTTGATTGAAAAAGTTGTACCACAATTCAGGTAAATATATTCTACTCACATATTTATAACCACAATTTATGGCAGATATTTGTAGATCCTTCATCCTGAATCATAAAATCCATGGATTAAACCCGTTGGATTTATGCTCCGATTTCTGGGTTTGTCTCATTGTTATTCATTGTTATTGGGCATTACCCCCCCCCCCCTCATTGCATTGTCCACGGATCCCTCCCAATAGATCAGGGATACCATCATATTGATTAGGATAAAGACATCTAATCATGAAAGCTGCTGTCACATTCATCCACTTAATCATATTGTAAAGCCTTCAATTACTTCATACTATTCCTCAAAATGATTAATTTGAAGATATGAAAATACCAGTTAAGTTTGGTATCCTGAACTTACCAAACACATCACATTTTAACACATCTTCTCGGGCTTCATCCAGAAATTGCAAATAACAATTTTGATGCCCAGAGTAATTGCTGAGAACAGTGACTCACGCAAGAAAACATGCACTGTTCTCCACCCAAAACTTGGTAAGTTGCTGTCTTTTATTTTCCATTATTCTGTTGGAGCTTGTGTGTAGCAGTTACTTATCAGGAATACGACTTGTTTTGATCTGCTGGCCTGGAGCACATACTCCTATTGGTTGAGCTCCTGTAGGGCTGCCAGCATTTGTAAATAGTGATGGAAAATGTTGGGACTGCTGCATGAACATAGATGTCCCACACTTACTGGTTGAGCACTGCCAGCCATTTTTTTGACTGTGCTGTGACATAGGACTCCACAAGGAGTCCAACTGAGAACAAGACCTTGCTCAGATTCCCCACTCCATTTACATTTTGGAATCTGCCTTGGATTCTGCACCAAGGTTCATATGGTGCTGAATCCTAGAGCCTACCAAGTTCCTTGTCAACTGTTTTGGGATGAACTCGAAATAAATAATAAAAATACAACATAAAACAAAGTTCCAAAATCATAGATTGGGGATTCAAGTTATATATCTCTTCCCACCCTCCCTCTATCTCTCTTCCAACCAATCTGAAAACTGCGCAACTCAAGTTTATTTTGCATACATTTAATTTTGCATGCAATTTCAACATCCTAACTGAATGTGCGGGAGAGGAAAATTACTACCATCATTACACAGGAAGTTATTGTGTTAGAATAAGTCATATCACAAATCCTGCGTGATATAACAAATTCTGCTTACATTACATCTTGGACATACTTTTTCTATAAACAGAATCATATATTTAAAAATTATTTATTTAAAAAAAAATAGGACAACTGAAGCCAAAAGATCATTCAGAGACCAAAATAGGAACTACGATGGAAAGAATGGTAGTCTATGATACCACCAATGGGCACTGCACGATGGCTGCCTCGCCAACGGTCTGTCTTTGTCTTTTTCATTCTTTGTGTTTTTAGTTTGTTGTAAAATGAATGTTTTAGTATTTTGTATTTGTATGGGAGGTGGTGGGGGGGGGGGGGGGGGGGGGGGGGGGGGGTGGGGGAAACATTTTGAAATCTCTTTCCTCAACGGAGATGCAACTTTCATCGTGTCGTATCTCCGTCCGCAATGCAGCCTAACATCATGGAGTTGACGGCCAGCCGGTATGAGACTTCTAGAACTCCAAAACCACGGAGCCTGCGGACTTTAATATCTTGGGGCGGGCGATCCCTTTGCCAGGGGTCGGCCTCTGGTGCTCCAGCCAGCGGGAGCTGCGGACATTAACATTGTGAAGCTCGCACGCGGTCCCTGGTTAGGGACCAATTTCGGGAACTCCAAGCCGCAGGAGTTTCCACCGTCCCGATGTGGGAGCTCAGACCCTCCCGACGTGGGAGCTCAAACGCCGGCTGTGGGCGGTTCGACTCCCCCAACCGTGGGAGGAAAGGAGGAAAGAAGGAAAGAAAGTAACACTGCCTTCCAACACAGTGGGGAATGTGGAGGAGCTGCTGCGGTGGATGTTTATGTCAATTTTTTATGCAGTTGTGTGTCTTGTTGCTATTTTGGTATGACTGTATGGTAAACCAAATTCCTCGTATGTTGCAAAACATACTTGCCCAATAAATTACGATTATGATTCTATTATTTATATTTTGCATTGTCCTCAAAGCAGATCAAATCCTTATGGTACGAATACTTGAAATGTAATCTTTCCAGAAATCTATAAATCTACTTTACATTTTCAATACTATGTTTGTACTCTACATTCTTTATCCTTTTGACAGTTTATTCTATTTTCTAGCTTCACCATACATCAAACACAGAAGTTAGACAAGGAAGAAGAGCAATTTTGCATACATGTAGAAGTCTGTGTATGCCAACTGGCAGGTGAAATTCTCAGTGCATAATATTGGAGTAATTTGATTCTTTTCTTTCCCCCTTTTAAGTGAGAACTTAGACTGTCTGTCTCTTCTCATAAATGCTTTAAATAACACAGGAATTAAATGAATACCAAAGGAAAGAAAGGTTATTATGGTTCTGTTTATTCAAAATACAAAAGCTGTTAAGAGGCTTGTGAAAGTAGAGGCCAAATTATTTAGGCAGATGGTTTTAGAATGGAATTCCAGGTTGTGTGAGCTTGGCTTAGTTGAAGGGGTGGTCTAGAATCAAATGATGAAATACTGTGGGCCAAAGTGTGCAATGGAGCTGCGCAGCAGAGATGGGCGACTCAAGGCTGTTAGGAACTGGCAGCACCTGCTCCATGTGTTGAGTTTTTACAGACTCCGTCATTACCTCCTGTTAAATCTGATCACATCTGCTGATTTCCTCCTATGCAGACAGCAGTTTCCTACACACCTAATAGGAGATGATGAGAGAGACTGTAGGATTCTGCTGGGTTGTAAACATAAAGAGCTATTTCTACCAATCTCCAGCAATGGCCTGATAATGTCTTGCCTTCCCAGATGCAGCCCTGAACCCCATTTCTCAGCACCCTTATTGCAATACATACAATACCCTCACAGTCAGGTCTTGCACATGGCTTACGTAGTTCACTCTACATCAAAACACAGTGTGAAACGATCACCTTAACAATGGAAACAGACATAAATTGCTGGAGTAACTCAGCAGACCAGGCAGCATCTCTGGAGAACAAGGGTAGGTGACATTTTGAGTCGGGATCCTTCTTTGGACTATTTAACAATGTAGTATCAATGTTAACAATATAGTTCTTGCAGGAGCAGCAGCAGAGAACAGTGCTTCTACCAGGGTCTTGGCACATTAGAACTGCCAATAACTCATCTCGCTTTTCATGCACCATCCCATAATGATCTCTTTTAGTGCCAATTTCATTAGCACTCCAGCTTCCTGGGAACACAAACTGAATACTAAGTGAGTCGAGGCCTCAGAGTATTCTTTGAAAGTTATATCAAAATTTTAGAAAATCATTCAATGCAAATACAACTGAACTGGAGAAAATATTGTCCAAACTAACACAATAATCTTTGTATCTAATGCCAATATTCCGTTTTGTGTTAGTATGCAAATAGTGGTAGAAATGTCACAAATAGAGGCTTACCTTGTTCATTTCATACAGTTTAAATATAGAACCCTTCCCAAAAACAAATCAGATCTTTTTCGTCAACTCCCTTGTTTTCTTTTGCAAAAATTAAAAATACACCAAGATCAAAAACAGATGAGCATGGAACTATATTAAACAACAATTTATAGAGAAAAGTAAATTATTTTTTGTCATCTTGTGGAAGGAATGACTGTTTTATTGTCAATAGTTTGAACTTGGAATGATGAAGGAAAATATGTTTCACAAGATTAAAATTGAGAAATCATATTATTTTTCAGCTATGTCTTGCTTGACATTCTAATCTAGGGAATCCAGTGTTGTTACAAGCCAGGTGTTTAGTGAAAGTAGTAATTTGTCCTTAAATTCTGCTTACAACACCAAATTTCTCCAGAGCTCCAAATATTGCTGACAATCCCTGCTTCGAAGAGTCCATCCATTACAAACAAGTGTCTCCAACCGCCTCACACAATAGAAATAAATTAGTTGTGAATGAAGAAGGGTCTCGACCTGAAATGTCACCCGTTCCTTCTCTCCAGAGATGCTGCCCGTCCCAGCTTTTTGTGTCTATCTTTGGTTTAAATCAGCATCTGCAGTTTCTTCCTACACACTTTTACATAAATCAAAGTTGCTCTTTGTTCTTTCCATTTCCCAAAAGCTGAATGGGGGGGGAGGGGGGGGGGGGGGGAAATATGCACCAATATTTTGACCGCACTTGTGACACTCACGGTGAACCTATCGTTTTAATAGGAGATCAACCATCATTTGTTCATATTTCTTCAGAATAGAGGAAGAAATTAGACAATAGACAATAGGTGCAGGAGTAGGCCATTCGGCCCTTCGAGCCGGCACCACCATTCAAAGTGATAGGCTGATCATCCCCAATCAGTCCCCCTTTCCTGCCTTTTCCCCATATCCCCTGACACCGCTATCTTTATGAGCCCTATCCAGCTCTTTCTTGAAAGCATCCAGAGAAACTGCCTCCACCGCCCTGAGGCAGCGAATTCCACACACTCACAACTCTCTGTGAGAAAAAGTGTTTGCTCGTCTCCGTTCTAAATGGCTTACCCCTTATTCTTAAACTGTGTTCCCACCAAAATAATATAAACTGTGTCCCCTTGTTCCCACCAAAATAATATAAAAATATGTACAATTAAAAATGGGAAGTTCTTAAAATACGTAGCTTATTCATGGTCACATTGTTTTTTTAAAAAGAGGCGACAAAAAGGTTTCCGAGGACAGAGCGGTAGAGATTTTTCTTCATGGATTTTAGCAAGATCTTGGTGGATTATAACAAGGTCCCACATGGTAGGCTAGCCTGGAAGGTTAATCACATAGCTTCTATGGTGAGCGAGGCAATTGGAATCAAAACTGGCTTGCTGGAAGGAGTGAGGGTAGAGGGTTGTTATTCAGATTGAAACCAGTCACCAGTGGTGTGCTGCACAGATCAGTGCTGGGTCCATGATTGTTTGTCATCCATCCTAAAATTAGTGGTGAAGAAGTTTATTAGAGTCTATATTATGTAGAGCATATTTATATTTATATAGAGCATACAAATTAGCCAGAAAAAGCAACCTATCACAGGACTGGGAGAAATTCAAAGTCCAGCAGAGGAGGACAAAGGGCTTAATTAGGAAAGGGAAAATAGATTATTAAGGAAAACTGGCAGGGAACATAAAAACTGACTGCAAAAGTTTTTATAGATATGTGAAGAGAAAAAGATTAGGTAAAACAAATGTAGGTCTCTTGCAGTCACAAACAGGTGAATTGATCATGGGGAACAAGGACATGGCAGACCAATGAATAACTACTTTGGTTCCGTCTTCACTAAGGAAGATATAAATAATCTGCCGGAAATAGCAGGGGACCGGGGGTCAAATAAGATGGAGGAACTGAGTGAAATCCAGGTTAGCCGGGAAGTGGTGTTGGGTAAATTGAATGGATTAAAGGCCAATAAATCCCCAGGGACAGATAGGCTGCATCCCAGAGTACTCAAGGAAGTAGCCACAGAAATAGTGGATGCATTAGTAATAATTTTTCAACTCTTTAGATTCTTGAGTAGTTCCTGAGGATTGGAGGGTAGCTAATGTAACCCCACTTTTAAAAAAAGGAAGAGAGAAAACTGGGAATTACAGACCAGTTAGTCTAACATCAGTAGTGGGGAAACTGCTAGAGTCAGTTATTAAAATGGGATAGCAGCACATTTGGAAAGTGGTGAAATCATTGGACAAAGTCAGCATGGATTTACGAAAGGCAAATAATCTCTGACGAATCTTCTGGAATTTTTCGAGGATGTAACTAGTAAAGTGGATAAGGGAGAACCAGTGGATGTGTTATATCTGGACTTTCAGAAGGCTTTCTACAAGGTCCCACATAAGAGGTTAGTATAAAAACTTAAAGCACATGGTATTGGGAGTTCAGTATTGATGTGGATAGAGAACTGGCTGGCAGACAGGAAGCAAAGGGTAGGAGTAAACGGGTCCTTTTCAGAATGGCAGGCAGTGACTAGTGGGGTACCGCAATGCTCTGTGCTGGGACCCCAGCTATTTACAATATATATTAATGATTTGAACGAGGGAATTGAATGCAACATCTCCAAGTTTACGGATGACACAAAGCTGGGGGGCAGTGTTAAGTGTGAGGAGGATGCAAGGCGACTTGGATAGACTGGATGAGTGGGCAAATGCATGGCAGATGCAGTATAATGTGGATAAATGTGAGGTTATCCACTTTGGTGGCAGAAACAGGGGGGTAGAATATTATCTGAATGGTGGCCGATTAGGAAAAGGGGAGATGCAACGAGACCTGGGTGTCATGGTACACCAGTCATTGAAAGTAGGCATGCAGGTGCAGCAGGCAGTGAAGAAAGCGAATGGTATGTTAGCATTCATAGCAAAAGGATTTGAGTATAGGAGCAGGGAGGTTCTACTGCATTAGTACAGGGTATGGTGAGACCACACTGTATTACGTACAGTTTTGGTCTCCAAATCTGAGGAAAGACATTCTTGCCATAGAGGGGGTACAGAGAAGGTTCACCAGACTGATTCCTGGGATGTCAGGACTTTCATATGAGGAAAGACTGGATAGACTCGGCTTGTACCCGCTAGAATTTGGAAGATTGAGGGGGGATCTTATAGAAACTTACAAAATTCTTAAGCGGTTGGACAGGCTAGATGCAGGAAGATTGTTCCCGATGTTGGGGAGGTCCAGAACAAGGGGTCACAGTTTAAGGATAAGGGGGAAATCCTTTAGGACCGAGATGACAAAAACATTTTTCACACAGAGAGTGGTGAGTCTCTGGGATTCTCTGCCACAGAAGGTAGTTGAGGCCAGTTCATTGGCTATATTTAAGAGGGAGTTAGATGTGGCCCTTGTGGCTAAAGGGATCAGGGGGTATGGAGAGAAGGCAGGTACAGGATAGCGAGTTGAAATAATCAGCATGATCATATTGAATTTGCGGTGCAGGCCCGAAGGGCCGAATGGCCTACTCCTGCACCTATTTTCTCTGTTTCTTTCAGAATTTATAATAGAATCTAGATGAACTAGGGAAGTGGTCCAAGGAATAGCAGTTGGAATTTAATTTGGACAAATGCGAGGTATTGCTCTTAGCAAGATAAAGCAGGGTTTAGAGGAATATGGGGCTAATGCATGCAAATGGGAACACAGCTCGGATGGACAGGTTGGGCCAAAGGGCTTGTTCCATGCTGCATAAATCTAAGACTATCATGAAATTGACATTCTGGATTTATTTGACTGTTGAGTAATTGTTTGAAGCAAACAAGTTACATTTTTCTGATCATTTAAGTTGCAGATACGATAAGCACCACAGCCTTTACTTGCAATATTGAATGCAATTTCACTGTACCTTACTGGTACATGTGACAATAAACTGACCATGAAACCTTAACCTTGAAAAGTTAAGTAAAAAGTACATTTCTGTATCCCTTCCCTGGTGCAACTCACTCATTTTATTACATTAGGCTTACTAAAGCCACAATATGGGGAAACACTGCAGGCTTGCTGGTAATGCAACATTTTTTGTTTAGACACAAAATGCTGGAGCAACTCAGCAGGACAGGCAGCATCTCTGGAGAGAAGGAATAGGTGATGATTTGGGTCGAGACTGTCCAGCTGAGTTACTCCAGCATTTTGTCTACCTTCGATTTAAACAAGCATTTCCTACACATTTTTTTGTTTAGAGTTAGGCCAAGAATCGACACACATTCCAGGATTCATTCTAGATAAAACCCCGGAATGGTTGCACCAAAACTTATAACTTTTATCCAGCTAAAAGCCCATTTGTATAGAGCAGCCAGGGACAGCAGGTTTAAGGCTGATATCAGATCACGCCAAAGTCGCATTTGGGAAAGAATACTGAACAATGACAAATCTTCAGATATTTTAAAATATGCATTAAAATTACCAATAAAGAAACATCCATATTCAACAAAAGAAAAAGAATAAGTGAGATTTGTGGTGAGTTACAACTTCTCCTCAATTGTGTGAGGTTAATTTGTTATTATGCTTGTACATTCTGGTCATTATATAAATCTTAAACAATGCACAGATTTTTTCATCTGAAAGCTAAACCGGTTTCCGAGACATTAACTTATTATTATTTTTTTTTCCACAAAACACCTACAAGCATTAACCAAATATTACACGTGAAGTTCCAAAGGCTTTACTTTCATGACATTGCCAAGTCATAAAAAAATTCTCAGGATAATTAATGCACAGCAGGTTAGTAACTGAGTGCACAGCAGCCACAAGTTCTTCAGCCACTCATTAACTATTAATAAATTTCAGTGGAATTTATTAATTTTAATAAGTCAATTATACTTTTAATCTATGAATAAATTTCAGTAACGTATTTACTCACTTTCTAATTCTCCACAACCCTTCTGCTAAACCAAAAGCAAAGAAAAAAGTTGCATATTTCATTACCTAATTATATAGCTATATTCTCTTGAAAACTCAGAGAAGGTCCATAAATCAAACAATCCTTCCCAGTAAAGGGAAAGTATGCAACAAGACTAACAAATCCAGACCAAGTACTAAAAAGGAAAAGCAAAACAAAGTAGCTTACAAATCCCATTTAAACAAGTACATTGTTATATATACATTATTGTTATGTATAAAAATACAAAAATTATACTTTCAAAAAGCAAATAAATAATATCCTTCTTTTACCTACATGCCAGAAAATGATTTACATAATATGTCCATGAATTTCATCAATATTACAAGAGCGAACCTTATGACTGTCATTTGCTGTCCTCAATTATGAAGTGAAGACAAGTCATTCGAAATTTATCTCTCCACAGATTCTGCTTTAACTTGCCAGTATTTCCACTACTTTCACAGATTTGAGTACCTACAGTTTTGTGCGTTTTTCATTTTGTGATGAGCTTAAGATGCAGTTGCAAAATTAGGCTATTCGGCCCATCAAGGCTGCTCCATGGTTGATCTATTTTCCTATCTCAACTCCATAAGTTCATAAATCAACAGAACAGAATTAGGCCAGTCAACCAATGGAGTCTCCTCCAACATGCAATCATGGCTGAATTATCTTTCTCTCTCAACCATATTCTTCTTCTTATGTACATGTTCAAGTTACAATCGCATAAGGTAGTGAGTAAAATAATAGAAAATCTTATCTTGTCTCAGAAATGATCAACCACGAACAAAGAAAAAAACATGTCAGTGATACCATTAATCACTTCTGATACAGACTTCCCAGTAAGATATTAATCCAGGAGTGTTTAGTCAAAGTGAACTTTGACACTACGTTGGTTCAGTTGGTTTTCACAGTCAACAAGCCAGTCTCTTACCCAGAGATTTCAGATTTGACAACTCACCTGGAACATTATTCGAGACGCACAGACTTTTGTCAGAAAACAGATTTATCTTGGAGTTTATCAATTATTCAAACCACTGAAGAATTTGTCTAGTTTCCCCCTCCGAGTTGTCACAGTAGGATCCTTGCAGAAGTGTCTCGGGCTGCAAACCGTCTGACAGTTCACAGGGAGGCCTGATTAAATGACCGTTTGAGGAGACATTTTAACCACCAAATAATCCCAATCCCGTGATTATGACGCACGCCGCCGTACCGTGCCGTGGCACCGTAGGCACAGTATTTATTTTAAAAATACGATTGCGACCATTTGTTTTGCGTTACCTCAGAGTTAGCGCCTTCTTCTGTGTGGGGGGGGTGGATGCCCGGGGAGCGGCTCAGCCTTTCATTTGGCCCATCGCCTCCACACGACCATCCGCGATGCGCACGACGCGTCCTGACTGAAGGGGGGGGCGGGGCAAATCCGTGCCGGAAGGGGTTTGCCGGGACGGTGACCGCGAATGACAGGCGGAGCGACACAATCAGTGACTGGATTCGCCCCAATTGATAGGTGGGACGACCAATCATTTGAAGCGAATGTGATGGAAGGCGGGACCGCGGGTTGATTTCGACCAATCAGACACGGGTGTGGTCACTATAGCGATGGCCGGTTGCGATCAGACAGTCTCTGATTGGTCCCTCGCGCTGCCACTCACCGCGGCGGTGGGCGGGCTGAGCTGGACTTCCGGCTGTCCGCTGAGGGGTTGGGCTTCAGCCTCGGCAGAAAAAAAGGAAGGGGTTTTTTTTGCGGTTGTTGCAGGCTTTTTTTTTGCTTTGGTGGAAGGTGGTTAAATTGACGCTAACATGGGAACTAGAGATGATGAGTACGATTACCTGTTTAAAGGTAAGTGAATGAATGGATTTTAAAATATACGGACTGTTTTACTCGCAATTAGAGGTAGGCCTCAGGCTTTGAGCCTTTAATTTGGGCAAAAGGTACCAAAAAGCTCCTTCATAGTGGGACGACTTTTTTAATTTCCCAGTAGACGGTTGTTAACTTGCCGTCAGAAAGGAATGAGGAACTGCTGGCAGCAGGATCTCTAACCTAGAGAAAATATCCCTCTCCAACCAAAAAGCTGAAGTCTGCAACAAATAATGAACTATTGGCAGATGTAATCCAGTTTTGACTTCATTGCAGTTTAATTACGTAATAACATTGTCTGGAATTAATGTGCACTTTTTTTTTACAAATTAAGATGTTATTTTCTGTGGTGTAAGACTTGGAAATGGTTTCATGTATCTTCTGCATTAGTATGGATTTGTAACTTTTTTCATCATGTACTCATTACACGACACCATGCCCCGCACTCTGTGGCTATATGACGTTGAAGTAAGAATTCTGTAATACATGATGGTGGTGTGAACGCTGGGAAAACTTATCAGCTACGTGAGGACAATAGACAATAGGTGCAGGAGTAGGCCATTCGGCCCTAGGCATTCAGCCGAAGTATTATAATTCAAATGAATGTAAGGCTGTAACTGTCACTTGGCAAATGTAGCATGAAATACTCTGCCCTGTTACTGGATCAAGACAGTTTTTTTCAAAATGCAACATTGGTGCCAATAAGCAAGTTTGGTATTCCGACTGCGCATGCCCAGGTCGTAGGTCACTCACTATAAACATTCTAGGCAGCTGTGGTGCTGCGTTGCATGCAGGCCTGCGTTTCGTCCAAAGATGGTTTAGTCTGTGGTCAGGGTCGGGCCAGGGTCTCCGGCGCTGCGGGTGCTGTTGAGTTGCTGCTGGGCTGTCTCCTTCCCCTCCCGGGTGTCCCGTCCCTGTCCGGGGTGGCCCTGGGCAGGCAGAGCAGTGGTGGCCCCAGATTTGCAGATGATGTGGGGGGGGAGGGGTGCAGACTCCAACTCTGCTCTGCTGTCCAGCCAGGTTGGCCGGCAGCTGGGGCTCATGCCTGGAGCAGAGGCGGCCCAGGAGTGGCAGCTGGCACGGGGAGGGGGAGCTGGCTGCAGATGTCGATTGGTCTGGCGGGGAAGGCGGAGTTGAGCTGGGGTTGGCGCTTCTCCGACCTGGCTGTGGGCATGAGAATTTATACACAGTTTATACAGTCAGCGCTTTGTTCGCTTTTTCTTTATAATGAGTGACCTTTGACAAATCCCATGATTCCTTACGTTTTTCGGAATGCATAGAAACATAGAAATTAGGTGCAGGAGTAGGCCCTTCGAGCCAGCACCACCATTCAATATGATCATGGCTGATCATCCAACTCAGTATCCCGTACCTGCCTTCTCTCCATACCCTCTGATCCCCTTAGCCACAAGGGCCACATCTAACTCCCTCTTAAATATAGCCAATGAACTGGCCTCAACTACCCTCTGTGGCAGAGAGTTCCAGAGACTCGACACTCTCTGTGTGAAAAAAGTCTTTCTCATCTCGGTCTTAAAGGATTTCCCCCTTATCCTCAAGCTCTGACCCCTTGTCTTGTCCTGGACTTCCCCAACATCGGGAACAATCTTCCTGCATCTAACCTGTCCAACCCCTTAAGAATTTTGTAAGTTTCTATAAGATCCCCTCTCAATCTCCTAAATTCTAGAGAGTATAAACCGAGTCTATCCAGTCTTTCTTCATAAGACAGTCCTGACATCCCAGGAATACGGAACTCGCTTATACATGAAGCATGCAAGATGACATCGGTTGACTTCCATGTAACTGATTTTTTTTTTTCTTGTTATTTCAAAATTTCTTTTTCAGCTTTTTATCTGTTTTACTACATCACCTTTCCTTTTACTTTGCACCCTAACAAAAATCAACTCTTTTTGTATGTGTGTCCTTTCTCGTGGCCTTGCGTCCTCAATTGGGATAGAAATGGTTTAACCCTTTGACAATTTAAAATCAGATCTCTATATTGATATCTTGCATTTATGTTAAGTAGGTTCAGTATTTTAAATATGCCAAAAAAAAATGTTTTGCCATTTTAACTAATACTTTTAACTATTACTAGACCAAGTGGAACCCGGTGGGTGGGGCGCGGCATCACACAGGGGCACTGGTCCCTGAATGCGGCGTCAACGCTCACCCCCAACGTAACCCGTTCCCCCAACGTAACCTGGACCGAGCCCAACGAGCGGGGCCGAGAAAGTAAGGCAGGCCGAGCTAACTGAGCAGGGCATGAGTAAAAGCGAGGCGAGCTGACCAAGCGGGGGGGCCTGAGCCTAGCGGGGCCGAACCGAGCGAGCGGGTCCGAGAAAGTGAATAAAAGCAAGGTTAATCTTTTTTTTAACCACGATTTGTTTTAAAATAAATCTTATCTTTAAAGATGGCGAAAATGAAGCAGTCAGAATCGAGCGTTACAGAAGTCATAACCCAGGGGAGAGGTGTGAATAACCCGGGGTGGGAGAGGGGCGGGGTGTGAATAACCCTGGAGGGTGTGTGTGGTGTGGCACTTGGCAGCTTGAAAGCCCAATGTGATTGGTGCACAGTGAGTGGCATTGTGACATAATCACTGGAAGCTGCTGGAAAAAGGCTCTCTGAGAAGCTACGGTTACTGTTGGCAACGTCCCATTGTGATGTAATTCGTAAATGAGATCCATTGTGATTGGACGTCTGTGAGATGGCATTGTGACATCATCACTGGAAGCCGCTGGAAAAAGGCTCTCTGTGAGAAGTGGTTTTTAGCTTTTTTTTAAAACTGTAATCGTGAATAACTTGAGAAATATAGGATGTAATCTTAAGTGAAGCTGAGTACGGCATGGTCGGTAAAAATGTTAGTTAGAATATGTCAAAATTTAAGTGCTAGCGTGTAGCGTTTTGAGGAAGATAGAAAACATATATATAACAACACACATACAAGATGAGACTTAGAATATAGATGAAAAGGAAAAAATTATGTCCACAAATGTTTGTTTGCTTGATGTGGTGTTCGTTTTTCTTTTTAGACACCTTGTCTTATCTTTAGTTATGCAAGTTGTATTTGTACCAGTTATGAGTGAATGTCTAAAGATAACTTTTGACTGAACTAATTAGTAACAAGTTAAAGCTTCAACTTGGAAAATAAGGAGCTGCTGACATTTCAACAGATTTGTTAATAGTGTTGGGTAGACACAAAATGCTGGAGTAACTCAGCAGGGCAGGCAGCATCTCTGGAGAGAAGGAATGGTAGACGTTTTGGGTCAAGGCCCTTCTTCAGACATTTGTAGTTATGTGTGGGTTCAGAGAAACATAATTGCATTGTTTTAATTCTTAAAACTGTGACATTAAAAACAATCTTTTGTTTTTTTTTTGTTGATGTAAAAAGTGTGAAGGCCACAATGTAAGTGTGAATATGTAAATTTTGACATATTCTAACTCACATTTTTGCCTCCTGTTGAACCCCTTTGGGTGAATTTAAAAACATTGATTACTATAGGGTTCAGTTGTTACATGTGGCCATTCAACAAATGCAACTCTACTCACCTGGGCACAGACCAACGTTTTCCTCGAGTCTTCAGGTAACCTACAAGGGAAGCAACTACTCTTTGAACAGATAAAAAGCTTTGTGTAGGTAGGAACTGCAAATGCTAGTTTACATCAAGGATGGACACAAAATACTGGCGTAACTCAGCAGGTCAGGTAACGTCTCGGAGGAAAAAGGAATAGGTGACGTTTCGAGTCTGCATCCTTCTTCAGACTGAGAGTCAGGGGAGAGGGAAATGGAGAAATAACTGCAGTGCCCTTTGCAAATGCTGTGAAGGTTTAGCGTGGTATGTGGATTTCCATTCGGGTAGGATGTGTTGTCCTCTGCTGTCAAGCTTGAGCAGTTGAAACTGCCCTCTTCCATGACAGAAGAAGGAAAACTTTTAGCACACCAACTTCCTTGTAGAATGTGGAAAAGCTTTATTAGGTGAATCACTCACTGCTAAATACCCAGGTTCGGACCTGTTCTTACCACAGTAAGGTGCAGCTGTTACAGTTGAATTCCAAAATGGCAAGTGTATTTGAAACTATCTTATTGGAGATGTCATTATCTGGCATGAACATTGCTTGTGATTTTTGGCCTACATATGAATGTTGCTGGATGCTGAGTACTGTAATGGTTTGCTTCATATTCTAAGAAATTGTGAAATTAATTGAATATTATGTGATCAGTAAAATTTACTTTTGACTTTAAAGATGTACACATGAAATTATATATTTGAAATGGCTGACAACAGTATTCCAGCAAAGGCTATGGCACATACTAGATCTTAGTTGATATAATGAAGAGTTTGCTTGAGAACCAAATGCATCTCTGAAGGCAAGCTATTCTAGTATGTTACATTACAGGCTTCTGTTCTAACCAGTGGAAGTGTTTTCCCTTGTTGCATAGTGACCAGTTTTATTAGGGCCACTTGAAGCAATATTTGATCAAATGTTACCTTGCTGTCATCTTATCTCAGAAATTCAGATGTGACCAAAGGAGAACTATTGTACAACTCATCAAATATCAGGTGGTTTATATAAAACAAAGTAAGGGTACTAGCCTCCCAACAGTACAATAGAGATATCAAGTAATGAGGTTAGCAAGAAAGATATTACAATAATAATTTACATTTATTTCACAAATCAAATTAACAAATAACTTTTGGATGATCAGCCATGATCATATTGAATGGCGATGCCAGCTCAAAGGGCCGAATGGCCTACTCCTGCAGCTATTTTTCTAAGATAACGTCATACTGACGACTAATTCTTGAAGCAGTCGGATGTTGAATAACTAAGGAAGATTATTTTACATCTAAAGTATAATATGGGGACATTGATTCATCACAAATAAAAGATCTTCAGGGAAGCATGGTAATATTAAATTTCATAATTAGTTTGCAAGCAAGAGGCTGTGTTCTGGAACTCGTGCCTTAAGTGCAAATGCAATCACAGACTTATTATAACACTAGGAATCCATAACAGTGCAAAAACCAGTCCGTCATACAACCAAAGACGGAGATCGTTAAACTATGACAGGTCTGACCTTCCAAGGAAATGCAAGAGTGATTATTATCCTGAAGAACTGGTAAATTTGTGCTAATATATCACCCTCTCATCAGAAATAAACTAGTACCATGAAATAATTGTTGGCACTATTGCACAAGTGAAGTTGAGATTAAATATAGTTTCCTGGTGACCAATAGATTCTCGCTTTCAAATTAACCTCTCATGGAAACAACCTACATAAAATTATATAATTTCTGACTACTTGTGACATCTGTATCACCCGATTCTATTATTAAATCGGAGAGAAATTGATAATGTGAAAAGTTGATGTTTTTTTAAAGAATGGAAATGTAAGATCCGTAATTTAAGCGTTTTACAGAAATTAATTCCATTAATTGGGGCGAGACAGTGGCGCAGCGGTAGAGTTGCTGCCTTACAGTGCCAGAGACCCGCATTTGATCCTGACTATGTGTGCTGTCGGTATGAAGTTTGTACGTTCTCCCTGTGGCCGGGTGGGTTTTCTTCAGATGCTCAGGTTTGTAGGTTAATTTTCTTTGGAAAAATTGTAAATAGTCCCTAGTGTAGGGTAGTTCTAATGTATGGTGTGATCGCAGGTCGGCATGGACTTGGTTGGCTGAAGTGCCTATTTCCACATTGTATCTCTAAAGTCTAATGTTGAATATCTCAAACACCACAACCTGTTTTTATGAATGAGAAAGAACCGCAAGATGGAATCTTCAGGAAAGTCAGAGGCATTTTGAACAAGCTTACTCCAGAAAAGTTTGACAAGCTATGCCTTTAGCTCCTCAATGTGGGTGTAGACTCAAAACTGGTCCTAAAAGGGATCATTTTACTGATTGTAGTGCATTTTCATGGTATTCTCTTGAGAAAAGGCAATTTGGAATTCCCGACATAGTTGCGCTTGGCAGTATGAGTTTCCAGTTACATGAGGGTCCTTGATAGGTTTGCAAGCTTTGTAACCATTTTCTATGCTATCAATTTGAAGTCCACCTATTGGAATTTGGCATCTCACATTCAAGCACATTTACAGGTTCAGTGGAACAGCATGAACTAGTAATATTTGCCTTGTCAAATATATAATTGTATTGTTTTCATTCATACCATCCCAGCATCTTCATTTTTTAAATTTGCTTTCAACATTCTTACCCGCCAAGTCCTTGCAGTGCTTTCATGATCCATATCCTGCTTCACCAAAGTAGGTTAAATCTGGAATCCAAAAATAGCTCATGTAAACCAAGAACTATTAATTTGATTTGGGTTTTTCAACACTTCAATTGATTTCCCTTACACAATTTAAAATGTTTCATTTTGCTTGTAATGTGTAGGATCATACCTTACTGCAGTATAAAGCCATTCTCCAGCATATTTGTATTTCAGAATCAGGAGCACACTTTATTCGCCAAGTATGTTTTGCAACATACGAGGAATTTCATTGACCAGGTCACTCATACAATTAAAAAAAAAAAAAAAAACATGAACATCCACCACAGTGACTCCTACACATTCCTCACTGTGATGGAAGGTGAATTAAAGTTCAAGTCCTTCCCTTAGTTCTTCCTCGGTCGTGGGCCTCGAGCCCCCGTTGACGGGACGATCACGACTGCCGTAGCCGGCGGCGTTCGGGCCCTCCGCATCGAGGCGATCAAGCTCCCACATCAGGGGGATATCAGCTCCCCCGCACTGCATGATCGAACCTTGCGTTGGGGCTGGTTGAACCTTCTGCGACGTTGGAGCTCCCGACTCTGCCTCTCCCGAGACTGCGAGCCCTTGGTGTTGATTCCGCGGTGGTCGTGGTGGGAGCAATCCCAGACAAAGGATCCACTCCGATGTTAAATCCACACCCGGGGCTCACGACAGTCCGAGGAGGCTTCCTGCTCCAGCGATGGTAGGCCGCAGAGCCCGGAAAATGTGACCGAAAATTGATCACATCTCCGGGAAGGTAGGAACCTGAAAAAAAGTTTCCCCCGATCCCCTCCCCCCCCCCCCCCCCTACATAAAACAAACCAAAGAACATTAAAACAAAACTTTTAACAAACTAAAAAATAACAAAAAGAGAGAAAAAACGAACAGACTGCCGGCAGGGCAGCCATCTCCCCAGCGCCCCTGGTGGTCGTTTGATGAAGGAAGATTGGTTGAAGTAATGAGCTGACACCAATATTCGCTACAGAACTGAGGGGATAAAATTCTAGTTTTATTTGACCATTTTAAAATGTGCTTTAACATCAATAATAAGAGCACTTAAAAATTGAGATGCTGAGCTTGTTGATAAATTTCACGCTTTTTAAAATACTGGGAAAAGAACAAAGAAATTGGTGCAGGTACTTTGTTTCAGTATAGATTTAGAGAGGAGGAAAATTACATTGTATTTTATTTGTTGTGGAGGAACTGATCTTTCAGTTGCTATTTTCTCCTGAGGATATGGGGTTGACAGTGGAAAGTAGTGCTGAGGAAAACAATCTACCATGATCTTGAATGCTGGAGCTCTGGGGATTAGACCAATTCCTGCTATTTTATATTTTCTTATAACCAAGAAAATACTTAGAATTTCTGCAGTGACAAATCTGCTTTAGATGTGACACTAGTTAAAAATATAGTTGACCATCTGATTCAAAACGGACTGGGCTCGTATGATGTGTGTAGATAAAGTCCCGGCCTTGACTGAGTTTCTCCAGCATTTTTGTCTACCTTAGATTTTTCCAGCATCTGCAGTTCTTTCTTAAACACTTGTCATAATAGTATGATTTTGTGCTGTGCTAAAACCAGTATGTGGTTTTGATTATAAATATACATTAAATATTGATCTGCAGCAGTAAAACTTAATTAATTAAATCAAATTTAACTTTCAAATGTGGAGACATTTCTAGCAAACTATACAGATTAGACTAGAAATTGTAAACTTTGCATAACTTTAGGTTTTGTGCAGCATTATATGTTTTTTTTTGTTGCTTATATTCTTTGCCCCAATCCAGACTATTTCCTGTTTTCCTTGTTGTGAATGTATCAATTACCTCATCAGTATTGTGCTGGGCTACATTTTCATACCCCATTCAAAAATGACTTCAGTCATAGAGTAATAATCATACAGCACTGAAATTGGCCCATGGCGACCAAGACATCCCCACTTACTCTAAACCTTTCCTAGTCATGTACCTGTCCAAATGTCTTTTAAATGTTGTTATTGTACCTGCCTCAAACAGCTCATCTGGCAGCTCATTGTATATACTGTACCTACCACCCTCTGTGGAAAAAGTTGCAAATGGTGAATGTTAATTTGTAAAGCATTTCATATTTCAATTTTTGAGGATGTGGAATAAACAAAGATCCATACTATTCATTAAAACTAGTTATGTATAAGATTGTTCTGCAGAGATATTTGCACTACCTTTGGCCTCAGGTGAAGTTTAGACAGACAGGAGGGTGGCTAATGTTATACTGTTATTTAAGAAGGGCAGCAACAATAAGCCAGGGTGCTACAGCCCTGTGAGCCTTATCAGTCAATTGGTTTCAAATTTGGCTTGGAGGAAGGAGTGGAGGGGTATTTGTCTGATTGGAACTGTTTTCTGATTGGCCTGTTACCAGTGCAGTGCCCAGGCGGCCAGTGCAGGGTCCGCTGCTGTTTGCTATATACATTAATAATATATAGACGTGGCATAGTGTGGTAAAGAAAGTGTATGGTTTGCTTGCTTTCATTGGTCGGGTCAGGCTTTGGAGAGCGTGCAGAAGGGGCATATCAGAATGATGCCTGGTTTCAGGAGAGGTTGGACAGACTTGAATTGTTTTATCTGGAGCACTAGAGGTTGAAGGGAGACCTTAAAGAAATGTATAAAAATGAGAAGCATACATATTTTTGACTTTTACAATCTTTTTAGACATAGATGTAGAAAATAGGTGCAGGAGGAGGCCTTCGAGCCAGCACCGCCATTCATTGTGATCATGGCTGATCGTCCACTATCAATAACCCGTGCCTGCCTTCTGCCCCTATCCCTTGATTCCACTAGCACCTAGAGCTCTATCTAACTCTCTCTTAAATCCATTGAGTGATTTGGCCTCCGCTGCCCTCTGGCAGGGAGTTCCACAAATTCACAACTCTCTGGGTGAAAAAGTTTTTTTCTCACCTCAGTCTTAAATGGCCTCCCCTTTATTCTAAGACTGTGGCCCCTAGTTCTGGACTCCCCCAACATTGGGAACATTTTTCCTGCATCTAGCTTGTCCAGTATCTTTATAATTTTATATGTTTCTGTCAGATAACCCCTCATCCTTCTAAACTCCAGTGAATACAAGCCTAGTCTTTTCAATATTTCCTCATATGACAGTCCCGCCATCCCAGGGATCAATCTCGTGAACCTACGCTGCACTGCCTCAATCACAAGGATGTCCTTCCTCAAATTAGGAGACCAGAATTGTACCCAATACTCCAGATGTGACCTTACCAGTGCCCTACACAACTGCAGAAGAACCTCTCTACTCATATACTGAAATCCTCTTGGTATGAAGGCCAACATTCCATTAGCTTTCTTGACTGCCTGCTGTAGCTGCACAACAGCTTTCAGTGACCAGTGTACAAGGACACCCTGGTCTTGCTGTACCTCCCACTTACTTAACCTAACCCCATTGATATACACCGCAAGTTGGAGGAACAGCACCTCATATTCCGCTTGGGGAGTCTGCATCCTCTGGGCTTGAACATTGAATTTTCTCAATTCTGTTAACCCTTGCTGTCTCCTCCCCTTCCCACCTCTCCCTCAGCCCTCGGGCCCTGGCATTCCCTCTCTCTCTATCTCTCTCTCCCCACCCTAGTCGCACTAGTTTCTCATTTTCACACCACAAACAGCTTACAATGGCTTGTTCCCTTTATCATCGATATTTTTTTGCATATCTTTCATTCATTGTTCTTTATCTCTCCACATCACCGTCTATATCTCTCGTTTCCCTGACCAGTCTGAAGAAGGGTCTCGACCCGAAACGTCGCCTATCTCCTTTGCTCCTTAAATGCTGCTGCACCCGCTGAGTTTCTCCAGCCTTTTGTGTACCCCCCATTGATATAATAATCTGCCCCCTTGTTCTTGCCACCAAAGTGGATAACCTCACATTTATCTATATTATACTGCATCTGCCCACTCACTCAACCTGTCCAGGTCACCTTGCAACCTCCTAACATCCTCTTCACAGTTCACACTGCCACGCAGCTTTGTGTCACCCGCAAACTTGCTAGTGTTGCTCCTAATTACCTCTTCCAAATCATTAATATATATGGTAAGCAGTTGCGGCCTCAACACCGAGACTTGTGGCACTGCCTGCCATTCTGAAAAGGACCCGTACACTCCTACTCTTTGCTTCCTGTCTGCCAACCAATTTTCTATCCACGTCAACACCCTACCCCCAATACCATGTGCTCTAATTTTAGTCACCATACCCAGGGTGGAAATGTCAAAGACTAGTAGGCATATCCTAAGGTGTGAGTGGCAAAGTTTAAAAGAGATGTGCGGTTCAAGTATTTTACACAGAGGGTGGTAAGTGTCTGGAAAACACAGCCAGGGGTGATTGTGGAGGACACAGATACAATAGATGGATTTAAGAGTATGGCAAATTGTATTTAACTCTAACAACTGGTGTACCTCAGGTGGGCTAACCCAGGGCAAGACTTCACAGTAAATGTAAGAACCCTAGAGAACATTGTAGAACAGTGGGAACATATGTACATGGTTCCAAAAAGTGGTGAGTCAGTGAACAGTGTGGTGAAAACATTTGGCACAATTCATTGAGAAGGTGACACAAAATGCTGGAGTAACTCAGTGGGACAGTCAGCATCTCTAGATAGAAGGAATGCGTGACTTTTAGACTTCAGTCTGAAGAAGGGTCTTGACCCGAAACGTCACCCATTCCTTCTATTCAGAGATGCTGCCTGTCCTGCTGAGTTACTCCAGCATGTTGTGTCTATCTTTGGTTTAAACCAGCATCTGCAGTTCCTTCCTACAATCATTGGGAAGGGGATTGTGTACAAAAATGGCAACGTCAGGATGCAGCTGTACCAGTTGTTGTGGGATCACACCTGAAGTACTGTTTGCAGTTCTGGTCACCCAGCTGTAGAAAGAATGTCATTAAGTTGGAAAGGGGGCATTCACTATTCAGAGATAAGAGGATGTTCCTTGGGATTGTAGACTTAAGTATTGGGGGAAGGTTGGATAAGCACGGATGTTTTTCCTTGGCGCGTAGAGGCTGACTGGGTTATATTTTGAGATACACCAGATCATGAAGGGCATGGATAGACTGAAAGCTCAGTCTTTTTTCCAGGGTAGAGGATTCAAAAACTAGAGGTCGTGGGCTTAAGGTGAGAGTTAAGAGGGGCCGCGGGCAACCTTTTCTCTCGGGTGGTAGTCCGTATTTGGAATGAGCTGCCAGAGGAATATATAGTAATGAATGCAATTATGACTTTTAATCAACATTTGTAGAGTTATGTGGATAAGAAGGGTTTAGAGGGATATGGGCCAAACCCAGGCGAGAGGTACTAGTCTATTATGAAAACTTGGTTGGCATGGACAAGGTGGGCCGAAGGGCCTGTTTCCATGCTGTACGGACCTGGCTGTAAGAATGTTTTGAGTTATGGAGACAACAGACTGCAGATGCTCTATTATGAGCAACATCAAAACCATGGAGGAACCTGGCAGGTCAGGCAGCATCCGTTGAGGCAATTGTCTTTAAACTTCAGCAAACATTTTGGTTGGGAAGTGTGAATACATGACCATACTATCAGAAGCAGTGAAGATATTGCTCAGTTACTCCTGCCCTTAACTGCTTGCTTAAATGTGATTTGTAGGCTTCACCATCTGGGATTCGGGACAAATACAGAGTGAAAGAAAATTCAACGTGTCAGGATGAGTAACAAACTGGGACGAATAGCCGTTTCCTCACTGAATAACAGCAGCTAAATGTTTAATATGCTCTCTCTCTCTTCCAGTTGTGTTGATTGGTGATTCTGGGGTTGGAAAGAGCAACCTGTTGTCAAGGTTCACACGTAATGAGTTTAATCTGGAAAGTAAAAGCACCATTGGAGTGGAGTTTGCCACCAGGAGTATCCAGGTGGATGGAAAGACAATTAAAGCACAGATCTGGGACACAGCAGGGCAGGAGCGATACCGTGCCATCACTTCAGCGTAAGCATTTCATTTCTAAATATAGCTAATTAATAGCAATTATAAAGTAACCAGACTGTGCACATTTTAAGGAGAACAGGTTAAGGCGTGTATAATTTTCTGGTACTGAGAAATAATGGACCAGTCAACGTAGGCCGTCAGACTGATATACTTGCCTCTATTAAGAATTAGTAAATGATTTTGTTAGCCACCAAATGTGTTATTTAGAAAGCTAATGGAAATACAAATCATCTCTGGAAATTAAAAAGCACTGTTCCAAAAGTAATGATAGTTGCTCATTAAGATAATGAACAGAATGTAAACTGTTTCGACAAAGGAATTATAACCTAGAACAGGACAGTGGACAGGATGCTCCCTTCAGCCCACAATATCTATGCCAAACGTGAAGTTGAACTGATCTCCTCTACTTGCACGTGATCCATATCCCTCCATTAACCTACATATCCAGGTAGCTATCTTAAGTGCCACTAACATCTCTGTTTCCATCTGGCAGCGCATCCAGACACCCACCATTCTGTTCAAAACAAAAAAAATGCCCTGTACATGTTCTTTAAACTTCTTCCTCTGACTTTAAAGCTATGCCCTTTAGTCTTTTATATTTTTACCCTGGGGGAAAAGGGTTCTGATAAACTGCCTTAACTGTGACTTCCATAATTGTATAGCCTACTCTCCTCGACTTCTGATGTTTCAGGAAAGAAAATCCAAATTTGTTCAACCTCTTTTTGTAGTTATTATTCACCAATTCAGACAACATTCTGATAAACCTCTTCTGCACCCTCTCCAAAACCTGCACATCCTTTCCATAATGGGGTGACCAGATCTACACTCAATGCTCCAAAGGTGGCCTAACCAAAGTTTCATGCAACATGACTTCCAGGATGTTAAATTCCAAAGCGTAGTTTTACCATTTGCACCTTTGCCACTTTACTCGTGTTTTCGGGGATCTGTGTGATTGATGTATAGATCCTGTTATGACAGCCTTCCTCAATGACCACAACCCCTCCAGTTTTGGTGCCTGCTAACTTGCTAGCCAACTCATCTACATTTACGTCTAAGATATATTGAGCTCTGCAAAACATCACTGGTTTCAGACCCTTAGCCAGAATTTCACCCTTGCACCACTAGCCTCTGTCTTCCATATGCCCGTTCTGAATCCAAATCACCATGGATTCCATGCATCTCAATCTTTTGAATCAACCCACCATGGGGGATTTTTTTCAAAATCCTTACAAAAATCCGTGCAGGCATAATGCATTACCCTATCCTCATCAATCATCTTTGTCACCTGTTCAAAAACTTTAAGACATGACCTTCCATGGACAAAGCCATGCTGACTCTCCTTTATTATCCCATCCCCATCCAAATGTGAGTAAATACCATCCCTAAGAATCTTCAACAGTTTCTCTAGCAACTGACATCAAGGTGTATTGGCCTATAATTTCCTGGACAATCTCTACTTCCCTTAAAGGAACATCCCTGGCTACTCTCCGGGGCCTTGCCTGTGGTTGGTGAGGCTACAAAGGTCATCTTCAAGACCATTGCAGTCCCAATGGATCCCATCAGGCCCTGGGGATTTATCCAATGCTTTTTAAGAAACCAAACACCACCTGTTTGATCTCAAACTGCCTTAGCATATTAGTAGACCTTGCACTGATCACGTTGTTCTTCACAACCTTCTCTTTGGGAAATACAAATGCAAGTTACTTGTTACTACCTGACCTATATCCACCAACTTCAAATATAAATTCCCTCCGACACCTTGAATGGATCTATATCTTCCCTGTTAACCTTGTTTTTAATGTACATGTAAAAGCCTTGGGATTTTATTTAATCTGACATGCCAATAACATTTTATGCCCCCTTTTGGCCCGACTAATGGTCTGCTTTTTCCTGTTTGCTTTATTTCTCTAAGGCCTTGTCTGATTTCATATTCCTTAATCTTGCATAAGCTTTTAAATTGTTTTTGACCAAATTTAGAACCTTTGGTCATTCCCAGAACTAAGTGCAAGTTGAAAGACAAATGGGAAAGGATCAAGACTAACATTGTTAAAGCTGTTTTTTGTACCACGGCGAAGTTACCTGGCCTCTGTGACTTCTCTCTTGAATATGACCTGCATCAAACCTAAGTGCAAACCTCAAGAACAGTTTCTCTTTCCTACTTTTCCATGCACCCTCCTGTGTGTCCATCATACCACCATCAATGAGTAACTCATCAACAAGAGGTTTCTTATCATCGATGCTGACTACACATAGAATTCACCATGTGCCACAGAATGCAAGGGTGCTGTCTACATCGGGTGAGCATAAATGACTGATACTATCTGGGGTGCGTATGTGTGTTGTCAGGTACTACCGTGGAGCTGTAGGTGCCCTACTGGTGTACGATATTGCCAAACATCTAACGTACGAGAATGTCGAGCGGTGGTTGAAGGAATTACGTGACCATGCTGACAACAATATTGTCATCATGCTGGTTGGGAACAAGAGCGACCTACGTCATCTCAGAGCTGTGCCCACGGATGAGGCACGGGCCTTTGCAGGTAGGTGTTGGACATGACCATAACGCGCTTGGCTATTTATGTGATGTGTTTTACTTTATTAAAAGTACAGTAATTATGAATTTGGAAGGATAATTATAAGTTCATTGTAGTAGGTTAACACTGAAATACGATGCCACTACTTGCCCAGAGGTTAAAATTATAGAATCTGGATTCACCATCTTTGTTCAATGATGCCTGCATGGATGAATGTTTTCAGGGTGAAGTCAGATGCCAGCACCTGGGTAATGACACAGAACTGCTGTGGTTGGTTTATGCCAAAGATACAAAATGATGGAGTAACTCAGCGGGCCAGGCAGAAGAGATGCTTGAAGAACTTACAGCGCATTCAGAAAGTATTCAGACCCCTTCATTTTTTTAACGTTACTGCCTTATTCTAAAATGTATTAAATTCAGTTTTTTTTTAAATCATCAATTAAAAAGCTTCCAGCAGAAGTGGTGGAGGCAGGATCGATTTTAACATTTAAAAGTAAAGTGGATAGGTATATGGACGTGAAGGGAATGGAGGGGTATGGTCTGAGTGCAGGTAGATGGGACTAGGGGAAAACAAATGGTTGGCACGGACTGGAAGGGCCGAGAGGGCCTGTTTCCGTGCTGTAATTGTTATATGGTTAATCTACACACAATATCCCATAATAACAAAGCAAAAAACAGGTGTTTAGAAATATCACATTTACATAAGTATTCAGACCTTTTACTCAGCACTTGTTGATACACCTTTGGCAGAGATTACAGCCTCAAATCTTCTTGGGTATGATGCTACAAGCTTGGCACACCTGTATTTGGGTAATTTCTCCCATTCTTCTCTGCAGATCCTTTCAAGCTCTGTCAGCGTTGATGCACAGCTATTTTCAGGTCCCTCCAGAGATGTTCAATTGACACGAAGCCACTCCTGCACTGTCTGGGCTGTGTGCTTAGGGTCGTTGTCCTGTTGGAAGGTGAACCTCCATCCCAGTCTGAGGTCCAGAACGCTCTGGAGCAGGTTTTCATTGAGGATCTCTCTCTGTAATTTGCTCTGTTCATCTTTCCCTCAATCCTGACTAGTCTTCCAGTTCCTGTTGCTGAAAAACATCCCCACAACATGATGCTGCCACTGCCTTGCTTTACTGTTGGTATGGTATTGGCCAGGTGATGAGCGGTGCCTGGTTTCCTCCAAACGTGACATTTGGCATTCAGGCCAAAGAGTTCAATCTTGGTTTCATCAGACCAGAGAATCTTGTTTCTCATGATCTGAGAGACCTCTAGGTGCCTTTTGGCAAACTCCAAACAAGCTGTCATGTGCCTTTTACTGAGGAGTGGCTTTCGTCTGGCCACTCTACCATAAAGGCCTGATTGATGGAGTGCTGCAGATATATTTGTCCTTCTGGAAGGTTCTCCCATCTCCATAGTGGAACTGGAGCTCTGTCAGAGTGACCATCGGGTTCTTGGTCACCTCCCTGACCAAGGCCCTCCTCCCCCGATTGTTCAGATTGGTCGGGCGGCCAGTTCTATGAAGAGTCCTGGTGGTTCCAAAGTTCTTCCATTTAAGAATGACGGAGGCCACTGTGTTCTTCGGGACCTGCAATGCTGCAGAAATTGTTTTATACCCTTCCCCAGATCTGTGTCTCGACACAATCCTGTCTTGGAGGTCTAAGGACAATTTTGAGTGTTTTAGCAAAAGGTCTGAATACTTATGTAAATGTGATATTTCAGTTATTTATTTTTAACTACTTTGCCAAATTAAAAAATAAATAATTTAATCAATTTTAAAATAAGGCTGTAACGTAGCTAAATGTGGAAAAAGTGAAGGGGCCTGAATATTTTCTGAATGCACTGTACACTATGTTGCTGTGCCAATGCTGAACCAATATGTCTGGAGTTGTATTCCAGTGTTAATTTGTCTTCATGGGAGAGAGGGGGCTCAACAAACGAGCCCCAATGAAAGCTTAACTAACTAATGATTTTACTTCGGAGTCACGTGAGTGACTACGTGAAGAAGAGCCCGCCTCACGCTGGTAACGTCATGACGTCGACGCTGACGGCGGAAGGTGGAGCTGCAGTAAGGAGCAGCTCCTCGCAGCGGTCGGAACGGGCCCGCAGGTAAGAACAGTAAAGTTGGGATTTCTTAGCGGGCGCTGGGTAGGTCCAGCAGTATAGGAAATAATTAAATCAGGTCAGAGTCATACTAGTGCTGGATAAGCACAGATGATGAAGTAAAACATATATTCGCGGGTTAAATGCTTCCTGGGGTGAAAAATAAATATACGGGAAAGCTAGTGCGGAGCCGGTTCCGATACCGGTGGCCGTAGATATACCCGTTAGCGAATTAGTTTACAAAATGATAACCACGGAGAGAAATGCTCCCGAATATGAAAAATGGAAAATAAAATAAAATAAAAAATCTGAGAGGCCCGTGGTTCTGATGACTCTGACATTGAAAAGTCCTCCAGATACGTAAACTATGTGGAACTGATTATGGAGCATATGGAGAAAGTTCTCCAAATAATTATGAGACTAGGGTCAAAGTACCCTGAGGTTCCTAAGAATAGCCCTGAGGGGGTTTAATTATTCTGAATATGGCCATGGGCCTAATTGGAAGTTGGAACTCCGGACCCAGGATTTGGGCCGGAAGAAGTCTCATGGGATGAAATCCCAATTGATTTAGGGCTGCAGAAGGCAGACCCTGTTGATGGTGATTTGCATTTTGAAAGCACACCACAAAATAAAAATAAAAATAAAATGAAAAAATATGAAAAGAGGCCAAAGATGCCTGGAATAGCAAAAGGTTTTGCTATATATGAAGGAAGTGGTGAGGCTATGGAAGAAATCCTAGCTGCCAACATTATATATATGGTATCTCACCAACTTCATGATTCTGTGATGATTGAAATATTAAAATTGCACAGCACAGGAAATTGTGCCTCATTGGAAGAGCCTACGGTTTTATCCGTTAATATGGGCATCCATGACTCCAAATATGAGAGCGTCAAATAGTGAGGTTTAAAAATCCTCACAAAATTATTCTGCTGCTATTATGGCTTTTGGGCAGATGAAAGGAAAACATAAAATAAAGACGCTATTGTGCAATTCTTTCTATGAAATTTTGTATAATATAAATGGCTATTTGGCCCATTTTTCACCCAAGGTTGCATACCTGTGTCGAGCAAGTGGTGTTTAAGCTCTTGGTTATCTGTTTGGAGTAATCTGCCTAACTTATTGAAATTGGATGAAAAGCTAAATATTTTAGCTGCATGAAACCTTCGTCTTTGGACGAAAAGGTATTTTCGCCCAGAAGGGGATTTGATATTGGAAATAGAGGCAGAAATATGTCAAGGAAGTTTTATTGTATTGCACAACCAAATACTTACCCGAATTCAGGGGATAAGGAGACCACCACGCTCATATGCAGATGAATTAAAGACTTGTTCTCTGCTTAAAGAAAACTGCGGATTTAATCTCCAGTTAGAGGGAGATTACAAAAAGTTTATTAAGACTGGCTTACTATTATTTTGATCAGTATATTACGAGCAGTTTCATTAACTACTATTACTTTTAAAAAAAAAAAAAAGAGGTTAATCCTCCTGTACAGAATAAACCTGCTTATGTTTTCGTGTTTTCTGCAATTGAAAAAAGCAGAGATTTATGTTCACATTGCCTAATTATCTGGAAAAGAGGTAATGGAAAAGATTTTGAACACGAGCATAAATTTGTCTTTAATGTTAGAAGGCATTACAGATGATGGTTGCAGAAGTATTCTGGACCTTACAGGTCTAAATAAGTTTGTAGAATACAAACATGTTCAAATGGAGACATTGAATACTGCAAAAATATTTAATTCAGCAGGTTGTTATTATGGCTAAGATTGATGAAAAGACGCCTATTATTCTGTACCTATGCATCAGGTTTCGGTGGTACTTAAATTTTAATTGGTTGTGACAATTATGGCAGTTAAGCTTTGCCAAATGGACTGAGTTCAGCTTTTTACTCTTTACGAAACTGTTGAAACCAGTTTAGCCCAATTAGAGCACAAAATGCACATCATTATGGCTTATCTCAATGACATTCTGGTCATTAGTGATTATCAGGAGTCAGCTGAGGACTCAGTTTCAGTTACTAAAGCTTTGTGGTAAGCTAAGGTTCTTAATTCATCTAATTAAGCCCAGCTGCAGCCAGCACAAACAATTTACTTTTGGGGTTTGTAATTAACTCAGTGACTATGTTAATACCTTTACCAACAGATAAAGTCGATGATATTTTGGTAACTTGTCATTATCTCATTCAAAACCTTATCCTTCCATCCGAGAAATGGTGACAACCATTGGTGAACTGCTAGCAGCATTTCCTGCAGTAGAATTTGGTTCATTACATTTATTGATATCTTCGAAGGTACAAGATACAAGCTCTCAAAGAGAAGGCAGGCCATTTGACAGGCCTATGTAATTAACAAAAGAAGCTGTATTGGAATTTACAATGGTGGGTTAAAAAAGGAAAATGTCCCACAAGCTGCTAATAAATATTATGATTAAACAGCCTGAAATGGTTTTACATACAGATGCTAGTGCTCTCGGATGGGGGGCCACAGATTTATCCTCCAGTTGTGGAGGTAGATGGAAAACTGAAGAACAAGTGTTTCTCCAAGAGTATGGTATTAACTATTTGGAGTTATTGGGGGCCTTTTATGGGCTTTAAAGCATATTGTTGTGCTAAACAAGGTCTGCATGTGTTAATACAATTACACAATAAAACAGCTGTGGTTTACATTAATCACATGGGGAGAGTTGGATCAGTATCATGTGATTGTCTGGTCAATGAGATATGGCAATGGTGTATTGGTCGGCAGATATGGATTGCAGTAAGCTATACTCCAGGTAAAGACAATGTGGTAGCAGATGAAAGGTCCAGGATTTTTAAAGATAATACGGAATGGATGTTTAAGCCAGCAATATTTAAGAATATTGTTAGACGATTTGGGTTGCCAGAAATTGATTTGTTTTGCATCCAGGCTTAATCATCACTTGCCTCATTATGTGTCTTGGGAACACGATCCGGACGCAGTTTGCAGTAGATGCATTTTTATTACACTGGGGAAAAATGTTCTTTTATGCTTTTCCACCATTTGCTCTGATCCAGAGATGCTTGAAGAAAATAGAGCAAGATTCAGCTTCCGGATTGTTGGTAGTGCCAAATTGGCCAACTCAACCTTGGTTCCCAGTTATGCTAAATATGATTAAAAAACCATATATGCAGATTCCTAACTGTAGTGATATCTTGACTAATCCAGTAACAAATGAAGGTTACCCATTATATGCATATATGAATTTGTTAATCTGCAGGTTTTGACCAGACCACTACAGGAACTGGGATTGTCGGACCAAACTTTGACAGTTATTGGCGCATCATGGCGACATAGCACACAGAAACAATATATGACACATATTAAGAAATGGGAAGAATTTTGCACACAGTCAAATATTTCTGATGATTCTGTGAATGTTACTCATGTTTTGGAATTCCTTGCCAATTTGCACTTTGGGCAACATTTAAGTTACAGTGCCATTAACACTGCACGCAGTGCCTTGTCGTCCTATTTAGGACTTATGATTGGTGAGAAGTCAATTGGGTCGCATCCATTAATATCACGATTCATGAAAGGAATTTTTTCACATGAATCCGCCAAAACCTAGATATACAGAGATTTGGGATGTGAGCATAGTACTTGCTCTACTTAGAGAATGGACGCCAATTGAAGGGTTGACATTGGATAGGTTAACATTGAAATTGGTCATGTTAATGTCACTGGTCTCAGCCCAAAGAATGCAAACTTTACAAATGTTGCGTTTAGACTGTATGCATGTGACTACAGATAACGTTGTATTCTATGTTTACGATCTGATCAAACAAAGTAGACCAGGGAGATCTGGAACAAAGGTAACCTTTCAAGCTTTTCATATTGAGCTTGCTTTGTGTGTGGTTAGACATTTGAACCAATGTATTAAAGTGACGGACACTTTTCGAGGAAACGAAAAGACATTGCTGCTTACGCACAAAAAGCCACACACAAAAGCTTCAGTTCAAACTATCTCAAAATGGTTGAAACAGGTGTTGGTTTAGCGGGAGTAGACACTGATGTCTTCAAATCTCACTCCACCAGGGCGGCAGCTACGTCCGCGGCGAAGGGGGCGGGACGTACCTCTCGAGTATATTTTTAAAAAATCGCAGGGTGGAGTAAAGAAGAAACTTTTTCAAAGTTCTACAACAAACCTGTTCACACTATGACACGCTTTGGACACGCGGTGTTGGGAGCACTATAATCACCTGCTTTGTTTGCTATTAATTGCTATAATCAGTTGTGTAGTCACTGATATCTTTGTCACTTGTAATCATTTTTCCCTCAAATATAAGGAGGGTATTATATGGTCTTTCAGCCATTAAAAAACTTAATTGTGAAAAGATCTAACATTTGTCTGCTTTCTCATGTATGTGTTTACTTAGCCGGACTGTCGTACGGATTAATTCTACGACATAAAAAAACACAGAAAGCTTTAAAACTCTTCACGTAGTCACTCACGTGACTCCGAAGTAAAATAGTAAGATTAAACGAGAACTCACCTGTTCGAAGTTTGATCGTTATTTTACGAGGAGTTACGATGAGGGATTACGTGCCCTCCACTCCCACCCTCGTAAAATAAATGATCAAATGGTGGTTCTAAGTCTTTTTATGAGCCTTACTATGTTACTCCGGCTTTGGTGTTCTGTGTTTTTCATGCCGTTGCTTTGAAGTATGCCGTTACCAGCGTGAGGCGGGCTCTTCTTCACGTAATCCCTCATCGTAACTCCTCGTAAAATAACGATCAAACTTCGAACAGGTGAGTTCTCGTTTAATCTTACTAATGATTTTTTTAAAGCAATATCATTGTTCAATTTCTAATGCTAATCCTTCAACAATGTAGCATCTGTTTGATGGTGTAACTTAAATTTTTATGAATAGAATAATAAAGTGGCAATTAATGCACAGCCAGCTAGTGTACTTTCAAAAAGAACCACTAATCACTGATTAGATCCCTGGGATTTTATTCGGCATTTACAGAGCACATTTACAACTTTAGGTAATGGTTTTTGAATCATTCAGCATTCGCAATGCTGTATTGCACAATAGAATATCTGATGTACAATTAAGGATTCCATTAGGATAAGGTATTATTTTAAATGATATTACAAAAATGGTTAAACACCACATTTCTATACTGTGTTGATGTAGTTGCTAGCAACATGTCAATTTAAGTTTTAAAACACAGCATGATTGTTATAATGATTGCTCTAACCTTGTTCTCCTGAATGCCCATGATCTTTAGATATTAGTGTCGGTTTATGGTAGTCTTTTTCAAATGTAATGTTGTGCTGGTGAGTTAGGCTAGCTTATCTTGAGCTGCAGTTCAGATTAAAGTAAAGCTCATCATGACCGTGTCTCTCTGTCAGGAGCTGGCTGAAGTTTAGTGTTTGCGACTGATATAAAACAGGGCAAGTTTATAAGTAAGAATGAGAATATTGGGCATCAAGGTGACTATTGAAAATGGAGAGAATTGGCAGATGTTCAGTGGAGATGTAAAATGTGTGGGAGGCTAGAATGGAAAATTATTAGTCTGCTGTGAAACCATTTTGAAAAGTGAAGTTATGCTGCTTCTTTGGCCCCCTTCGATCATGGCTGATCATGGGTGTCTCCAGGGTGTTATTCCCTATGTGGAGGATACCTGTGCGTGACTTTGTTTAATGTGGGGAGACTGGTGCACAGATAGCCACCACACGGTCCTTGACAGATCTTTTCTGCTGCAGCCTTCATCCGCCTTCCCAGTCGTTGTGACGCTCCACTAAGGTCAGCCATCATCCTCTGCCTGTTCCACTGTTGAGGTCTTGGTTGGATTGCTCTTTGTCAGAGATTTCCCCCTCGACCGTACTGCCATGGATGGCCCTACCAGGAGCATAGCTCCAGATGGCATCGCTCTCAGGATCTCGGGTCCACTCGAGCTTCTCCACCACGACAAGGTGACATTCCATGGAGAAGTTATGCAGAGGCTCCTAAAATAGAAAAATCCTTTAATATGCAGCTGAAGCTATTTCAAAATGTATATGCTTTCCTAGATTTCTATCGGGCGACATAAACAGTAGTGAAAGCTGATTTCTTAAATAATTTTAAGAGACTAGGCAGTGACTTGAAATGAGGAATTAAGGTGTAATGAATGACAAAGTTCAGGACTGGCTAGGATTTATTATTATTAGATTGTGTGCAACAAGCCGAAAGGTTTATTTATAGAATTTTTATGAAAATCACCCAAGGATGTCCAAATTGCTGTTCTCTATCTATTGGTCACAAAATATTTCTTTTTTTAGAGAAGAACAATCTTTCATTTATTGAAACATCTGCGCTGGATTCAACAAATGTAGAGGAAGCCTTTAAAAATATTCTTACAGGTAATGTAATAAACCTCTTTAAACTATTGGCCTGCTATTCTTGGCAGTATCATTTTAGATTTCCGTCACATTTCCACAAGCTAAAGTAAAATAAACTCAAAGTTCACTGAGCTATACTTGTAATGGCTCAGCATTAATTCACTAATTATAGAACAATGATAACACTAAATGAATACAAAATATCTTGCATTTTGTCTAATTATGCAGATTTTCTGACTCTCCCTACTTTACAATTCACACTTCAGTAAAACTTCAACTCATCGTAATTTGGTATGTCCAAGTGTTCAAGAGAACTATTTGTGTGTGAGTCTCTACAATGCCATATCTTGCCCCAGACACGCACCCGATTCCTTTAGGTTACAAATCATGTCCCAATTCAAACTATATCTGCCTTAGTTTTATTCTAGTTCTAAGCACGGCTTACTGCAGAATGAACCTCTGCCATGTTCTACACCACAGAATACAAATTGTAACATTAGTCCTGTAGATATAATTAATTGAAATCTACGTGTATCATAAGACAATTATATTTGTGGGAAAAGTGTTCCAATAAAATGGGGCTTTGCTCACACATGATTGAGGTTTATCCTTTGCTTTTCACAGCAGTTGTATGGTAGAAAGGGCTGAGTTTTATAACTGGGGTATGTTACATGGACTTGACAGGTATATATTTCTGTACGAATCTATGTATTTAGTTGCATTTGTGTTTTCTTTACATTTCAGCAAAATAAATATCTTGAGGCTTGAGATACCAAGAGCAGATTATGACTAAGAAAATAAGTACTTCAGCTAAATTTCTTGGTTATTAAGTTACCGTTTCTCTTTTTTACACCAGAAATTTACCGCATAGTTTCACAGAAGCAGATTTCTGATCGATCGGCTCACGATGAATCTCCTGGTAACAACGTCGTAGATATCAGTGTACCACCAACAACTGATGGGCAGAAATCTAATAAACTGCAGTGTTGCCAGAATATGTGACTTGCTTAAGCTATGTCCCTCCCAAAATCCCAACTCTTTCTTGGCTGTGCATTGCAGTGTTGTAATTGCTTCTGTCTTGTCCTGTGATTGAAATCCTGTCCAAAAGTTATAACCGTAGAATTCACATTCCTTTTTTGCAGACGGAATATCCCTTTTAATGTGACTACATTGCATGTGCATCTATTCTTTGCTTGTAATTATGAAAACATTCAAGACTCTGTTGAGCAATACTTTATGTACATATTTTTTTTAGACAAAAGAAACATATGCCCCTCTTACATATTTCTTTTGCAAGTTTGAGCTTGTGCATATTTATGCTTCTGTCATTGAGAGTTTCGGTATCAAAAGATCCAGACTGCAACATGTTCAAACTGTGGAACACTTTTTTTTATAGCTATGGAGGCCTTTATATCCTGTCAAAGTATTTATATATTCTGCTTTGAATCTTCACAAAGGAAAACTCTTTTCCTATTCCATACAACTATTGGTAACGAGATCTATTAATTATAATTAAATTGTAGTCTATCTGCTGCATCTTAATGTAGCTACACAACCTTCAGTGCCGCTTTGCCCTGATTAGTTAGTAGCTGAGTACATTAAAAGCTGACATTCCTGAAGCATGTAAATATCGACAAAGCCTGTCACCAAACCCAGCTTGCATTGCCTGGTCAAGTGTGGAGAAATTAAACTTGTTGACATTGGGATTGAATGAGAAGTTTCTTGTTTGCGAAGAAAGCAGTTTCCAGTTGGATTTGGACAGTTTCAAATCATGCACATCTTTCATATTTGGTTGATTTTTGGTTTGTCTTCGGTTGTATCTAAAAATAATACTCGATTGACCATATTGATTCCCTAGCAGTGCTGTTTGCAATGGCATTGCATATTATTAAGGCAGCTTCCCTTAAAGGACAACTTCCCTTGTATGGTGGTGTTTCCGAACCTTAAAATGTCACCAGTGTGGTGAATGCTGGCCATTTCAATGCCACCTCCCTATTGCCCCTTACCTTTATCCCCAGCCTGAAAAGAAAGTTGCCTGTGACTGACACATTGGAACAAAAGATTCTTACTGATTTGGAGGACACCATTACTTCCACAGCATTAATAGGCCCTGTATTCGGTTAAGTACAACCATTTTGTAAATATGTATTGTCACTTGATTGTGCATGGTTATTATGTATGTGGATAAACATGTTGCCAAACTTTTCTGTGGGTGTCTTTGTTACTGCACCACAAATTAGACTGTTTAAATTAATTCAAGGGCATAACTGAAGTCATTTGAGAACCTACTGCAATCTTCGTCCTTTTTTTTTTTTTGAAAGAGCAGTTCTCCCAGAAAGTTTAGAGTTTGAAATGCTCGTTGGAAAAATTTCCACTTAAAGCATTAACTTTGATAACCCTGGCACGCTGGTGCCAGCAAAATGAAATGAAGTGACTCGAGTGTGTACCTGTATAGGGAGTACTTTTCATGTTTTGTAATGTCATAGAAACACACAACTGAGGGGGTAGAAGATTGCAACCTTCACATGGTCTGCCCTGCTTCGACTAATGCAATCAACTCGACGTGCACAAAAGGAAGATCAAATAGAACACGTTGTACAACAACTTTAGGCTGTGCACGCCACACGAATCTATAGTGGCGGAGGGGAATCTTCTTCAGAGAACGGGGATTCTCCTCCCCCACTATAGATGAGGCTCGCACCAGGGTCTCCTCCATACCCCGCAACACTGCCCTCTCTCCCCATTCCCCCACTCACAACAAGGGCAGAGTCCCCCTGGTCCTCACCTTTCACCACACCAGCCGGCACATACAACACATAGTCCTCCGCCAGTTTCGCCACCTCCAACGTGACCCCTCCACTCGCCACATCTTCCCATCTCCCCCCGTCTGCCTTCCGCAAAGATAGCTCCCTCCGCAACTCCCTTGTCAATTCTTCCCTTCCCTCCCGCTCCACCCCTTTCCCGGGCACTTTCCCTTTCAACCCAAGAGATGCTACACTTGTCCCTTCACCTCCCCCATCCATAATTTCAGGGACCCAAGCAGTCCTTCCAGGTCCGACAGAGGTTCACCTGCACCTCCTCCAACCTCATCTATTGCATCCGCTGCTCCAGATGCCAGCTGATCTATATCGGTGAGACCAAGCGGAGGCTTGGCGATCGTTTCACCGAACACCTCCGCTCGGTCCGCAATAACCAACCCGACCTCCCGGTGGCTCAGCACTTCAACTCCCCCTCCCATTCCGTATCTGACCTCTCGGTCCTGGGCATCCTCCACGGCCAGAGTGAACAACACCGCAAGTTGGAGGAACAGCACCTCATATTCCGCTTGGGGAGTCTGCATCCTCTGGGCTTAAACATTGAATTTTCTCAATTCTGTTAACCCTTGCTTTCTCCTCCTCTTCCTCAGCCCTCGGGCCCTGGCATTCCCTCTCTATCTCTCCCCCACCCAAGTCGCACTAGCTTCTCATCAAACAGCTTACAATGGCCTGTTTCCTTTATCATCGATACTTTTTTGCATATCTTTCATTCATTTTTCTTTATCTCTCCACATCACCGTCTATATTTCTTGTTTCCCTGATCCCTAACCAGTCTGAAGAAGGGTCTCAACCCAAAACGTCGCCCATCTCCTTTGCTCCTTAGATGCTGCTGCACCCTGCACTGAGTTTCTCCAGCCTTTTGTGTACCATTAATAATAATGTAATCTGTTCCCAACTTTGTGGCTTCCTGAAGGCCAGAATCTCCAATAGATTTAATGCTTCATAGAACATTTCAAACCAGTAGTTTTATTTTGCAGGAAGCTTGAGCAGTTTGAACACTTGCTGTCCATTAATATTTCACGTGGTTCCAGTTCTTTTAACAAAAGAAAAATACTGCTTTAAACTACTGAATGGTGATTTTTACATTTCATAATTAGTGGTGGTAACTGACATGGAGTTCTTTAGGATAGCCAACACAAGCTTGGAATATATACAAACCTAAAAAATTAATACAAGATCAATGTGGAAATGAAAGCAGCTGAAGGAAACTGAAGTTGAACAAACCTCTTGACATGCTTTAAGCACCAATTCCCTGCAGTGCACCATAAATCACAAGCGTCTAACCTAGAGTCATAACTGCTCTACAACACTCCCTAGGTCCCTCCCATTCACCGTGAAGGACCTGCCCCGACTTCCCATGCTGCAACACTTCACTTACCTGAATTAAAATTCATTTGCCATTCCTCTTGCCCAGCTGATCAAGAACCCTCTTAATTCTTGATAACTATCTCCACTCTTAAGTTTTGTCAAGCATGTTACATTCTTCCACTACTGCTGTACCACCCAATTAGGAGAGTTGCTGCCTTACAGCACCAGGCAGAGATCCAGGATCAATACCAATTATAGGTGCTGTCTACAGTTTGTACATCACATGCCCTGCGTGTGTTTTCTTCAGTTGCTCTGGTTTCCTCCCATACTCCAAAGATGCAATTGGCTTAGATAGAAATTGTCCCTAGTGTGTGGTAGGATAGAATTAGTGCATGGTCGGCATGGATTGTTACTACATCACCTATAAATGGAACTCTCAAATTCTATATAGTACAGCCACATGATTAAGTTTAAGCTGTAAGGTGTGCACCTACCAAGGATTCAGTCAGGACAAATGTTGAATATTTGAGTAAAATAATTATGACAGCAATTAAAAAGCAAAGCAATTATTGCATTTTTAAACATCAAATTTAAGCAAATCAAATTTCAAATTAATTTTGGAAAAAGTACATTAAGCATTTTATTTCAGCCATTGTCAAAACCAGTAAAACGTTAGAAATAACAGCATGTATCTTTGCCAGATAATTTTTTTTTGCATTCAATAAGTAACTCAATCAAGGGTACACAAAGGGCTGGAGAAACTCGGCGGGTGCAGCAGCAGCGAAGGAGATAGGCGACGTTTCGGGTCGAAACCCTTCTTCAGACTGATCAGGGAAACGAGAGATATAGACGGTGATGTGGAGAGATAAAGAACAATGAATGAAATATATGCAAAAAAGTATTGATGATAAAGGGAACAAGCCATTGTAAGCTGGTTGTGGTGTGAAAATGAGAAGCTATTGCGACTACGGTGGTGGGGGGGGGGGGGGGGGGGGAGAGAGAATGAGAGAATTCCAGGGGCTGAGGGAGAGATGGGAAGGGGAGGAGACAGAATTGAGAAAATTCAGTGTTCAAGCCCAGAGGATGCAGACTCCCCAAGCGGAATATGAGGTGCTGTTCCTCCAACTTGCGGTGTTGCTCACTCTGGCCGTGGAGGAGGCCCAGGACCGAGAGGTCGGATACGGAATGGGAGGGGGAGTTGAAGTGCTGAGCCACCGGGAGGTTATTGCGGACCGGTTGGTTATTGCGCACCGAGCGGAGGTGTTCGGCGAAACGATCGCCAAGCCTCTGCTTGGTCTCACCGATATAGATCATCTGGCATCTGGAGCAGCGGATGCAGTAGATGAGGTTGGAGGAGGTGCAGGTGAACCTCCGTCGGATCTGGAAGGACTGCTTGGGTCCCTGAAAGGAATGGAGGGGGGAGGTGAAGGGACAAGTGTAGCATTTCTTGTGGTTGCAAGGGAAAGTGCCCGGGGAAGGGGTAGAGCGGGAGGGAAGGGAAGAATTGACAAGGGAGTTGCGGAGGGAGCGGTCTTTGCAGAAGGCAGACGTGGGGGGGGGGGGGGGGGGTCACGTTGGAGGTGGCAAAACTGGTGGAGGACTATGTGTTGTATTTGCTGGCTGGTGGGGTGAAAGGTGAGGACCAGGGGGACTCTGCCCTTGTTGTGAGTGGGGGAATGGGGAGAGTAGGGGAGGGGAGGGGAATCCCTGTTGTCTGAAGAATGAGGCCATTTGTGATGACCTGGTGTGGAACACCTTATACTGGGAGCAGACGGAGGAATTGGGAATAGGGGATGGAGTCCTTACAGGAAGCAGGGTGGGTGGAAGAGTAGTCCAGGTAGCTGTGGGAGTCAGTTTTTTTGTAGTGGATGTCGGTCAGGAGTGTATCACCTGCAATAGAGATGGTGAGGTCAAGGAATGGTAGGGAAATGTCGGAAATGGTCCAAGTGTATTTGAGTGCCGGATTGAAGTTGGTGGTGAATTGGATGAAGTCAGTCAGTTGTGTGTGGGTGCATGAGGTGACACCAAAGCAGTCGTCGATGTAATGGAGGTAGAGGTCGGGGATGGGGCCCTGGTACGTCGAGAACAAGGATTGTTTGACGTACTCGACAAAGAGGCAAGCGTAGTTGGGGCCCATGCGTGTGCCCATAGCTACGCCTTGTGTTTGGAGGAAATGGGAGGAGTCAAAAGAGAAGTTATTGAGGGTAAGGAACAACTCTGCTAGGCGGAGGAGGGTGTCAGTGGACGGGTATGGGTTGCTCCTCTGGTCGAGGAAGAACCGGAGGGTTTTGAGACCGTCCTGGTGGGGGATGGAGATGTACAGTGACTGGACGTCCATGGTAAAGATGAGAGGATGGGGGCCTGGAGAATGGAATGCGCGGAGCCGACGGAGAGTGAGGTGTCTTGAACATAGGTGGGGAGGGATTTAACAAAGGGAGATAGGATGGCGTCAAGGTATGTGGAAATATGTTCGGTGGGGCACAAACAGGCAGAGGGCAGTCGGGTTTGTGGATTTTAGGGAGAAGGTAAAATCGGGCCTTGCGGGGCTGGGAAACAATGAGGTTGGAGGCTCGGGGGGGTAGGGAGCCGGAGCTGATGAAGTTGGTTATGGTGCTCGAGATGGTGGCCTGGCATTCGGCAGTGGGGTCATGGTGCAGGGGTAAGTAGGAGGGGGTGTCCGAGAGTTGGCGCGCGGCTCCGCTTTGTAGAGATCGACGCGCCAGACTACCACGGCACCTCCCTTGTCGGCGGGTTTGATAACCCAGTCTGGGTTGTTACGGAGTGAGTCGATGGCAGAACATTCGGGGGTGGAGAGATTGGAGTGAGACGGGGAGTGGAGAAGTCGAGGCGGTTGATGTCCAGACGGCAGTTCTGGATAAATAGTTCTAGAGCCAGAAGGCTACGAGGGGGGGTCCAAGTGGAGGGGGTACATTGGAGACAGGAAAAGGGATCATCAGTGGGGGGCGAGGACTTCTTCCCGAAGAACGCTGTGAGGCGGAGGCGACGGGTAGAAGAGCTCCAAGTCGTGGTGGGCGCGGAACTTATTGAGGTGGGGACGGAGGGGGACAAAGGTAAGACCTCTGCTGAGGACCTTCCTTTCAGTGTCGCAGAGGGGGAGGTCCGGGGGTATGGTGAACACGCGAAAGGATGGAGGTTGTGGCCGGAGGAAGGCAGGTGAGTGCACTGAGGACGGAACGTTGTGTGGTGGGGGGGGGGTATGGGGGCTATGGTGTGGGCGTGGAAGAACAGGGGTTACATGGTGGGGGGGGGGGGGAGATGGGGAAGACCCAGTGGAAGAGCCACTAAGGTTACTGGGGCTGAGGAGACGGGCAATAGGACCCAGTGCCGTTAAAAACAGAGTGGTGGGGGGAGTTAGCAACGTGGAGGCTTCAGGCCCGCTGCAGAGTCGTCTGCGGATGAGGCGACGGCTGTGGGCTGCTGGAGGGCGGTGGAGTGTCTGTCGTTGGTCGGCGGGCCCGAAGGTCGGAGTCTGCGGGCAGTGGAGTCGGGGTCGGCGGGCGATGCGTGGGAGGTCCCGACCGTTGAGGCGGAGAGACGAGTGGGGTAACTCAATCAATGCAGATTTAATGGCCTCCCCCCAATACCTTATTAATCAACATCCTGCAAGAGACCTTGTCAGTATCCTATGCTGAGTAACTCGTCTTCTGACACCCCAAAACATTTCCATCTACAAAGAGATGAGTACATTTTACCCCAAAAGGTATATGAAGAGGGCATAGGTTCATCCAGGAAGTGGAATAAACCTATAAATGCACTGCCCAATGGGATGGTTAAGACAGATTCTCACTTGATCCAATCACTTGAATCACCATGGTATAGAAGTTGAATGGGATTAATATAACCATGTAGAATCATTGAGAACTGCAGATGCTAGTTTATACCAAAGGTAGACACAAAGTGCTGGAGTAATTCAATGGGTCAGGCAGCATCTCTGGAGAAAAGGATGGGTGGCTTTTCAGGTCAGTGCCCTTCTTCAGACATTTACTTGGTCCATGGTGGATCAAAAAGGTATTTGTGCTATATGACTCTAACGTCCCAAATAAGTGTTGTTCTCCAAGTCCAGTAAACATTCTTAAAACTGGAATGTTTCAACTCATCAATGCCAGCCTCAAGCCAAGGCAGTGCCACCAAGTCTAACATTAAACAAGCTTCCTCTGCACTAAAAATAAAGTGCCAGAGATGAAACACAAACCCATGTCCAAAAGCAGAACTCCAAAACTATTATTCCAAAAGGTAAATGCATCACAGCAACAATTTGATGACTTATTCTCAGTCAAAAATCTCCATGCTGCAGAATATCGTCATTTGCACTATTTCATGGAATCCAAATTTCAAGAGTGTGCAAGAATTCCCTGCTATGAAAATGAAATTTTATTTGTATTTACATTTTTACAGCTATGTGCTTGGTCTATTCCAATGCATCACTTAAAAATGCAAACAAAGTAGTAACAGTAACATACAAGTTATCATATGGTGAAATAAAAGCAGGGAAAGTCCAGGACACCGAGAGACCCAATTTCCAACTTTGCACCCATCAATATTAAATATTCACTATATGGCAGCACTAAAAGTTCAAATTAAATGCTCAAATTAGACTTCAATGATCTTTTGACTCCCAAGAGTTGAGATCTACCATTAAACCAAATTGGAAAAAAAAATCCACATGTGGTGGTGGAGTGAGTCAGACAGCATATGAAGGGTCTCGACCCAAGACGTCACCCGTTCCTTCTCTCCAGAGATGCAGTCTTCCCCACTGAGTTACTCCAGCATTTTGATTCCATCTCCGGAGAACATGGATGTGGCATTTAGGGCTAGGACCCTTCTTCAGAGTGGCCTGAAGCTGGACCCCGACCCAAAACATCACCTATCCATGTTCTTCAGAGATGCTGCCTGACCCAAGATACTCCAGCATTGTCTTTTGTAAACCAGAATCTGCAGTTCCTTGTATCTAGTTAAGAAAACCCTCTTATAATGCAGTAAAAGTGAAAATTGAGTTTGCTGATGTTCAACCTAAAAACCTTCAAAATAACCTCAACAGTCCTTGCTAACACTTCACAGGTATTCATGCTTATAGAAGCCAATACAAGAAAAACAAATGTGCTTTTAACCAATTTAATATGTAAAACCATATTTATTGAATGTTCATAAAATTTCCAGTTATAAAATGTTTTACAAGTTACAGAACTTTTGCTTTTTGGCATGTAATCTCCATACAGCAAAACACCTCAGTGATAGTGTCTAGCTTCTTAGCGTATCCAAGAATGTTTACATTCCCCAACTCAATATAGATATCAAATGCAAAATTTATTTTTATGGACAATCAACATATTTGTACTACATGGGCAAGATGAAGATTATTCAGATCTTTAAAAGAAAGATTACAATTCTATCGATTATGTTCAGTACAGTGGTACTTTCTATGGAGCAATAAGTCATTGAAAGCAGTTCATACTTTCATGCCTCTTTCCAGAAACAGCGTCATGTCCTGATGCAAACGGTAAGCCAAAGTAGTAGTATCATAAATGTATAAATGAAACAAATCACCTCCACAAATGACTAGATCACCAGCTACATACAATCTGATCATGTGATAATTACAGGCAGAAATGGCTTTGTTCACATTATTTTATTTCATTGCTCAAAAATTAAAATTCGTTAAACGGTTGAATGATGTCATTCAACATCCTCTCCAAACAAGGACTAGTAGTAAGTTTAGGTTTTACATTTTCAATAGTGGCAAATCAGTTCCTTTAGAATCTTAATTCCCTTGCTCTTCTGCAGCGTTCTTACCCAAGTCATTGATGTTAGTTTGATGTTAAAAGCTACTAGGAATTTTAGTTTTATAGAGGGCACCAAATGAGAGGTAGGGTGTGGACATGCATACACCAGTGGAAGAGAGCAATGATTTGGTTTGCTTTAATGAAAACCCTCAAATTAAAAAAAACTGAAATTCACATTTTCTTTGTGGATTTATTTTTAATCAGTGGAAAGCGTTTGATTTTACAAGGGAAACACCAGAAACCTTGTAAAGCAACCTTTTAAAAAGATTAAAGGAAAATAATCACAGCAATGTATATCATGATTTTACCAGTAAATTGATCATTTAAGAAACAGTCAATGTGCACATGATTTTTAGGACCATCCACTATGGTTCAAATACGTTTAATATAAAAGCAAAAGTATCTTTTTAAACATTGTTTCCCAGGCTATATTCTGCTCACTTTTATTGGAGGACAATTTCACATTACATAATTCTAATTAATGACAAATTTAGGAAACGTTGCCAAATAAAACATGGATTCAAAAGGAACTCCATTATTCCAATCTCAATATTCCTTATTATTAGGTGTTCAATTTACTTAAAAATCATCTGAGAAACAATTTTAAAAGTTCATAAACATAGAAGCATAAAATTTATTATTTAACCATATATATGATACATAAAATCAAAAGGGCAATATAAGCAACATGATTATTATTTTAACTGCTCCGCACTCTAAAAACACATATTTAACAGTGATACAAGAATGAATATTCAAGGGTTGGCTGCAGATCTCTTTAGCATAGTTTTATTGCTGGAGATTTCCACGTAATTTATTTTTGAAAACCTCAGTTATGAAGGAACAGGGGAAATGTGCCATGTTATGAAAATCCCATTGATAGTATTTTACATTGTTGACTAATTATGTCAGATGATTAAAGCTGAAATTAAACAGAGCAAATTAAGGCAGCTACTGCAACTGCTGGGTAAAATGCCCTCAAGTTCAATTTTAATTTGTCCCAGTGCTGCAAAACATGTTCTCAAGCCCAGTTACTTTTACCTAAAGGTCAACCTAAACAAGCCTCTAAAACAAGCAAGCTTCTACTACAAATCACTGTCAGTTCTGTCCTAAACAGCCAACAGCGACAAAGAAAAATCAACCTTCCATAAGCCACCATCCAAAATATTGATATACCAGCCAGTAAATACACTCAATAGCATTAGCAAAGTGGGAATCCAAATACTAACTTAAATAATGGGATTTTGACAAAGTACAGTTTAAAATAACAAAAATTACATGATTAATTAATTTTTTGTTAAAATAGCTTGGTATATTCTGCTGTTTTTCATGCGATATTTACAATTTCATTCAATAAACGCACGATTGTGTAATTCATCCAATTAAAAATAATGTGTCTCCCATTGCCTGTTCAATGAATGCAATGTCCAAAAAGGTTAGCCTCCTTTCCATTACACAAATTTTACAATCGCATGCAGCAGTTTTGTACAGAATAGCCAAACACAGTATTTTAGGGCAGAATCAAAGAAAAAATCTTTATAGCCCTTTTCTTCAAAACACCTGAGACTTCTGCATTGGAGTTCAGAATACTCCATCTGCAGTTATGAGGGAGATTCGTACCACGAACAATAATTTTGTTTGGGTACGAGGTTAACACCAATTTGGTGGAGTTTTTACAACAACCCTTTGGGTTTGAAAAACTGCAGAATAACCAAATTCTGATTAACACATGCCGTGATGCAGTGCTACGGCTAAACCCTAGATATACTGAACCCAAATCTCAATCTATACACAACTAATATAGACCAAGGCCATTTGGATAAGTTGTTTATAGTCTCCCTCCTTGTCCACATAAAATTGATAATGTTCACCACTTTGCAGTGTTAAGTGACCTTTAAAAACCCCTTCAGAACTCAGGTTTACAAAATCAAACAATGGATTAAAATACTAAAACTGCATGATCTCAAATGTTTAAAGAAAATATTGCGTACAAAAATATTTCTCAGTGGCTCTGGACAAAGTAAATCAGGATATAATAATCCCTCCTCCGGGAAGAAAAAGGTACGTTTTTGATGATCACATCACTGCACATTGACGAGATGTGGTCCTTGGGTCACCCTGAAATAAAACAAAGTGGTCATTTTTTCCCATTACAAATCACTAACCTCATTTAAAACCTCTTCAAACAATTTCTCAAGCCTAGCCAGTAATTCATGTTCAGGTCCACCACTGCTTATTCGCAAATGGCGGTCCAACACCTCCTTTAATCCAGACAAAGTTATGAGCGCGTGCTTGAAATCTCTCCCCCCCCCCGGAGAAGGCAATGGTACAGTGGGGCAGCCAATTGAGAGTGGCAATGTTAGGACATGCTAGCGAGGGTATCAAATGGTAGATGCACGGATGAGCACATGACATGGCTGACGATTTTTGGACCATTGGGATCTCTTCTGGGGCAACGGTGACCTGTACAAGAGGGATAGGTTGCACCTGAACTGGAGGGGAACCAATATTCTGGCACAAAATGCTGGAGAAATTCAGCAGGTGAGGCACACATTGATGGAGAGAAGGAATGGGTGATGTTTCGGGTCGAGACCTTTCTTCAGACTGCAGGCAGGTGTGTTTAAACTAGATTGACAGGAGGCAGTTGGGGGGTGGGTGACAGAATTCAATGCTGGATTGAGGCAGGTGAGAGACTGGTAGTCAATATGGAAGGCAATGATAAAGTTCAGTGTACATAATAGGCAGGAGCACAGCAGGGGGCAGGTACATTTAGTTCAATACAAGAGGATGGACCCATGGTGTGCAGATGGGACGTTGTAGCCTTTACGGAAAGCTGGCTAAGAGGCGGACAGGGCGGTCAGATTAATGTTCCAGGGTGCAGGTGTTACAGGAGAGATAGAGGTGGGGGTAGTAAAAAAAGCAGCATGTGTTGCTTTATTGATTAAAGAGAATGTAACAGCAGTAGTTGGGAGATGACATTACTGATGGATGTCCAGTGAAATAATATGGTGGAACTGAGAATTAACTAAAAGGGAACACCTTGTTAGGAGTGTACTATAGGCCCCAAATAGTCAACAGGAGTTAGAACAACTATGTCACAAGATTGCAGGTGGCTACAAGACTAACATGGTTGTCCTAGTATGGGATTTTAACCTTCCCAGTAGAGACTGGGACCGTCATAGTGCCAAGGGTTTGTGAGGGGTGGAATTTATTGAGTGTGTACAGAAAGCTTCCTCGGGCAATATGTGGAGGGCCCTAAAGGGAGTAGGCAAAGTCTGATCTACTCTTAGGAAATTGGGAAAGGCAAATACGGGCAGATTGGTCTAGAATAGATGGGGCATCTTGGCCAGCATGGGTAAGTTGGGCCAAAGGGCCAGTTTTCGCAGCATCCCTGGATGCTATTGTTAAGTTAGTGACAAACCTCAGACAAGCACCATTCATAAATACTTCCGACAGTAAAGCATTATTGTCAAAACAAAGAATTCATATTGTACCTGTTGATGGAAAAGGTCTTCGTCGCCATACTCTGGTTCCTCCTCCACCTCTTCATAGTAAGGTTTTTGGAGGCTTCTCACTGCAACTTCCTGTTTAAGAAACACATTAATTAGTACCCAAAATATTTCTAAAAAAAGGTTAACATTTACGATAGTTTTTTGCAGATAATTGCCTATATGAGGAGTTTAGGTGGTGCATCCACTCAATATTCTTAAAAACTCAATGACTGAGCCATTTTAGATCAGAAATGTGTATACCATACAATGTTCGAAGCAGGATTTCCACCACATGCCATTTCAGTGATGAAATGCGACAAACTCCAAGCCTTTACTAGCGACTTGCAATTCCACAAATTTCAACCTTTAATTTTCAAACGATAGCAATATGTCTCATCTATTCTGACAAAGATTAAACGGTTCAGTCTGAAGAAGGGTTTCGGCCCGAAACATTGCCTATTTCCTTCGCTCCATAGATGCTGCTGCACCCGCTGAGTACTTTTGTCCATCACTTTTGTCTACCTTCGATTTTCCAGCATCTGCAGTTCCTTCATAAACAAACTGAAATCCTAATCATCTATCCATAGCTGCCACCATTTCAGACATTGTTTTCTAATATTGACACCTAATTATATGCATCAACAGTCAAGCTACTTATAACAAAACACCCTCTATTTTGCCAGTTTTAAATGAAGGCCATCAACCCAAAATGTTAGCTGTTTTTCTCCTCATGACCTGCATTGGTATTTCCAGCATTGTTATTAAAGTCTTAAAAAAGGAAAATGGATTGCATTTCAAAAAATATTTAATTATACGTACCCTAGTTTTGCAATGCAAGCTGACATACACCTAGAGCTAAAAATGTATTTTACTGTTCCATTTAGATTGACAACTTATTTGAAATTACTGCTTGGAGTTTATCACTGTGAACACAATGAAAGTATTTGTGGAATAAATCAGTCAGGAAAACCCAATGGAATACAACCGTAGAAATTTTAATATTGAATCAAGCCACGGGAAGATTAAGAAATCATATTTAGAAATTGGTTGGGAGTGAAGATACATTTAAGGGAACAGCAGACCCACCCATCCTAAGATTGAAGATAGACACAAAATGCTGGAGTAACTCAGCGGGACAGGCAGCATCTCTAGAGAGAAGGAATGGGTGACGTTTCGGGTCGAGATCCTTCTTCAGACTCAACTCTGAAGAAGGGTCTCGCTATTCCATTGGGTTTTCCTGAGTGATTTATTGCAAGAATACTTTCACTGTGTTCAGTGACAAACTGCAAACAGGAATTTCAAGCAAGTTGACGCAAATCTGAAGAAGGGCCTTGACCCGAAACGTCACCCATTTCTTCTCTCCAGATATGCTGCCTGTCCCACTGAGTTACTCCAGCATTTTTGTGTCTACCTTATATTTAAACCAGCATCCACAGTTATTTCCTACACATCCTAATATTGATATAGCTTGTTCAAGAGACAGTGGGATTGTAGTTCCACAAGTCTAAAGTTATGTTATTAGACAAATGATAAGAAATTTGAATCTTCCCATTGTAGGTTGGAAATTCAAATTCAATTTGTTAACTAGCCAGTAACACAACCATACTAAATGAGCACAATACTTACATTTTATCAAAGATCATATGTGATTCAATAACAGACGTACAGAAGAAAATCTGAAGGCTTCACTAATAAAACCCTGAAGGACTTGGCTGCTAAACAGGTCAACACTGGGATAAACCTAGACTTTTCCTCACTAGTTCTGTGCAGATGCACTTATCCCAGCATTCGGGTGAAAAACATGCCGGAGCAATGAGGACTTTTCATGGTGCTACAATCTAGTGATTGCATAATATGCCAATAAAACATTGTACAACAGAGCCAAACAATTCCACAACCAACGGATCAAATGAGATTAAATTAAATTAATGAAATCTGGTAGTTGATATCTGGGATGGACTCAGTGGGATGTTTCCATGCTGAATTTCTCTATGATTCTATTTGTTTTATATAGTGTGGTGAGTGATAAACCAGCTGTGATGGTGCTGGGAGCAGCCAGTGAAAACAGGTAAAACCAAGGTTTTACACAGGTAAAACCAAGGAAGTGTTAGATGTTGCAGCTAATGAGTGTTACTTTTTTAAAAAAAAACATAATTCATTCCTGCAAAACCTAAAATTCTCTATCTTCCATATAACAGGAAAAAGATTTCTGTAAACTGTGACCACTTCACAATTTACCAATGTTAGATACTATGAATTTAAGCCATACCTCTCCATCAGAGTTGACAAGGACAGTCTTGATATTGTCCCCAGTGCCCCAACTCTGACTCTTCCACAGAAGGTCAGTAGGAGGGCCGTGGGCTTTGCCAGCATCTGCACTCCAAATCTAGGCAGAAAAAGTACAGCAAAGAAGATAATTCACCCTGTGCCATGACATATTTGTAAGACACTTCAGTATTCAGTGACTGGGCAATGAAATTACCACCAATAGCAAGATCATTAGATAAGCAAACTGCAGAAGTTAGATGAGCAAACATTGTCCAAACCCCCAACTCCAGCATAAGTCCCAGCTTCAATTATTTGTCATCAGCCAAAGGGTTCAGCTGTGCAGTAGAAACAATTCCTAAAGAGATTAATTTAACATACTTTGCTATTGTTGCCATTATCACTCCATAGCAGCTCAAAAATAACAATAATGCCAAGATCCCACTCAACTTGCAGAAGCTTTTAAACTGTCTCAATGGCATATGTAAAAGTGGCCATATACTGAAATATAAGCTGGAGGCTCTTACAAAACAAACACTGGTTATAATCTTTAATCTACAGTCATCCAAAGCTCAACTTTGATTTGCAAAACATGTCAAGACCAAAAATGACAAGTGTAAAAAGAGGCAATCAATCCCAGTGAATCAGTCAGGATTTGTAATACACAATGTGTAACTAACTTTGACTTTCTGTCCAGCCTTCAGAGTGTATTTGGGAGTGAACTTGTAGGCTATTTCCTCCCCATCTCCAATTTGCCTCTTCAGTCGCCATCCTCCAAGTGGCTGATCCTACAGGCAAAAGCAATAATGTAATTATAAATAGCCAGATAGAGAACACCCATCAACACATTTTCTAAAGATAAAACACCCTCTACTAATAAACAACTTTACACCCAGTGACAAAAGATATGATCACGGTTTTTCCAGCTTTCACATGGCCACAAGTCCTCAGACAGATCACCACAAATTCAAGACTCCCAGTTGCTGTTACACAATTCAAATAAACTTTGTGCCAAGTGCCAACTCAAAGGAAGACAAATTGAACATAACGATGCATGCACATTTTCTGGATCCTCACCTTCTCGGAATCATTGCTGAGACAAACAAATTTTCCCTCAAGATCAATTGGCTCAATACTGATAAAACCACTGCATGAGTGTGTTTGCTTTACTTGACTGCTTTCTCTGTGCTCTTCTATTTCTACACGCTTTCGTTTGGTACGAGATGTATGAACAGCGCTGCTAGATGTAGCACGGGACACAGTAACCTTGGAGGAAGGACTCGGAGACAGCTTCAACCTAGGAACAAAAATAAAGCATTTTAATTGCATTCATTGTCCTCAAATGGATCGTATTATTTATATGTACTTTTTCCATCATCTTGGGGTCATTTTTTCCAGCTCAAGCACATTGTTACAAACACCACTTATTTGCGTTTTTGCTCTCCTCCCATGGAGTAATGGTATGCAGCAATGTACTGCCTTTACAAGTTTCTATCATTAAAAACCCGGGTCATAATGTTAGTAAAAGCATGTTAAGACAATGTGATTGGGAAAGCACAAAAAAAACTATTTTCTCCAACTCCTGCCAATTCCAGTTGGGGACCAGCCTCAATCCACTCAATGCATCTGAGATTCTGCTGGTGGATCACAAAACCTGTGATCCACCATAGCAGTTATTATTATTAATGTTATTAATCATGACATTTGGCCTTGCTATTTCACGCTATGCCCGTATCTAGCCACGCAAGGTTAACCTCCTTAGTCAACTACCACCCTGAACATAATCTTCACCTGCCCCTTTCTCTTGAATTCATTGCCCTCCCTAAACCAAACAATATACTCCATGTTATATACTTCAAAATTTCATTTCTGGTGGTTGTGATTACTTTTAAATGCCCAATATGTATTGTCCTCTCTAGACCCACCCTTCAATATATTGCAAACCAATTTCTGACCACACTGTAAGAAGAATGTTCTAACAAAGCCCTTATGAATCTCCTTTCGAAACAAATCAACTAGTCAGCTTCTTGTTACTTTTCTGGTGTCTCTGCCAATTTATTAACTACTTTTACCTACATCTCTAATTATTTTGTTGTGACTCTTGCAATGCCAGCTACCATCATGTCCAAGGAGCTAATAATGACATGTGGCAACCAAATATGGCTGGATCACATTTTACCCACATAAAGTTTAAAATTAGATATTTTTGAAAGATAAGAACCCCAATTTCTAAGCGGTTCTTTCTGCTTGTCAACGTGTGATGTTGGCAGCAAAGATTTTCGGTACAAAAGTGCCTTGTATAAATTAGCAGCTTTCTTCTTGACATCTATACAACATCCTTAATGGCCTAGGTTATATCAAAGCAGGCATTATCATTGTTGTAATGTAGGAAAATTGGCAACCCAAGGTGCTCACAGTCCAACAAACAAAAGTTAGACTGTGACCAATTGTGTTAGTCATATTGATAGAGATCTGAATATTGACCACAATAGCAAAGACAACCCCTATGAACTGTCTCATGGGAACATTTGCATTCAGCCAAATTTCTTCTACAGAACTTACAGGGTGTAGAAACAGTCTTCAGCCTATCGTGTCCACCTAACAGTCAAATTCCCATCGATACTAATCCCATTTACCAGTACTTGGTTCATAATCTATGCTTTCAAGCAATTCAAGAGCTTATCTAGATACCAAAGCATTGAAATTCTCTAAGTCCATTACATTCTCCAGCAGCCCGATTCCCTTCTAGCCAATCTACACCTGGCGATTTGCAACACAAAGATATATTTTGAGCCACCGATATTAACAACACAGTTACCATTAAAACCCTAAAGAAAATCACTTCTAACTTCAATGTGTATCAACTTTATTTGTGTACCCTCATTTATTAACGTCTTATTTAAAATAGCATGGAAAGCAGTTACCATTTCAAATCACCCTTCACCAGATCTTCAATTCGAAACATCAATTCAGGTTCAATTCAATTTCAGGTCAGAGGGAGCTTTGAAAAAGGAAGCCCATTTATTGGTTGGTACATCCAAATTGGCTAATTGAGCAGCCAATTAAAGGGTGTAGCAGAGCGGCTATGTTATGTGGAGGGTACATTTGAGTCTTTAGCGAGAAGTCTGAGGAGGAGGGGTGATTAAGCAGTGACAGTATCTTCTGTTGTATCTGTTGCACAGCCTGTTCTGATGATTATTGTGCTTTTCAGTCATAGAACATGGAAACAGCCCTTCGGCCCAACTTCCCCAATTCGTGCCACCCGTGGACATTTATTATGGCAATACCGTCAGCAGTTTAGACATCATATTTTTAAAATCCTTCCCAAACACCTTTGCATCTTCCCACCACCCTATTTAAACTTCATTTCTAATCAAATACTGATTTTCTTCTTGCTCACACCCATACCCTCTCAATTGCATCCAAATTACACCAGAGCTCTTTTGAATACATTCTTACTAAAACTCACTTCTTCAGATCTTGCCTTCACCAGCTTCCTCAACACTTATCTTTACCAGCTTACGTCAGTTGTTTTATAAACAACCAGTAGCTGTTTTTTTTAATATAGTAAGTCATAAATACAAAAATTGAAACTCTACAAGGAGAAGAAAAACCTTCCAAATAAGATTTGATCAGTGATGTGTAATTTAAAGAACAGTAACAAGCCGCATAATTTAGCTGCAGCATACCTGTCTTCTTCACTTTCCAAAAGTTTGCGATAGGCTTGAATTTCCATGTCAAGGGCCAGTTTGACATCAAGGAGGTCCTCGTATTCCTGCAGCTGCATCTCCATGCGATCCCTCAGCTCAGCCATTTCCTGCTCTTTTCCCTCCAGCATCTTACGGAACTTATCGCGGTCACTTGCAAGCAGATCTTCTAGCTCCCGAACTCTGGCCTCAGAAGCAGCAGACTACGATGGAAGGTGATTAGGGTCATGAAAACAACAATCATACTGAATGTAATTATCACAAGACTGCTACAAAATGTTCGCATTTCAATAGCATCAAACAGACGAGTAATTATGGATCAATTAGTCAACCAACAGAAATATGTAAGATTCACTGGTAATGCATTTGACGAGACCTTGAATAGGGTGGAATATATTAGGGGTACATTGTCCAGGTTGGGATGCACAATACTTTAATTTAACATTGCACAACTGAGTGCTTAGAATAGGATGCAAAGCCAGTTAAATTATTCAGAAGATTCTACTACCTTCTGAGGGATGGGCAATAAATGAAATCTTTTCAGAATAAACCAAATGACAAACACCTTGAAACAACATTTGATTTTCTAACTACCATGACCATATGCCAAAATATGATCACAGAGTGCAAGCGGGTAAAATGATTTACCTGTTTCTGCAGGACTCCAAGTTGATAATTGAGACTTTCAATCCTATGATATGCCTCCTGCAACTCTTCCCGTGCTGTTCCAATAGCTTTGTCATTTCTATCAGATGCTAATTTAGCATTCTCCAACTATAAAAGTTTAAGGAAATGCACAAAGAAAATCAATTAACCTGTAAATATTACTATTTGTGCAGCTAAAGTAGTTCTCAGTTCAATGATCCAACTAACTTTCAATTTCATTTCAACATATACTGTTACCTTGGCTTGGAAAGTGTGTTCCATGTCATCTTTGTACTGTTTCACTTGACCTTCTTGCTGCTGTCGCAGGTCCAGAAGAGCATCTGCCAGTTTGGATTCATAGTCGATTCTTCGCCCAGTATCCACCTCCACAATTCGACGGTCTTGTCTCTTCCTAGTCTCACGCACTTCCTACATAAAAAAGATTAATGATAATATTGCCTGGGCTCATACTCAATACAATGTGAACTGAAGGGCGTATAATGTATAAAATCAATTGGAATTTTAGTTTATACAATTACACATGCTGCTAATCTGGCCAAATTCTGATAACCCACAAGAAAACCTGATGGTTCAGCATCTGGCATCTAATAATGATCACTGCTCTCCCCATCCATTTTCTGGGCCCTTGGTTGCCGCACTCCCCTTAAACTCACCTGGTTCTCTGGGTGCAATCCCTTTATATTTATCTAGGCCACTACAAAATATTATTCTACTACTGTTTAACATCAGATTAAAGAATATTAGAACATTATATGTGGAACAACCATTAGATTAGATTAACTGAGTTTTACTGCTCCATGGAAATTAGTTGAATTGATATTCAATAGGTGAAAACACATTGGTTAGAAGGGACAGCAAATGCTGTTCAGTGGCTGTACACACAAGGAAGAATGTAAGCTTCCAGTCATCTATTTCTACTTCCATATTGGTTTTGAAGTGCAGCATTATTTTTGCAGTAGTAGGCCAATTCAAAATCTTTCAACCTTTCAGTTTATTTATTGTCATGTGCACCAATGTACAGTGAAAAGATTTTGTTGTATGCTAACCAGTCCCGGGGTATTGAAATTTCAGGATATTGGAAAAATAAGTAATTTCTACTGCACGATGCGCAAATTCTAACATGGAAGGAACGGCTTCCTACTCTATTACGGGTGAATTTACTTTAATACTATAGATTTGCAGAAGGCAATATTTGATATTTTGGAAAACCTTATCGTATTAGCAATTAAAAAAGAAATCCAAATGATCATACCTCTTCAAACACATTTTTCCTGAATGCCAGTTCCTCATTTAGGCTCTGACACTGATTCTCCAGATCAACTCGCATCAGCGTCTCTCCTTCCAATTGTTTTTGGGCAGCAGCCAGAGAGCTTTCAACCTACATTATTAATACAAGAAAAATAAGGGTCTGCTGTACCTACTGTTAAATGTGCACAAAATAAATTCCCGATGTGATTATATATATCACGCAATTAACTTCAAATATGATAAAGATTCAAAAACAAGTTGAAGAAAAAAAAAAAATAATGCAAGATTAACCCGACAAAATAGTTTTTCATCATTATTAGGTTTGAAAAGGAAAAAAATAGAGCACGAGGAGATTGGTGCACCCCTGCAATATTTAATGAGGGATAACATGGACAGGTTGAGCTCTTTATACACCCAAACTAACTTTCACCACTACATATCTAACAAGCACATATAGATGAAAACTAATTGCAGATGACACCCATCTTTTGTAAATAGGGAAGCATATCTAAACCACAGCCGAAAGTTAGGGGAAGAAAATGTGTACAGAATTCAAATACCGTCTCTTATTTCATGGTACATTCAAAACATTTGAGAGATCGTTTTCCAGACAGGTTTCTATGACTCAACCATAATATTTTACCTTAGCAAGCTGTGACCGCAAGTCTTCCATTTCTGCTTCCAAACGATTGTTTTCACTAAGAGCAGAGTTAAGTGCAGCTTCATTTTTGTGATAGGTCAATTGAAAATCTTTCAACCGAGCAAGAGCCGATATCAGGTCACTATCTTTCTTCTTGTAACTGAAGGGAAACAAACCAATTTCAACAAACAAATACAACCAGTCTTAAATACTGAAAATATTGGTCACAAATAGAATGCAACATTTTATTATTAAATGAATGCATGCAAACACTCCAATTTTTAATGACGTATTTCCAACAACCAATTAAGATGTGCAATATTTAACTATTGTACATGTTGAACTTTTCAGAAATATTTAAATCTCAATATTTTCTGAATGAAAGATACAATCATAATAAAATAATTACAAATACTCCAAACGATAAGTAAAGAAATTCATAAATCAGGCCAGATCGGTATAAATGGTGTTAGACTGGTTTCTTCCAGTAGGGGTCATGCAAGTCACATTTCCCTAACTGGGATTTGCAATGCTGGTTCATCTAAACTAAATAAACTAGAAATTGGCAAAGAATCAGAAGTTCCAACAAAAATAAAACAAATTAGCCTCCTCCCCCCCCCCCCCCCCCCCCCCCCATGTCCATCCTGTACTGAACAATAACAAGATCACAACTTATATCCATATTCATAACCAGAAATTAGGTTTATGGTGAAGATGGACACAATGCTGGTGTACCTCAGCGGGACATGCAGCATCTCTGGATAGAAGCAATGGGTGACGTTTCGGGTCGAGACCCTTTTTCAAACAGAAGGGTCTCGACCTGAAACGTCGCCCATTCCTTCTATCCATAGATGCTGCCTGTCCCGCTGAGTTACTCCAGCATTTTGTGTCTATCTTCAGTTTAAATCAGCATCTGCAGTTCCTTCCTACAACATTGGTTTGTGGTAGACACAAAATACTGGAGTAACTCAGCAGGACAAGCCTCATCTCTGGAGAGAAGGAATAGGTGACGTTTCAGGTCGAGACCCTTCTTCAGATTGATATCGGGGAGGGGGTGGGACAAAGATGGAATGTAATCGGAGATAGTAATGGCCCTGTCCCACGATGCAAGTTCATTCAAGAACTCTCCCGAGTTTAAAAACAAAATCAAACTTGTGGTAAGCACGGAGAATGAACGTAGCGGGTACGTCGGAGCTCGGGGCTCATAATGCTAACGGCAGGTACTCGGGAAGACTCGCTAACGGCAGGTAAGCTCAGGAAGACTCGTGAAGATTTTTCAACATGTTGAAAATGTCCACGAGAGCCCCAAGTACTGACGAGCGGCCATCACCGTAAATCTCTAAGTTCAAATCAGGGCAAACTCGGGAGAACTATTTGAATAAACTCGTACAGTGGGACAGGGCTTTAAGACTAGTGGGAAAACTGGGAAGGGGGAGGGGATGGAGAGAGAATGCAAGGGCTATCTGAAATTAGAGAAGTCAGTGTTTATAGCGCTGGAGTGTAAACTACACAAGCGAAATATGAGGTGCTGTTCTTCCAATTTGCCCTGGGCCTCACGGACAAACGAGGCCCAGGACAGAAAGGTCAGATTGGGAATGGAATGGGGGAGTTGAAGTGCTGAGCCACTGGGAGGTTTATGCTGATGGGATAGCAATTTCAAACTGTGGAGGACAAAACATGGAAACAGTGAATAGACAGACAACAAATTTTGAGAATGCTGTCCAAATTTTGAAGTCAGTCGAATTGACAGACAGCATGGCCAGTGAAAATTAAAAAATTGAAAGTAAGATTTGGGCAGGACGTTTAGGGCGGCACAGCAGTAGAGCTGCTGCCTTACAGTGCCAGAGATCTGGGTTCGATCCCAACTACTGATGCTGTCTGCAGGAAGTTTGTACATTCTCCCCATGACCGCGTGGATTTTCTGCGAGACCTTTGGTTTCCTCCCACACTCCAAAGACATACAGGTTTGTAGGTTAATTGGCTTGGTATGAGTGTAAATTGTCCCTAGTGTGTGTATTAGTGTTAATGTGCGGGGATCGCTGGTCGGTGGGCCGAAGGGCATGATTCCACGCTGCATCTCTAAACTAAAGTACAAGAAGGAGCAATAATACAAAAAGTTTAAAGGAGAGCCTTACAAACTACATGTAGGATCAAATGTCACATTTCCAGGTTTATTGACAATATTGAACTGAGTGAAATGCAAGTACAGAGAAAAATTATGGAAGCTGCGAGGGCATAGCGACAGTCAATTCATGGGCAAGTTGTTGATCAAGTAAACAGTTTAGGACTGAGATGAGACGTTTTACTGAACGGACAATGAACTTTCCTTCATTGAGGGCTATCAGTCATCATGTTCATTCAGATCCGAGATCGTCGAGTTAAGGGAATCAAAGGACATAGGGAGATAGGTTGTAACATGGCACTGAAGTAGAGGATCTGCCATAATCTTAGATTTTACGGCAGACTAGATTTTAAATGTTATTGTTTTTAAAAACACTGCCGGTGGGCTGGGTGGAGAATCTTTAGATAGGATTTGCAAAATGGACCCAAAAGTGTTAACTAGCAACAGCTAGCAAATCCATCAAACCAGTGTCCAAATTGCTTTTATGTACAGAGCAGGCACATGCCGTCAGGGTAGGCACTAAAATTATAAAATGGTAATTATTAAATATAAATAATAACGGTATGGGAGAATTATGCATATCTAAGAGATCGATCTCTTAGGTAGGCATAATTCTCCGTGCCTTATGCGCAGTACTTGCAACACGCGAGAGTCTGTGCAGCTGATGTGCTGTCGGCGCTGCTTCAAGCTGTCAATTTCAAGGGGAGCTGAAGGCAGCTGAAATTCTGCCTTTGCACTACTGCGTATGCGTGGCGCAAGTTTCTTGGCGGGTTTTTCAAATATGGATTGTCATTATCTTAAAAATCTTAGGAAACAAAGAGAGAAGAATGTACCAAAAATGTGGTAGGTAAATCTCTTGGTGCTATATGTTTTTAAATACCATATTTCACAGCATTTGGGGAGGGGGGGGGGGGGGTGGGAACGAGCTCCTTTCGCAGCGTTTGGGGAGTCTGGCCCGGGGTAAAGTTGCGGAGGGTAGGAGCGCTGTGAAGGAGGGAATCGGGGATCATGCCAGTAACCCACTTGCGACACTCCGGGCACGGGGCCACCGCAGTGCGGCAGGGGAGTCAATTAGCTCGGGTGGCTGCGAGCAGCCGCCGGGACCGGACAGCTCCTTCTGCCGACAGCACGATCAAACGACCAATTGAGGTTACTCGGCTGTCAGAATTTAATGATTTGTGGGAAGCGGCTGACATGAGCAAAGCCAGTGAGCGGCAGGTGAGAGATTGTTAGATGGAGAGCACTGCCCGAGGTAAGTGGGCCGGCAGAAAGCGCTGAGGCCCCAGCGGCCGCTCCCAGCCACCTGAGCTGCTTCCCTCCCTGGCTACAATGCGGTGGTTCCGTGCCCAGAGCGCTGTGGCAGCGGTGAGTGAGTTACTGGCATGATCCCAGACCCCCTCCTTCTCAACACTCCTGCCCTCCACGCAACTTTAACCCCTGGCTAGACTCTCCACAAGCTGTGAAAGGAAGTGTCCCCACAATTGGTCCCTTGAACTAGTATTGTCATTCAATAAGATCACAACTGATTCAACTTGTCCCGGTGTGCTCCCGTTTTTCCCCACCATCTCTCCACCTGCTGTCATCCTCCACCCAGTCAGTAAATCAAAATGAAGGAGATTTGGAAGCCTTGGGCAAACTGAATTGTTACTTATTTTTACGGAGAGGAGAAAAATCTGCACATGTGCGGTTCAATTTTAATTTTTAATTTTTTTATTTAAAAAAGCTAACTGACTGCCTACCCCAAGTAATTAATCACGGCATGTGCCTGGTACAGAGTATATATACCGGTTGGGCAATGCATGATGGGATAAGTAGATGTGTGGTGGATATAATAACAGAGCACAAGAGGAGAAATCAAATTAGTAACGTTACAGATCAATGGTTTCTAGTCAAAGGGCACCGACTGAAAACATTACCATTAAACTTCATGTTACCATAATCTGAAACATTATTGACGGTTTTTTGAAAGATGGACCCCAAATATTAATTCTTTCAAAGCTGTGGACTGTAATTCACGGTAGGATTTTAGGGACATACCCAAAATATTGGCTTTGCTAATATCTTGCATCAAATATTTTCCATCAGGCCAACTTCTTCGGCAATCAAGTTTTGTCGACTCCCAAGTTACTAAAATAAAGGCTGCTGGTGAGCAGACAAATTACTGGGATATTGACAGCCCCACATTCCACCCAGGCATCCCAACAACCTTCCAAATAATACCGGGTGCCATTTAAATAATTAATTAATTGATTGATTGATCAATGCACACAACAAAAAAAGCATTCCTGTGACAAAGGATCATAGACCTGAACTCATTGGAGATAAATGGTTAGGAGGGTCAACTCCTCTTGAAAAAAGATAGTTTCAAAAGCATAAAGTATTGTTACAATTACATAGACCACGTCGGGAGTCAATAAGCGAGTTCAGTATTCCGACTGCGTATGCCCAGATCATACGTCACTAGCTATAAACTGTCTCGGCATCGGTGGTGCTGTATTGTGTGCATGCTTGCGTTTCCTCCGTGGTCGGGCCCGGCTCTCCGGGTGCTGTTGAGTTGTTGCTGGGCCGTCCCCGTCCCTTCCCCGGTGTCCCGTCCCTGTCCGGGGTGGCCCCGGACTGGCAGCCGGCGCCGCAGCCACTGGCTCCAGCTCGACTCTTCCCGTCCCGCCAGGTTGGCCAGCAGCCCTCCACCTCCCCGCCCCTCAGTCCAACACAGAGATCATGCTGAAAATGGGCAATCGCCTGCCCTGCTCGAAGACGGGGCGATTCCGAGCCGCTGCTGGAGTAATCCTGGTCGGCGAGTCTGCAGATGGGCTGCCGGCCAGGCGCCCGCTGGTGCTGCTGGGGATGGTGGTGCTGGCGGCAGTCCCCCTCCCTTACCCAGCCCTAAGCCCAAATTCCGGGCAGGTCGGGGTTGAAGGCCAGCCGCAGCATGGCCCAGTCGAGCGCTGGGTCGGAGGAGACCGAGGCCAGGCTGGCCCTCGCTCCTCCTCGGGGTTGTGGATGAAGTAGAAGCAGGTACCGTAGGGGGCAGAAACCGGTGGTGTGCAAGGTACTGGCACGTCGCCGTAGCTGCCCATCAGGGAGCGGGTTCCTCTGGAGTTGGAGCGGGGATGGACTGGAGTTGGCGCTGGCTGTGGGCTGGTGTCTCGTCGGTCCAGACGTCTCCGGCCACCCCCCAGGCGGGGATGGGATACCGAACTTGCTTATTTTGGTCTTATTTTCAAATTCACCTGGTCTGAGGGGGACTTAAGTGGCTACACGTGCTCATGTATTCTTATGCGATTGTGTGTTTATTAAAAATTAACACCCAGTATGAAATTTTAAGTATCCACAAGTATTTTGCTTTTACTTCCTTTTCGATGTTTGCATAGCTCACCTCATGCATTTGTGCATATTAAGGAGATCAAATGTTCATTGATGTGCTATAATGTTTAGTAATCTACAGGCCAGAATATATCTGCACCTTTACGGAAAAATAAACAATTCTGTATGCTTAAAAATGACACTGATCCTCGTGAAATCTTCAATTTTATACTGTCATATGGAGAAAACATATCTCTTTGTAAATTAGTCAACTCTTAAGAAAATTCAATACCAATTTAGTTTAGGGCCACCAGTGGGGTTAAACAGGTTTAGAACAAACTTAGTGCTAGGCATTATTCCAAAACAGACAACATCATTGCTAGTTTTGCTTAGCTTATTGTTGTAGATATACAGTGCCCTCCATAATGTTTGGGACAAAGACCCATCATTTATTTGCCTCTGTACTTCACAATTTGAGATTAGTAATAGAAAAAAAAAAATCACACGTGGTTAAAGTGCACATTGTCAGATTTTAATAAAGACCATTTTTTATACATTTGGGTTTCACCGTGTAGAAATTACACCAGTGTTTATACATCGTGGTGTGTGTGGTCTCTTTCTCCCCCCCCCCCCACCCCACCCCACCCACCCACCCACCCACACATTTCAGGGCACCATAATGTTTGGGACACAGCAATGCAATGCAAGTGAAAGTAGTCATTTTAGTATTTTATTGTATATCCTCTGCACGCAATGACTGTTTGAAGTCTGTGATTCATGAACATCACAGTTGCTGAGTGTCTTCTCTGGTGATGCTCTGCCAGCTCTGATTGCAGCCGTCTTTAGCTTATGCTTGTTTTGGGGGCTAGTACCCTTCAGTTTTCTCTTCAGCATATAAAAGGCATGTTTAATTGGGTTCAGATCAGGTGATTGACGTGGCCACTCAAGAATTTACCATTTTTTATGCTTTGAAAAAGTCCTTTGTTGCTTTAGCAGTATGTTTGGGATCATTGTCTTGCTGTAGAATGAACTGCTGGCCAATGAGTTTTGAGGCATTTGTTTGAACTTGAGCAGATAGGATGTGTCTATACACTTCAGAATTCATTATGCTACTACCATCAGCAGTTGTATCATCAATGAAGATAAATGAGCCAGTACCTTCAGCAACCATACATGCCCTGGCCATAGCACCCCCACCACCATGTTTCACAGATGAGGTGGTATGCTTTGGATCGTGCGCAGTTCCCTCTCTCCTCCATACTTTGCTCTTGCCATCACTCTGATACAAGTTAATCATGGTCTCATCTGTCCACGAGACCCTTTTCCGGAACTGTGATTGCTCTTTTAAGTACTTCTTGGCGAACTGTAACCTGGTTATCCTATTTTTGCGGCTAACCAGTGGTTTGCATCTTGCAGTGTAGCCTCTGTATTTCTGTTCACAAAGTCTTCAGTGGTCAATGACAAATCCACACCTGACTCCTGAATCCTGAAGAGTGTTTCTGATCTGTCGGACAAGTGTTTGGGGATTTTTCTTTATGATAGAGAGAATTCTTATGTCAACAGCTATGGAGGTATTCCTTGGCCTGCCAGTCCCTTTGCAATTAGTAAGCTCACCAGTGCTTTATTTCTCCTTAATGATGTTCATTTTGTTAAGCCTACAGTTTGGATGATGTCTCTAACAGTTTTATTCTTGTTTCTCAGTCTCATAGTGGCTTCTTTGACTTTCATTGGCACAACTTTGGTCCTCATGTTGATAAACAACAATAAAAGGTTTCCAAAGGTGGTGGAAAGACTAGGTGCTGAGAGCTCTCTTACACCTGCATTAAGGAGGCAATTAAACACACCTGAGCCATTACAAATGTCTGTGAAGCCTTGTATCCCAAACATCATGGTGCCCTGAAATTTGGGGTGGGGGGGGGGGGGGGGGGGGGGGGAAGAGACCGTATAAAGAGATGTATAAACACAGCTGTAATATCTACATGGTGAAACCAAAATGTATAAAAAACTGCATGTAATAAAATCTGACAAGATGCACTTTAACCACATGTGATGTTTTTTTAATACGAATCTTAAGTTGTGGAGTAAAGAGGCAAATAACTAAATGATGGGTCTTTGTCCCAAACATTATGGAGGGCACACATACTAGCTTCATTAAATGCACCCAAAATCTTTTAGTTCATGTGGATTAAAGACATGTTTTGCAGATTCTTCATTTCCAATAAAAAATGAAAAAACACCTTCTGAACTTGCATTTCCCAAAAACCTAAGGTACACAAAAATGCTGGAGAAACTCAGCGGGTGCAGCAGCATCTATGGAGCGAAGGAAAAAGGCGACGTTTCGGGCCGAAACCCTTCTTCAGATTGATAGGGGGTGAGGGGAGGCGGGGAGAAGAATGGAAAAAGGAGCCCAAGGGCTGAGGGATAGGTGGGAAGGGGAGGAGACAGAATTGTGAGAAATCGGTGTTCATGCCACCTGGATGCAGACTCCCCAAGCGGAAAAACCTGTTGTTTTTTTTTTAACACTAAAAATCACCAACTTTTAGGGCTAAATCCAGAGCAAGCAGTGAGAGTACAGCAACTTGCACCCAAATCTGGTAACCTAATGACTAGCTCAATTGAGCTGAAATTTATAAACCAGACACTAGTAAAGAGTGTCTGAAATTTATAAACCAGACACCAGTAAGAGCGTCTGAAATTTATAAACCAGACACCAGTAAGAATCACATTCCCTCCCTTCTCGTTCAAACTATCCAGTCTCATCACTACTCGCAGATCAGTACCCTCCTCCCTTTGGAAGAAACCAACGGCAGCTCGTAACTCAAAAAACATGTGGAACAGCTCCAATGCATCAAACGTGCTCTGCATTGCAATTCGGGTTCGAAGCGCAGTTAACAGATGCAATCCTATTTTTCTTTAAAACGTGTTACTCTGAGCACACTCGTATCCTAACGATCAAGTACTACTAACATTTTGTACAGGTACTTCCATCGCGCCTCACCCACCAAATCAGAAAAAGAAAGGCGGAGCCGTATTTCACCTCGCTTCCTGAAATAGCGTGATCTCCCTGACATCATAACCACAAACCAGTCAAAGCACAGATGGCATTTTTTTTAAATTGGTATATTCAAAAGGAAATTAGTTTCATATGTACAGTGGGATCTCTTCGAAATGCAAGGCGGACGTTTTAGGGAAACCATGCAACGTATGCAGTTATTATTTTGGTTAAACCGATTTTTCATCTAGCCTTATCAATCGAGTCTCGCATTCACATTTCAAAATAAAATTATAAATCCCGATCAATGGGCGCGGCAATTTGATTTGTCTAAAAACATCGTCGTGATCGAACGCAAAACCAGCATACAGCTTTATGATGGAACTCCAATAAGGTTCCGTGAATTTGACTTTATCGGTCACGATAAAACCGAGTGTACAGACAGTTTAAGTCGTGAACCCGAGTTCTCCATTGTTCAATCCAACGCGTAAATTTTGGGTGGGATCAATCGTTATTCAGCGTCATATCTGGAGCACAAAGAATAAGGCGTCGACGATACACATTAAGATCGAACCCCAGCCTAGTTGTGCGAAATGAAGGGATGCGTCTGGGTGTCCAAAGAGCCATAGAAACAAAGAGTTTTAATACAATAAAACAACTACTTAATCTCCAAATGTGAATGGTATTCCCATATGGTGAAATGAAATCCAGGCATTCGAGCAGAACAGATGTGCCTCCACAATGGAAATGAAATTATACCGCCATTTTGAGTAATAATCCACCGAAGCAGATTCCAGAAATCCCACCAATAACTACTGCATCGAAGGAGCTATAACTTCATAAAGTATTATTCCATGTATAAGACAAATACAATTAAATCATTCTACACAAAATGAAATCACACAGGGTTCAACACCCAAAAATATTGATTAGAAATATGAGATTAATTCGTTTGCGAATAACACCTTGTAATAATTTATCCTTCCAAGTACATTCAGGCCTCCTCGCGGATTACTGTACCATTAAGAGGATAGACAAATAAATATTTGGCTTTCCGCACAAAGACGGTACTTGGGCTACATTTTTATCAATTCAAATTTCTCTTTTCTCCAGGAGGAATTTTAAATGCATCTGCCATTGGAACACAAGTTATATTTTTAGCAATGTAAGCGCAGGAATTTACAGGGGAAAAATCCCGAAGTTACAGCCCAAAAGTTTAAAAGAATCATTCGGAATAAACCATACAATTTGCTCTTTGCCAAATTCAACTTTTGTTAATTCCGAGTTTCTCGCCACACCCCAAGCGTCCGCCCAACATGTCGCCAATAAAAATCATGTGAAGCTATAGATATAGCTTTTTTAAATATTTGCAAAAACACCACTTAGAAATACAAGCCAAAACCATGACATTCAACCAAACTACACGTCTTTTTGATGTTATACGTTCTCTTAAAAGCATTGTGAAGATTTGGATATCCCATTTGATCGTGGATCACCTTGGCCACAAAAGTAAAATACACCAAGCCAAAAATCAATTTCACGTGTTCAGAAGCAAATCACTAATTTGCTTGGGGAATCAACTTCCGTTGATAGTACACCACCTCTATCTAGCATGACATGAAATACCAGAATTAAACACACCGCCTCATACACTAATAGGTAGAAACATTCTGCTTAACCTCTAAACATTTGAAATCAGTAATTCACGACAGGTTAAGTGTCCACGAACTGTAAAAAAGCAACAAAAATAAACTGCTAGCCTTTTGACACCCCCCGGTTTTACAGGCGTTGTACCAAAAGGTACTCCTTCACTACAGCCCAAGTACTGACCAAATACTGATCAAAGTGAAACGCTCAAAGACATCTGCATGATAAAGTGACCACTTTACAAGACGTTAGTCCAGCGTAATAACAGACACGGTTTCATCGCTTGCGCATCATACAAATAAGCGTTCATTGTAATACCGTTGCATTCCAGATATATTTTTCTTCATTGTAAAAGATTCGAGTATACTGTGTGATAGATACTATGCCTCCCCACAAAATATTAAATTGCAGAAAAGATATTCACGCTCGAGTGAATATCTGGGTTTCAGTGTTGCACACTGAACTTTTTAAACCATGATCAGAATTGCAGAAAGATTTGCAAGTGGCCATCCGTACTATATTCTCACGGATACTTAAGAAATAATATTACATGTAGAGGCAACCCGCAGGTAGATGGAAAACTGAATGTTCCCTGTTAGGACGACACAGGGCTAAAGATCAGCTACTTAAGGCGGCTGTGAACGGGAAGGAGGGGGGGGGGGGGGGGGGGGGGGGAGGGGGAAGTAATGTGGCAAACTCGTCTGAGATAATATAGCCTAATCGTGCCAAGCCGCAACTTCTAGAGACAAAATTAAAGCTCTGGTTAAAGGCAGGAAACCTAGTTAATCACCTACAAAAGTAGCATAGATAATTGTCTAATGGAGAAATTGTAATCAAGCATTAAGGGCAACTAGCCAAACCTGTCACTCGATCTCCGGTACACAGATACGAGAAAATAAAAACATTACACACTTGACCAAGCAGATCAACAAACACTTGGGTAAAGTGTTGCAAATTATACCACAACTGGTAAAACATTACTGCCGGACTGGGGAAAAACTATGTTTGATGACTGAATTTACTTAAGTCGATTGGATCCCACATGTTAAACCAATAATGTCAACAACGTTTCTTTTACGGCAAAAAGGGGCCGCTCATTCCTAAAATAATGGGAAACATGTGAAAATTTAGAATTCTCGAAAAATGAACAGAAAATTAAACAACTATACACTTATTAAAGTGGCTATTATCCACCTCACTCGCCGTACTATCTAGTCTAAATACGGCAAAGGTGTATATTTTAAAAAAATGCACACGTGGATTAATTGTACAAGCTGTCGGCCCACTTGACAATGAACAAAGTACTTTACCTTTTGGTCAGCTCATCTAGTTCTGTTTTGGTCTTGCCCAACTCAATCTGCAGCTTCGCCTTTTCGCGGGCTGTCTCGTCCAGCAACCTCCTGGCGTCCGCCAACTCCGCCTCGTAAATGGACTTAATGCCGGTCAACTCCCTGGTTGTTACCTCTTCCTTCTCGGAGATCTTCAGCTGCAGCACGCTATTCTCGGACTCGAGCGAGCGCACTTTGTCGATGTAAGTAGCCAGGCGGTCATTGAGGTTCTTCAGCTCCTCTTTCTCCTGAATGCGAGTGATCCGAGTCGGGCTCAGAGGCGTTTGGGCCGCACTGGCCCGGGACGGTTTCTGGGCCGGAGTAGCTGACATGGCAACAACAATTCAATTTTTTTCTCCCCCTTACAAATCGCCGGTATTTACCAATTTAATTATAAGCTCGGACGCGTACCAGTCTGCAACTCCAACCGCCACCAAACCCCTTTTATTCAATGAACTAGAAAATGGCGCCGCTCTCATGCGGGCCTCGCCGAGAGAAACGCAGTGCCTGCCGGGACTTGTAGTCCTACTTATCCCCGCCTTTATAAATATTTCATCAGGGATGAGCAATCGGTTTCCTGCACCACAGTGCATGGTGATAGACGTATAAATAAAGCAATACCAAGTGCATTTGTTCGTTACGTTATATTATTTAATACATTGTGTAGAAAGGTTCGAGAGATGTTGGACTACAAACGCCAGCACCCTTTGTCCGGGGACATGGCGCCGCTCCTGTTGCCCGCCAACAGGGCCGATTGGCCCAGTGGCCAACGGTTATCTGTCAGTCACGTGCGGTTCCGCCCAAAGCGCGCGACTTTTAAATGTTGGCGCCGCCCGAGGAATGGAGCGAGGGAAGCCGTCAACGTCAATAAGAGAGACCAGTTGGCCAAAATACCTTGTGTTAACTAAGAAACTGCAGATATCTCTATCTCCCTCCCCCACCCTAGTCGCACTAGCTTCTCATTTTCACACCACAAACAGCTTACAATGGCTTGTTCCCTTTATCATCGATATTTTTTTGCATATCTTTCATTCATTGTTCTTTATCTCTCCACATCACCGCTTATATCTCTCGTTTCCCTGATCCCTGACCAGTCTGAAGAAGGGTCTCGACCCGAAACGTCGCCTATCTCCTTCGCTCCTTAGATGCTGCTGCACCCGCTGAGTTTCTCCAGCTTTTTGTGTAACCCCTGGCAAAATACCGTATCAGATTAGGTAACGAAACCAAGTATGGAGAGAGAGAGAGAGAAAGGGAAAAAAAGCAAACGTACCCCTGGAGAAAATGTTATTGACTGCAAACATCTGCCGCCACCTCGTTGTCATACAGAGTTTTCACTTTTAAATCCATACATTTCGAACACCTCCTTTCCTACGCAGAGACAAAATTCATTTTACAGCCAGGTATTATTATATATTTCTTCCAAATTTGCCTTACTATGTTTAATTCTCCATAGTACTTAATAATACGAGGAAACACATATCCTCACAGAGAGTAGCAATGTTACAACATTTTGAGATTTTAAAAATCAAGTCTGCAATTTATCTCATCAGATAAAGCATAAAAAGTTTAATTTGACACCTAATTCACTTTCATATTTTAAGTATTAAAAAAAAGTTATGGGCATTTTCAGGAAATTAGCATCTTGTTCCCTATTGCTTTTCCATTGACAACACAAAAGCTGTGATTGAGGACAGTCAAAAGCCCATAACTGAATGACATTTTCAGTTATTATAGATTGAAGCATTCTGAAACAAATATAAACCATCATACTTGATTGACCATACTATATTAAAGCATATAATTAGTTAATTACCTAATTGTATCTAATTACAAAAATGACCATTGTGACGGAAATAGTAATAAGCACCCAGACTGCCTTGAAAATTCAAAAATTTGATATTCTCAAGATCAGAACTTTAATATTATTGTATTATGTCTGTAACAGATAGGTAAATAAATTACAATTTCTAGCAATAGACCAAGTCTTTATGGAGTTTTAAAGAAGGAACTGCAGATGCTGGAGAATCGAGGGTACACAAAAGGCTGGAGAAACTCAGCGGGTGCAGTAGCATCTAAGGAGCGAAGGAGATAGGCGACGTTTCGGGTCGAAACCCTTCTTCAGACTGGTCAGGGATCAGGGAAACGAGAGATATAGACGGTGATGTGGAGAGATAAAGAACAATGAATGAAATATATGCAAAAAAGTATCGATGATAAAGGGAACAAGCCATTGTAAGCTGTTTGTAGTGTGAAAATGAGAAGCTAGTGCGACTAGGGTGGGGGGGAGAGAGGGAATGCCAGGGCCCGAGGGCTGAGGGAGAGGTGGGAAGGGGAGGAGACAGCAAGGGTTAACAGAATTGAATGTTCAAGCCCAGAGGATGCAGACTCCTCAAGCGGAATATGAGGTGCTGTTCCTCCAATTTGCGGTGTTGCTCACTCTGGCCGTGGAGGAGGCCCAGGACCGAGAGGTTGGATACGGAGGGGGAGTTGAAGTGCTAAGCCACCGGGAGGTCGGGTTAGTTATTGCGGACCGAGAGGAGGTGTTCGGCGAAACGATCGCCAAGCCTCCGCTTGGTCTCACCAATATACTTCATCTGGCATCTGGAGCAGCGGATGCAGTAGATGAGGTTGGAGGAGGTGCAGGACCTCTGTCGGACCTGGAAGGACTGCTTGGGTCCCTGAAAGGAGTGGAGGGGGGAGGTGAAGGGACAAGTGTAGCATTACTTGTGGTTGCAAGGGAAAGTACCCGGGGAAGGGGTAGAGCGGGAGGGAAGGGAAGAATTGACAAGGGAGTTGCGGAGGGAGCGGTCTTTGCGGAAAGCAGACGGGGGGAGATGGGAAGATGTGGCGAGTGGAGGGATCACGTTGGAGGTGGCGAAACTGGCGGAGGACTATGTGTTGTATTTGCCGGCTGGTGGGGTGAAAGGAGAGGACCAGGGGGACTCTGCCCTTGTTGCGAGTGGGGGAATGGGGAGAGAGGGCAGTGTTGTGGGGTATGGAGGAGACCCTGGTGCGAGCCTCATCTATAGAAGGGGAGGGGAATCCCCGTTCTCTGAAGAATGAGGCCATTTGTGATGACCTGGTGTGGAACACCTCATCCAGGGAGCAGATGCGGCGTAGACGGAGGAATTGGGAATAGGGAATGGAGTCCTTACAGGAAGCAGGGTGGGAGGAAGAGTTGTCCAGGTAGCTGTGGGAGTCAGTTGGTTTGTAGTGGATGTCGGTCAGGAGTATATCACCTGCAATAGAGTTGGTGAGGTCAAGGAATGGTAGGGAAATGTCGGAAATGGTCCAAGTGTATTTGAGTGCCGGATGGAAGTTGGTGGTGAAATGGATGAAGTCAATCAGTCAGTTGTGTGTGGGTGCAGGAGGTGACACCAAAGCAGTCGTCGATGTAATGGAGATAGAGGTCGGGGATGGGGCCCTGGTACGCCGAGAACAAGGATTGTTCGACGTACCCGACAAAGAGGCAAGCGTACCTGGGGCCCATGCGTGTGCCCATAGCTACGCCTTGTGTTTCGAGGAAATGGGAGGAGTCAAAAGAGAAGTTATTGAGTTATAAAGTTATTGAGTCTTTATGGAGATCAGTTGCTAGCTGGTACATTGGCATATCATAATCAGTAGCATCATCATACTCCTCAGATTGTAACCTTGTTTTTCCTCAACTGTTCAATTTTGGCATTGTAAACTACAAGTTTTTGCTCTTCAAACCACACATGACATGCCTTTCTGCCCATTACTTTCCCATTAACAATGTCCTGTAGATTCCATTTCTTAAGAAAAGGATTTTTTTTTTTAAAATAGCCCAAGTATCCAAATAACAAACTAATCCCATTCACACAGGAATTCACAATATAGCATGATTTTTAAATCTCACTGTCATGAATTTACATCCCAGATGGAAGGAATTTAATGTTTAATTCCCATAAATTAATCCAGAAACATCCTCTCAAAATATAATCAAAATTATTGTTTTTTGCACAATACATGTGACTCAAACTGTTGTGAATATTTAGTTTAAAATTAATGATCATGGAACGAGAATAACACAAAATATAGACAATTTGGATGGCTTATAACATGATTGTCAAAAAAAATGGGCATTTTAATCATCTTGCTTCTGGAACACGATCGATTTGCGGTGAATTTGAACCCCATATCGGCAGGAAAAACACTGCCGGATCGTATGGGGCCCAAATCACATTTTCGCAACGTGAAATTAGACTAAAGCCATCCCAAGAAGCAAGATTATATGTAAAATAAACTACTTGAATTTTGTTTCGTCCCGTTCTTGCGACCCGTCACGTTGTAGGCGTTGAGGGCGTTCAAAGTCACATTTTATTTTAATCCAAATATTAAATTGTCCAGCGATTTATTTATTTATTTATTTATTTATTTATTTTTTAAAATATAGCACGAACAGGAGTCCGATCGATTTTTCTTCAGCAGCTAGCAGCCCGAGGAAGTCCGCCTGCGATAGGCAGTACAAAACGGCATTTTAATCCTGCCCCCCCCTCAAAGGCGTCAAAGCCGCGCACACGGCCAGTGGCAGAACTGTAACATCGCTACAGAGAGTTGTGAGTCTGAAATTCTCTGCCTCAGAGGGCGGTGGCCGGTTCTCTGGATACTTTCAAGAGAGTTAGATAGGGCTCTTAAAGATAGCGGAATCAGGGGGTATGGGGAGAAGGCAGGAACGGGGTACTGATTAGGGATGATCAGCCATGATCACATTGAATGGCCTACTCCTGCACCTATTGTCTATTGTACTTGATCTGCAGATCTAAAAAACAATTCTGTGTGCGCTACAGGCATCTCGCTAAATGCAGACAACATCTGTACTGGATGGAAGATATGAAAAGAGAAAAATAGGCATTCGATCGTTCTCATTTAATATATATTGTATAGTTTAAGGTTGCTTTAGCTCGCTTTATTTTTTAAACAAACATGTTTTTCTGTAAAGAAAGATAAAAGCATTAAGAAATTAACCGACAGTTAACTCAAATTAATTTTTCCTCCTGGTTTGCAATATTTCCATGTGTCTAATTCCTCTCCATTGCACATAACTTCCTCACATGTGCCCAATACACAAGGAGAATTTAAATTAGCCCACCGTGTCTAGCCAATCTACCCAGACACGGGAGCCTGCTGCAGATTTACAAAAACACCTCAACGATGTAGTTAACTCACTCCATTGTAATTTAATGAAGAAGAATATATTTCCCAAACCAGAATAATGAGGACGAAGCAGAAACTGCTGATCGAGGTGTGTCTCAGTGTCTGCCATTTTAGTTCTCCTTGGGTGTAGAAATTAGAGGATTTAAAGGTGTTGTAAAAAAATATATCTTGTAGATGGTAAACACCATGCACTTGCAGTTGATCAAGTGACTACTTTATTCTGTGTTGTTGGAGCTGCACCCAGGCAGGCAAAAGGACACCCTGGCAAAGGGATCCATTACATCCTTCCAATGGCTGTACAGATGGCAGAAGGATGTGAAGGTTTAATTGTCATATGTACTGATAACGGAACAATTAAATTCTTACTTGCAATAGCTTAACAGGCCCATAAATGCATTACACACAGATAAATATATATTACATTACAGTCACTTGACACTTGCTTTTAATCCTAACTGCACAGCATTAAAATGGGGCAGGAGATGGCTGATACGGTGGGCGAGTGAATAGGTAGTTTACACGGCATGTCTGTTTCCAATGTATAGCCTTGATGTTTTCAATTCCAATAACTTGGAATACATCGTCTGTTTCAGGAGGCCTGTGTAAGGCTTATGAATAAATGGATCTACCCAACATAACTGAGTAAAAATAATTAGGACCGGCATAACTGTTAGTCCGTTAAGGATAGAGGTATTTGACAATCCAGTCTGAAGACATGGCTCTGGTCTGGAGGGTAGAAATGACTGCTCTCCTCTAGTAAACCCCTCAGACCTGGACAACCTATTGCAGGCATCTCATGGCACTGAAAAAAAAAACCCACCAATGTCTCTGCAATATCCTCCAAATTCATTGGTAGGATATTTGCCAACCAATGCCAATGTCACGCAACATGAATGTGGGAAAATATCATGGTTAAATGAAATGCTGCGAAATGGAATCAAACAGAAAAGGCTGAAAATACCCAATAAGTCAGGCAGTATCTGTAGAAAGATGAACAGAGCTAACATGTTGGGTTAACTCATTGTAAGACACACTGAATGTTTCTAGCGTTTTCTGATTTATTTTATAACTTTAAAACAAAATTAACGTTGTGCTTAAAGCTTCCTTAAAGAATTGCAGTAACCCCACTGACTCCTTGGAATTCTGGAATAAACTTTTCAGGCAATTGAATTAGCAAGTAAAAGGAACATCAGGAGAGGCTCTAAGAAATTAAAGATGGGATAGCATCCCAGGTGTCCAAAGAAGTGGGAGAAATCCAAAGTGACATCATGAGAGTAGGTAGCTGAATGGATGGTGAAAATCAGCTGATTTGTGGCTTTCCAAATTAGAGCAAGGGTTTAAATACAGTTAAATAAAATCTGCATTGTTTGTTTACAATATTTAAACTTTATTTTACTTTAAGATAGAAAACAGGGGAAGTTAGATGTGTATGTTTATAAATCTTTGAAAGTAGCGGAGCATATTGATTGGGTGATCAGCAAAGTACATTAGATGCTGGGCTTCACCGATAGAGGCAAAATAGTATAAGGAAAGAGGCCATGTTGAACCTTTGGAAAATACTACTTAAGCCATAAGCATAGTACTGCATCCAATTCTGTTCTTCATCTAGAGGTTATAGAGAAAATTCATCCCAACCAGAATGTATCCAGAGATGAAAGATTTCAGCTACAGTTTAGAAACGGTGTTTGTTCTCCTTGGATAAAAGGAGTGAGAGTTTTTTTTAATGTGATGTTCAAGTACATGGTTGATTTACACATGCCCACATAGTAGAAGCTGTCAATGTTACTGTATGATTTGATGACAAGGGACACACATTTAAAGTAATAGACCAAAGATGCTCAGAGAAAGAGTAATAATGATCAGGAACTCACTGTAATTGAAACCAAGTCAATAGGATTTATTTTTAAAGCAATTAAATGGATATTTAGTGCAAATAATTTGCAGAGTCATAGGGAAAGGGAACAACCAAATCTCAGTTCTGACAGTCTCAGCCCTGAAATGTCGACTCTTTTTTCGCATCCCACAGATGTGGCCTGACGTTCCCACAGATGTGGCCTGATGTGCTGACGTTTTTTGAATGGCTGGATTGCTCTACACAGACTTGACAGGTTAAATGGCTGCCTTCACTGAGCTGTAATAAAATTAGGCCAGAATAATTATTGTTGAGTGACTTCCTCCCTGGCTCTAGTAATCTATGTGGGGATTTTATGGCAATATTGTATTTAATTCATCCTCATTGGGAATATCTTTTCAAATTCCAGAATAACCAATTAATTTAAATAATAAATTATTGCCTGCTAAATTAATTAAGTTCTCCATCTGGCATGTTGGGATTGGAACATATACTGGCCTCGAGCACCTATCGTGTAAAGTGATAATGACTCGATGGAAAAACAAGCTAAAAATTAAGCAATTAAATGTTGAGATTGTTTTTAATGTAAACACATTACCAGACATTTTGTGTAATTTTGAATTATGAATCAGATGTGGGTGTACAGGAAATTAATAATATCTTCCTGGACTCTGTCCCAAATTATAGAAGTTTTACAAAAGCTATCAAAGTGAACTAGGTGCTCCAGTTCAGATGAAAAATGGTACAAATCTTGCAACATATTAGGAAGGAACTGCAGATGCTAGTTTAAACCGAAGATAGACACAAAAAGCTGGAGTAACTCAGCAGTTCAGAAAGCATCTCTGGTGAAAAGGAATAGGTGACGTTCTGAAGAAGGGTCTCGACCCGAAACGTCGCCGATTTCCTTTGCTCCATAGATGCTGCCTCACCTGCTGAGTTTCTCCAGCATTTTTGTCTCCCTTCAATATATTGAAGTTGCATCAGTGCTGTGCTAGATTGAGCAGAGGTTAAATATTCATATCAAATAGAATCTTCACCACAAATTCTACATTGTGTGAGTATTTCCTTCATATCCATGCTCTTGTACTTTTAACCTGGTTTTAACAGGACCTTCTAATACGGAAATGGGAATGCTTTTCAACCGATGAGCATCCCGGTTTAGAGTGCCCGGGATGACATTCTCATTGTAAGGTTGCTGTAGTGTCTGTCGTTTTTTTTGTTGCTGCCAGTATTAGTAAAGTAGCTTGAAAACAAGTTTTTAAAAGTAGCCTGCACATAAATCACTACTTTCATTTTCTGTTGTTTTATTTTAAGTTAGTTTAATAGTTATTTAGTTCATTAGTTAATTGGACTGCTTATTCCTTTGTTATGCCAGTGATGAATTAATGTAATAATTGTTGTATTGATTCTTGTTTCTTCGCTACTGTACAGCTCAGTCCCATTATCAGTCTAGATAAAAAGTAATTAAGAAAAGAATGCTACATAAAGAGCCATCCTGACACTGAATGATCAAATTATTGAGTAACACTGAACTAAATTATGCATGCAAACCATAATTTAACAATGTGTTTTACGTCTTTGTGGGTGAAAAGTACTTTTGTCAGCTCTTCACTGAGAAACTCTAATTTTTGAATAGACTGTGGGTTTGAAAATGAAATCGACATGTTTTTTGCACTTCTTGATGTTTCACAGAAAGGTTTTAATCTAGAATTTAAATCTAGAGGCCAAATGTAATTTCTCTGATACTTGTATCTAACCTCTGAACTATGATCAAACTGCTGAACATCAAATTCTTCAAACTGTATTTTATGGGGTACATTTGTTTCAATTCTAAACAAACCTCTTCCCCCAACGTCCATGCACACAGCACCCCACGGTAAGTAAGTAAGTAGTTCCTGAGGATTGGCGGGTAGCAAATGTAACCCCTCTTTTTAAGAAGGGAGGGAGAGAGAAAACGGGGAATTACAGACCAGTTAGTCTAACATCGGTAGTGGGGAAACTGCTAGAGTCAGTTATTAAAGATGGGATAGCAGCACATTTGGAAAGTGGTGAAATCATTGGACAAAGTCAGCATGAATTTACAAAAGGTAAATCATGTCTGACGAATCTTGTGGAATTTTTCGAGGATGTAACTAGTAGCGTGGATAAGGGAGAACCAGTGGATGTGGTATATCTGGACTTCCAGAAGGCTTTCGACAAGGTCCCACATAAGAGATTAGTATACAAACTTAAAGCATACGGTATTAGGGGTTCAGTATTGATGTGGATAGAGAACTGGCTGGCAAACAGGAAGCAAAGAGTAGGAGTAAACGGGTCCTTTTCACAATGGCAGGCAGTAACTAGTGGGGTACCGCAGGGCTCAGTGCTGGGACCCCAGCTATTTACAATATATATTAATGATCTGGATGAGGGAATTGAAGGCAATATCTCCAAGTTTGCGGATGACACTAAGCTGGGGGGCAGTGTTCGCTGTGAGGAGGATGCTAGGAGACTGCAAGGTGACTTGGATAGGCTGGGTGAGTGGGCAAATGTTTGGCAGATGCAGTATAATGTGGATAAATGTGAGATTATCCACTTTGGTGGCAAAAACAGGAAAGCAGACTATTATTTAAATGGTGGCCGATTAGGAAAAGGGGAGATGCAGCGAGACCTGGGTGTCATGGTACACCAGTCATTGAAAGTAGGCATGCAGGTGCAGCAGGCAGTGAAAAAAGCGAATGGTATGTTAGCTTTCATAGCAAAAGGATTTGAGTACAGGAGCAGGGAGGTTCTACTTCAGTTGTACAGGGTCTTGGTGAGACCACACCTGGAGTATTGCGTGCAGTTTTGGTCTCCAAATCTGAGGAAGGACATTATTGCCATAGAGGGAGTGCAGAGAAGGTTCACCAGACTGATTCCTGGGATGTCAGGACTGTCTTATGAAGAAAGACTGGATAGACTCGGTTTATACTCTCTGGAATTTAGGAGATTAAGAGGGGATCTTATAGAAACTTACAAAATTCTTAAGGGGTTGGACAGGCTAGATGCAGGAAGATTGTTCCCGATGTTGGGGAAGTCCAGGACAAGGGGTCACAGCTTAAGGATAAGGGGGAAATCCTTTAAGACCGAGATGAGAAAGACTTTTTTCACACAGAGAGTGGTGAGTCTCTGGAACTCTCTGCCACAGAGGGTAGTTGAGGCCAGTTCATTGGCTATATTTAAGAGTGAGTTGGATGTGGCCCTTGTGGCTAAGGGGATCAGAGGGTATGGAGAGAAGGCAGGTACGGGATACTGAGTTGGATGATCAGCCATGATCATATTGAATGGCGGTGCAGGCTCGAAGGGCTGAATGGCCTACTCCTGCACCTAATTTCTATGTTTCTATGTTTCTATGTTTATTGGCCAAGTATTCACATACAAGGAATTTGCCTTGGTACCCTGCCCACAAGTAACAGCATGACATACAGTGACAGTTACGAATGACTGAGAAAACACTAAACATTAATAATAATAAAACATTAAGGATAAAACACCATTGATCAAGCATGTGAACCAACAAAATACCAGATCAAAGGGAGGCTACAGATTTTTGGCTGTTGAGTAGAGCAACTGCTCGTGGATAAAAACTGTTTTTATGTCTGGCTGTGGCAGCTTTGACAGTCCGGAGTCGCCTTCCAGAGGGAAGTGATTCAAAGAGTTTGTGGCCAGGGTGAGAGGGGTCAGAGATGATCTTGCCCGTTCGCTTTATGGCCCTTGCAGTATACAGTTCATCAATGGAGGGAACAATTCTATGCCCCTGGATCTGTGAAATGGCAGCACTGATCACAATGTCACCATGCTGCCCATTCTATATTGCCACGGTGCTGCACTTCACTTCACTTCCAACATGTTTTCCATTGGAAAAAAACTGGGGGGATTAAATGAGACATTGTTCAACCTACATTACAGGAACCATTTCAGTCATTGAGCTGAAATGTAGGTGCCTTTCGCACACATTCTGAGGCTGAACTCCAACCTTCGATCATGTGTTCACTGATTTTAAAAAACAACATGAGGAAGGGGATTGGTTTCCTTGCAACCTCCCTGTAGTAATCAGACACCATTGTTGTTTAAGAACACAGCTGCTACTTTAACTTGATATGTTCATATAAATTGACAAGCAATCGCTCATTTTGACACTTGTGCAATGATACTCAAACTCAATAGTTAAACAACTTATTGCTATTGAAGGTAGACAACAGTGCTGGAGAAACTCAGCGGGTGAGGCAGCATCTATGGAGCGAAGGAATAGGTGACATATCGGGTCGAGACCCTTCTTCAGACTGAAAAGACATTTACTTTTGAAAATCCTGCAGAAAAATTAGTTTTGTTATTGTTAGTTCGAAACTCTAAACCCTTGACCCCTTTCCCCCATTAACACAATTGATTTTATAATGCGATTTTCTATAAGAGGAGGTTCATAGGAAAGCAACTGTTGTGTTTTAGCAGAACTATTTGTTTGTCCCCCCTAGTTATTGACTTCTTTAGTTATTGTTTTCTTTAAAAGGTCCTTTCCCTTTTACTGTTTATACCTCAATTATATCTATAATCAGTTAACTGCAATTAACTCCCCCCTCCCCTCCCCTCCTTCCCACTTAGTCTTTGTTCGAAATCTCTACCCTTCTCGGTATTTAGATTCAAATGTGAAGAAAAGCCACTGAATACCGGAACTCCCGTGCGGCAGCAAGGTTCAACTCTTTTCACTGAGGTGGAGTGAAAATAATTAGATGAAAAGATAGAAAAAAATGTAGGATTATATAAACATTCATGTCAAACGATATTTCAAGTATGATGTATTTAGTTTGCAGCACCAACTCGCTTTGTTTTTAAATCATTAAATCTTTGAAAATGGTGACCTTGTTGAATTCCAAAGTCTGTTTGCCAGTTTCTCCTAAAAAGGGAATATTTATTGAAGAGATTCTTTCGTCTGCATAAAGTGTGCTTGTCATCCCCTTGTGGGCAGAGTACACATTTTCTGTGTCAGTTGGACACAACCTCGCAAAAAGTTGCAAATTATATTTGTCAAAGGATAGCATATCGTATGGAAATTGTGTAAATCTACTAAATAATTTGTTTACAGTTTCTAATTTTTGGGTCAGGTGAACCTTCCTGTTACACAAAAATTTAAACATCACTTGCATTTGACATGGTTATGTAAAGTGAATTTTTCCTTGCTCGACTTCCTTTGCTGACATTGTTCATCTTTAGTTTGACAAAATTAAATGGTTTCTTAATAATAAAGAAAGATTCAATATTCCTCGTCTCTAGTTTTATCGTTAGAGGTCTATAGTATAAAATAGTGCATCTCATTTCCAAAAAAGAGTTCGGTGACAATAAAGTATTTTTGGAATTTCCTGAAGCCATGAAAAGCCAAACACCTATACACGTTCTTAACTAATATTGTTTGGCTAGAAGAATCCAGAAGCGCCATGATCTCAAAAGCTGCTGTACATCCAGTCACGTTGGGAGAAATATGGCCACTGATCACTGAGTTTACTTTTGGTGTTAGAGAAATTTCAGGAATTCTAGAATTAGGTAGATAGAAGATATTCATTAAAGCAAGAACCAGTCTTCAAAATTGGATTTTAAAAAACATGTTCACAATGTAACTGGCAATGATAATGTCAGGCCATTAAAAACAATCATCAAGTTTGGATCATTCTAATTCTGTACAATTCGAAAAATGCTGGGAAGACAGTAGATGAATGTTTATGTTGATTGGCCTTTTTTGAAACCATGATGGGAAGATATTAGAGAAAAAGGTTTAAAGAAGGGTCAGACCTGTTTCTTTCCTCAGATGCGAGGTGGTCAAGCAGTGGCATGCTAGTAACTATTTCTGTCTTGGGCTGGTCTTATGGATTTCTGTATATTGGGGCACTATTGAAAGTACAAAAATGTATTTTTTCTGGGTAAGTGGAGGAGATAGATTCAGTCAGAAGCTGAGAATGATGGCTTGGAATTGGGTGGGTGAACAAGTTATCAAGGAATGGTAAGACGCGTCGTTGTACAAGAAAGGTTGGGAGAGTGAAGACGGTGGGGAATGCGGAGATCACGACTTATTTTGAAGGGACATCTGTGGAGTATTTTAAGTTCCTTGGAACCATCATCTCCAAGGACCTGAAGTGGGAGGCCACCATCGACTCCACAGTCAAAAAGGCCCAACAGACGATGTACTTCTTGCAGCAGCTTAGGAAACGCAATCTGCCACAAACAATGATGGTCCAATTCTATACTGCCATTGTTGTCTCTCCTCACCTTCTCCATCATGGTCTGATTGGCTCAGCCACCAAGCATAACATCCTGTGGTTGCAGCGAATCGTCCAATCAGCTGAGAAGGTTGTTGACTGCAACCTTCCCCCCATTGACAAACTGTACACTGCAAGGGTCAGGAAGCGAGCGGGTAAGATCTTCTCTGATCCCCCTCTCACCTTGGCCACAAACTCTTTGAAGTAATTCCCTCTGGAACTCCGGCCTGTCAAAGCTGCCACAGCCAGACATAAAACAACTTTTTTCCACGAGTAGTAGCTCTACTCAATAACCAAAAGTCTGTAGCCTCCTTGTGCTCTATTTTATTTCATTCACATGTTTAAACTGTAATATTTTATTGTAAATGTTTAATGTGTCATTCTTAATTGTTACTGTATGTTGTGTTGATACTTGCGAGAGGAGCACCAAGGCAAATTCCTTGTATGTGTAAATACTTAGCCAATAAACTTATTCATTCATTCATGATGAGTAACTAAAGTATCAAAAATAAGCCTGGCGGCCAGTCCAGTGTTATTAAAATCCAATTGCCCTGAAAATACCTAACAAGGGCGGTCTGAGCAACTCGATCTGATATCCCCTACAATGTCCTAAAAGGAATGCATGGGTAATGACTTCATTCTATGCATGCCTGAACATCCCCGGCTATATATTTTTATCATGACTTGATAATATACTGCCAGTCCTTCATTATCATTGCGTCTGTCCTGGAACTCCCTTTCCAGCAGCAGAGAACAGTACCCGTCACCAGAAGGTTGTAACATTTGTAACAGCTCACTGACCCCTTTTCAAAAGCAGTTAGCGGTGGCCTTGCCATTGATGCCCAGATATCCACAATCATTTTTCTTTTAAGACTAGAAAGCCTTCTGAACTACTCTGCCATTATATTGCTCAATCCACAATTATTTGCATTTACCTGGCATGTTACAACAGATTTGGCAAATGTGTAAATTTCAATAAAAGGTAAAGATTAAGCTACAGAGCAAATATGGCACACCCACAGATTGGAATGACTCACTACATTTTATACATTTTATTCCGTTCTGCAGAGGCATATAATATGATATTAGCGCAATCATTAATACATTATTTAGAAAATATATTACAGGAGAAACACAGTAGTGTGGGCCACTCAGCCACTTGAGGCTATTATGTTATTCATCAAGATCATAGTTAATCTTTTACCTCAAAACCAACTGTTACATCCCCATGTATTTCTTTAATATCTAGAATAACCTCTATTTTTAATGCAATCAATGATGCAGTCACCACAGAAATCTGGAGTAGAAAGTTCTGAAGATTCACCATCATTATTTAGCAATGATCCATGTTCGGAGCACTATTCCTGGAGTTTTTTTGTGCCTTAAAGGAATACATTTGTTGCAAATTATGTGAGCTATTATCTGTCCATTACAGCCTTGACTTTTGTCTCCTATCAACAAGCCAATTTTGGATCCAATTTACCAAATCGCTCTAGATCATTGGGCACATCAATCTATATATACACTTTCAATTTAAGGTATGAGAACTAGACTGTTACTCATATTTTAATTATAATAGAAAATGCTGGAAACAGTAGGTTAGGTAGCATATGAGAAAAAAAAAAAGTTTTAGTAGAAGACCTTTATCCAACTTCATCAAAGTTGGCATTACTGGAAAAGAAGTAACAGTAAATTCATACCTTTGTAATTTCCTTAGTTTAGACAGAACTACATAATATTCAAACAACGTAAAATTCTACAAGATTATGGTCAATAGACAATAGATAATAGACAATAGGTGCAGGAGTAGGCCATTCGGCCCTTCAAGCCAGCACCTCCATTCAATGTGATCATGGCTGATCATCCCCAATCAGTACCCCGTTCCTGCCTTTTCCCCACATCCCCAGACTCTAATATCTTTAAAAGCCCTATCTCGCTCTCTCTTGAAAGCATCCAGAGAACCTGCCTCCACCGCCCTCTGAGGCAGAGAATTTCACAGACTCACCACTCTCTGTGAGAAAAAGTTTTTCCTCGTCTCCGGGTCCCGCTCTCTCATCTTGCTATCACCATCCGGAAGAAGGTACAATTAAATTCTTGGAGACACCAGGAATTGCAGATGCAGGTTTACCAAAATAAAAGTACAGGAGTAACGCAGCAGGTCTGGAGAACATGGACCCTTCTTCCTTCAGTGGAAAGAAAGTAGATGGAAGGGGTAAAGGGGAGAGGAGAAGGTGTAAATCAAGTCAAGTCAAGTCAAGTTTATTCATCACATACACATATGAGATGTGCAGTAAAATGAAAAGTGGCAATGCTTGCGGACTTTGTGCAAAAAAACAAACAAACAACCAAACAACCTACAAACCGAATGGAATAGAATCACATGTTCTTTTACATATTAAATATTGTGGGCGGAAGGAAAAAGGGAAGAAGGAAAAAACAGCAATTTTTTAAAAAAGCAGTAGAGTGGTACAGTAAAGTTAGTCCCTGGTGAGATAGGAATTTACAGTCCTAATGGCCTCTGGGAAGAAACTCCTTCTCAACCTCACCGTTCACACAGCATGGCAACGGAGGCGTTTGCCTGACCGTAGCAGCTGGAACAGTCCGTTGCAGGGGGGGAAGGGGTCTCCCCTGATCTTATTGGCTCTGGAGTTGCACCTCCTGATGTATAGTTCCTGCAGAGGGGCGAGTGAAGTTCTCATTGTGCATTCGGCCGAACGCACTACTCTCTGCAGAGCCTTCTTGTCTTGGGCAGAGCAATTCCCAAACCAGATTGTAATATTTCCGGACAAGATGCTTTCCACAGCCGCTGAGTAGAAGCACTGGAGGATCCTCGGAGATACTCTGAATTTCCTCAATTGCCTTAGGTGGAAAATGCGCTGCCTTGCCTTACTCAGAGATGTGGACTCCCAGGTATTTAAAACAGCTCACCCTATCCACAGTATCCCCATTTATCCTCAATGGTGTGTAGATCCACGGATGATGTGCCCTCCGAAAGTCCACGATCAGCCCCTTAGTTTTTTTGATGTTCAAGAGGAGGCATTTGTCCTGACACCAGAGTGCCAGATCAGCCACCTCCTCCCGGTAGTCCTTCTCATCGTTGTCTGAGATCAGGCCCACCACCACAGTGTCATCAGCAAACTTGATAATCGAGTTGGAGCTCGATAATCCAGGTGGTGCACTGGGAAGAAGAAAGAAGGGAGAGGTTGTTAGGAAGTACATTGCATTAAGTTGTACAATGTACTTTGGCTTGCACTATTATGGCCTGGTTACCTAGTATAAGTGATGATTTGTTGTTGATTGCACATTTATTTGGTGAGGTGATGCATTAACGTGCTTGCTACGTTGTTCTAGTCTGCAAAGGACAATTACACTTTCTTCACTTAACATTTATGATTCCTGCCAGTCCTTTTAATTTCAAGCTTCACAAAATTGTACTGCCCAATGGCTCACTTCGCAAGCACCGCTGTCTGTGCCAAATTATTCCTTTTCCAAAATCAGTGTTTTGATTCAGAAATCCTCATCCACATCTCTTCTGTAACATTATTCCAGGAATGACTCCCAACACCTACAGCTCAGGGATCTTATTGTCTCGCTCCAACATTGATAGCAAATTGGTAATTGTTCAGCTTGTTCTGACTCTTGATTCCAGGTAATTCCTCCACCCTAACATATGCCCTTGATATGATCATCTATTATTTCTCAAGCCATTTTCTGGTAATATTTCCTGAATTGTCTTCTTGTGTCTGTTTTAGTGATTATTTTGGTTTATTAGGCTGTGTATGTTGGGGGGGAGGGGGAGGGTGGAAGAAACAGGGTTTTAGTCTCTCCCTTTGGGGGGATGCAACTTTTCTTGTCATGTCCCCCGTCACCGTCTCCGTCTGTGCTGAGGCCCTAATGGCGGAGCTGGCGGCCTTGGAGCTATGGCGGCCTTCCAGCTTCCAGCAGCGGCGGCACGGCTTCGGAGCTTCAGCGGCGACCTGGCTTCGGGGCTGCTGTGCTCCAGCGGCGTTCCGGCGGCGGCCTGGCTCGGGGCTGCGGTGCTCCAGCGGCGTTCCGGCTTCGGGGCTGCTATGCTCCAGCGGCGACCTGGCTTCGGGGCTGCGGTGCTCCAGCGGCGTTCTGGCTTAGGCGGCTGCGGTGCTCCAGTGGTGACCTGACTTCGGGGCTGCGGTGCTCTAGCGGCGTTCCGGCGGCGACCTGGCTTCGGGGCTGCGGTGCTCCAGCGGCGACCTGGCTTTCGGGGCTGCGGTGCTCCAGCGGCGGCCTGACTTCGGGGCCGTGGTGCTCCGGCGGCGACCTGGCTTTCGGGGCTGCGGTGCTCCAGCGACGTTTCAGTGGCGACCTGGCTTTGGAGCTGCGGTGCTCCAGTGTTCCAGCGGCGGGCCCTGTGGTGGTGTTCCGGCATTCCGGCGACGGCGGTGGCGGCAGCCCGGCTTCGGAGGCTCAGGCCGCGGGCCTGGTGGACGGCAGCATTGGAAGCCTGGATCTCCTCGGCGCAGAGGGAGAAGACAGAGACTCTAAGACTTTTGCCTTCCACCACAGTGAGGAGGTGCCTGGTGAACTCACTGTGGTGGATGTTAAATATGTGTTTATTGTGTGTTTTGTTTTTATTATATGTTATGACTGCAAGGTAATGAAATTTCGTTCAGACCGAAAGGTCTGAATGACAATAAAGGATAATCTAAATCTAAAATTTTTAAATGAGTGGACAACTGCTAATTCAGCATTCTAACCAGGACAGTGATTGTAAATTTAACAAAATGGGTAAGAATACTATGAATTTAAAAAATCCCTGTTTTATTTTCCATATTTAACCCAGGACTAACTCCATTCTGAGAGTATATTCTTTACGTTTATTTATGATGCCCAGTTGGGCTTAATTCAAAGTATTATTTTTTGTGAGTAGGAAGGTACTGCAGACGCTGGTTTAAACTGAAGATAGACACAAAATGCTGGAGTAACTCAGCAGGACAGGTAGCATCTCTGGAGAGAAGGAATGGATGACTTTCAGGTAGAGACCCTTCAGACCCCGAAGAAGGATCTCGACCCGAAACATTACCCATTCCTTCTCTCCAGAGATGCTACCTGTCCCGCATTCTTTTTTTATTGTTTTCCTCTCGGTGTATCTCCAAGGGAGACAATTCTCAATTTATTGCCATTGTTATTGTGGTCAAAGGTAGTAAAATATCCTGAATCAAAATACACAAAGCAGAAACAACTGTAAATACTCAACAGAAAAGCCATCAACTGTAGTGAGGCAGAATTAATGTAGTCATCAATCAGAACCAGTAAATTATGCTTCTTTCTTCACATATAGTGTCGAGCCAGCCAGCCTAGCATGATGAGTATTTATAGCAGAGACAAGCAACTGAAGGTGCTGGTTTACAAACAAAAAAGACAAAGTGCTGGAGCAACTCATCAGGTCAGTCAGCATATCTGGAGAACATGGATGGGTGAAATTTCGGGTGGCGCAAAATGTCACCTATCCATGTTCTCCAGAGATGCTGCCTGATCCACTGGTTTACTCCAGCACTTTGAGCATGTAGAGCAGTTAATTTTGTATGAAACTCTTATGTTGATTCAGGGGTGATGTTGTGTGATGGGTAGGTTCTGATGAAAAGTCATGTTGCAGTTGTAAAAGACGTTGGTGAGACCACATTTAGAGTATCGTGTTCAGTTCTGGGCACCATGTTATAAGAAAGATGTTGTCAAGCTGGCAAGGGTCTATAAAAAATTTACAAGGATGTTGCCTGAACTAGAGGGTCTGAGCTACAGGGAGAGGTTGAGCAGGCTGGGACTCTTCCTTGGGTTGCAGGAGGATGAGGGGTGATCTTATAGAGGTGTATAAAATCATGAGAGGAATAGATCGGTAGATGTACAGTCTCTTGCCCAGAGTAAGTGAATCGAGGACCAGAGGACATAGGTTTAAGGTGAAGGAGATAAGATTTAATAGGAATCTGAGGCTAACTTTTTCACACAAAGGGTGGTGGATGTATGGAATAAGCTGCCAGGGGAGGTAGTTGAGGCTGAGACTCTCCCAACGTTTAAGAAACAGTTAGACAGGTACATGTTTGGATGGATATAGACCAAACGCAGGCAGGTGGGACTAGTGTAGCTGGGGCATGTTGGCTGGTGTCAGTAAGTTGGGCCGAAGGGCCTGTTTCAACGTTCATTAGTAGGAATGGACAATAAAAATTTGCACTATCAGTTTATTTATTCATGTGTGTATGTATTTATATAATGATATATGGACACTGTTCATAAGCATGCCACTGTTCGGTCTGAATGTCTATATTTTTTGTTCAAATTTTAGGCCTACTTTTAGATATGTTCATTTAATTTTTTTTAAGTTGTATGTATTTATTCTGTTTTTATTAACTGCACTACTGGGAACTGATTGAGAATTTTTAGTTTCTTCTGTGTATGTAAGTACTCAGTTAAAATAACATTAAAGTAAATATTGAATACTGAATAAAATGTGTGAAAATAGATGCAGGATTGAATAAAGTGGCATTTTTATTATTGATATATAGAAACATAGAAAATAGGTGCAGGAGGAGGCCATTCGGCCCTTCGAGCCAGTACCGCCATTCATTGTGATCATGGCTGATCGGCCGCTATCAATAACCCGTGCCTGCCTTCTCCCCATATCCCTTGATTCCACTAGCCCTTAGAGCTCCATCTAACTCTATCTTAAATCCATCCAGTGATTTGGCCTCCACTGCCCTCTGTGGCAGGGAATTCCATAAATTCACAACTCTCTGGGTAAAAAAGCTTTATCTCACCTCAGTTTTAAATGACCTCCCCTTTATTCTAAGACTGTGGCCCCTGGTTCTGGACTCGCCCAACAATGGGAACATTTTTCCTGCATCTAGCTTGTCCAGTCCTTTTATAATTGTATATGTTTCTATAAGATACCCCCTTCCCTCATCCTTCTAAACTCCAGTGAATACAAGCCTAGTCTTTTCAATCTTTCCTCATATGACAGTCCCGCCATCCCAGGGATCAATCTTGTGAACCTACACTGCACTGCCTCAATCACAAGGATGTCCTTCCTCAAATTAGACCAAACCTGTACACAATACTCCAGATGTGGTCTCACCAGAGAACTATACAACTACAGAGGAACCTCTTTACTCCTAAACTGAAATCCTCTTGTTATGAAGACCAACATTCCATATATATATATATATATATGTGAGATATAAATAATCAGAAAAGCACCAAAACGAAGTGTCTTTTTTCAAACAGAGCTTAGAGAAAACTCACGACATGCAGTGGAGAGCAGGCGCCAAATGGCGGCTCCACCCCCCGGCCGGCCGCTAGAGGGCGCAAGCCTCGACGTCCCAGCATCCCGCTTTGCCGCTGTCCTTCCGGTGTGGACGCCATTCTCCGCAAGTAGGTGAAGAGATGGATGGAAGTGCGATCGGGTTGAATCCGCGCCATCCTCCGGCCGGGCGGCTCTTGCTGGGTGGGGATGGGGAGAACAGCCTTGTAGCCGGTGTCTGGGCAGGCCATTGGGCGCAGGCGCGATGTATTGGAGCTGTAGTGCCCGGCCCTGGGTCGGCGAGCTGCTCCTCGTTCCCCTCTCCCCCCCTCAGACCGATGAAGCAGTTCATCCACTTTATCTCAGTTCCCAAAACCGTCGCCTGCTCTTCCAGGCTCCAGATGACTTGCCGCGGGCCCCGGGCCCCGGCACCGTCTCGAGTGCGGATTCTGCATCTGTAGTGTGTCTCACTCACTCCAGTAAAACTGCCCCAAACCGCTGGTCGCTGTAGCCGGGGAGAAGTGATTAGACAAGTGACCAGCTGGCCAGGCCCGGCTCTGTGGTTATAATGTGTCGGGGGGAGCTGCACAGAAGGCAGACACAAAATGCCACGGGTTATGGGGAGAAGGCAGGAGAATTGAATTGGGGGGGGCAGATCTCTGAAACAAATCTCTGATCATTAATAGACCATTATCTGTTTATTTGCACTTTATCTGCTTATTTATTGATGTGTGTATATATTTATATAATGGTATATGGACACACTGATTGGTTCTGTTTTCATGCCTATTATATTCTGTTGTGCTGAAGCAAAGCAAGAATTTCATTGTCCGATCTGGGACACATGACAATAAACTCTCATGACCTTGACTTGAGATCAATCATGATTGAATGGCGGAGTAGACTCGATGGGCCGAATGGCCTAATTCTAGTGCAAAGACTTGTGTGAAAATGCTGGAGTAACTCAGCGGGACAGACAGCATCTCTGGAGCAAAGGAACAGGTGACTGAAACGTTTCAAGTCTGAAGAAGGGTCTCGAATCGAAACGTCACCTATTACATTGCTCCAGAGATGCCGCCTGACCCGCTGAGTTTCTCCAGCGTTGTGTCTATCTCTGATGGTTGTTATCTCCAATTCTGCAACCAGTGGCTGAAGACTTTGCCCTATTTCAAAGCTGGGGTACCCAACAGAGGGTAGACAAAAAATGTGGGAGTATTTCAGCATCTTTGGAGAACATGGATAGGCGATGTTTAGGGTAGGAACCCTTTTTTCGGACTAACGGGGCCATTTCACTCGTTTTAAGAGTTCTCCAGGTGACCTGTTGAATTTTTGTCCATTCACAAATATCACAAAATAAAATCAACTGCTGTGCATGGGACCTGACTGACCGTTTCTAACATTTCAGTAGTGGTTGTATTCAGAATGGTTGATGTTGCGCTTTGGGATGCCCCGAAAATGTGATTCAACCTGTTTTTGATCTGTGGAATAAGAAAATATTTAAGGGATGTGAACTATTTGTTGTTGGGTGCTTCTTAAAGGAGTATGAAATGAACAGCCTTCCTCATATCTGTGATTTTACTACACAAACTTTATATTGTATTGTTATTGTGTAAAGAAAGACTTGTTTTGTACTAGTCATTTACAAAGAGATCTACAACCAGCTACTTCAGTGTAGTCCAAATCACAAAGTACTGGAGGATGTAAGTGAGGTCAGGCAGCATCTGTGGAGAGAATGGATGGGCAATATTTTGGATCGGGACCCTTTACTGTGCCATCATTGGAAATGAGCAGCCTCATTGTGTAGAACATGTTTCCACAAATGTGATACTGGCAAGATAATATGCTTTGGAGATGCATATTCAGGGGTTCATATTGGCCAGGCAACTAGTGATGACCAATGGCATGACCGCTGTTAAGCAACCGATGAAGGGTCTCGACCAGAAACGTCATCCATTCCTTCTCTCCAGAGTTGCTGCTGAGTTGCTCCAGCTTTTTGTGTCTATCTTTAATTTGTCAATTGGGTTGTCCATAAGGCTGTAACTTTTGGTCTGTAGTATGCTTTCTGCTGATGCAAGTTAATGGAGTTGCAGCTGGAGTGATGACAACTAGAATCTGTATACAGTACCCTTTGACTCCCTTCAGAGCGCCTTCAAGTAATGAGTGAAATTTCCAAAAAGCCCATGTAGTTTTCCCTTGAAGCTTTTCCAAACGGTCATGAGATCTAAAACAATAACAATGACTTTCTGTCTCAAAATAAGGGCCTTCTAAGAACTGCAATTCTTTTTCAAGAGACTAGTGAATCCCTATGTTAAGTTCTGGCAGATCTGAATGCTGAAGTGCCTTAGTTGCTGTGCTTTACATAAGGAATCATAACCCTCTGTGGGAAGATAGTTGTCTGGGGATATTGTTCATTGTTCCAAGGGTCTCCTGTTAACCAAAATTACCTCTTAGCTCATCTACCATTTGTTACCATCTTAAGAGTGTAATGTTTTGAGGTTATCTCTTTATTAAATATCAGAACATTGGAGCACCCCTTAAATTGCAGTGGTTTCCTCAGTTTTTAGTAATACCAGATCATTAGACAGTACATTGAGCAATGACACAAAAACGTTGCATTAATAATATTCTAAATGTTTAAAATGAAGATTAGATTGTTATTAATTCTGCCATGTTTACTTAAGAGACAATGTTGGCATTTTGCTAGAGTGGTTATTGTAGAAAGGTTATTTTATCAGTGTTTTGAATCTTTGGAAAGGGAATGCGAGACATGTGAGCATTTAGAATATTGACTATTGGCTTAATGTTCATTCCATAAATTTGAAAATCATTGTGGTGCATGAAGTTAAATGTAAAAGTGAGTTGATATATTTTGATGTGAAGAATGGGAAACTGGTTCATACTTGGTACAATTTTAAAATATGTCTAAGAAGAAATAGATGATTTATGCTTCCATTTTTAAGTTAGGCAGATATGGTTTGGGTCTTAGTTAATTGGAAATATATGGAGAGTTTGTAATGCATATTTGCCAGCAAATCAGCTATACATTAATAAAATGGAGAAATTGTTGCTTTCTTATGGAAAGAAGATATTTAAGAGATCAGATGGGCATTTTAAATCATTAATTTTCATGTAAACCAACTTCCCTTTCATGAAATTTCCAGGACACAGCTAATGTGTCACTAAAATTGATGTAGAACTGGTCAGCTTTATGCAATCATTTTTGCTTGACTTAAAACAAATGTATATTTCTATACAGAAATGGCAATCAGGTATCCTATGGCAGTTGGCCTGCACAAAGGCCATCCTAGGACCAAGAATGAGAGCACCCCAAGGCAGTGTCGCAGACGCGGGGTGAGTAACCGCTTGTTACAGTAGCTGCATGTTTTATTTCAATGCCTAATGTTTCACTTGACAAATGTGTTGAGAACTGCACAGTGGCACAACGGTAGAGCTGCTGCCATACAACAAAAGATACCCGGGTTCGATCCTGACGGTGGGTGCTGTCTGTATGGAGTTTGAACGTTCTCCCTGTGGCCGCATGGGTTTTCTCCGGTTTCCTCCCACATTCCACAGGTTTGTAGGTTAATTGGCTTCTGTAAATTGTCCCTAGTGTGTAGGATAGAACCATGTCGGTGTTTGTTGGTCGCTGCGGTTTCAGTGGGCCAAAGGGTCTGTTTCCATGCTGTGTCTCTAAACGACAGACTAGTCTTATAATAAGGGCCCTCTAAGAACTACATTTATTTTTTAAGCGGCTAGTGAATCTATGTACAGGACAGTGCTTTATGGTTCTTCAGTTTACTCTGATATTTAAATTAATTCATGGCTGAAGTTAACTTTTTGGATTTGATACCCATTCTTCTGCCTAATCTCTAGTGATTAATTCTGCAGTTCTCCACAACTGCGTTAAGACCAAGGAAGACCTTGCCTTATCTTGCTGTTACTCTCCACTCAGCCTCCTCGCCAAAGCCTCACCACTTGCCTTCACATACGACACGTGCTTCAACACAAGCTCTCCCAAAATGACCGCTCCACTCGTACCTGTGCATTTACACCATTCGGCAGTCAATAGGTTTTAGAAACCCAAATATACATTCAATGGTTTCCCCTTTATCTATCCTGTTAGATACTCTCTGTAAATTAAATATATCTTAAAGCGGTGCAAAATAACAAACTGTTGGAGGAACTCAGTGGAAATTAGACTGACCTTGTTTTGGGTTGGGACCCTTCTGCCTGACCTGCTGAGTTCCTCCAGCAGTTTGCTTCTTGATCATGGTTCTAGCATTGGCACTGTTTTGTCTTTTTAAATGTGGCTTTCCTTTTCATATAACCCAAGATAAAGCATGATAAAAAATGCTGCAGTCTACCTGCCGCGTTTGCAGGAATATCTCCACTAAAGACACTGATAACTCGTGGGTTTGGAATTGAATGTGTTCCGTGAATTGTCTTTTTCAGCGGCTGACCAAGCACACCAAGTTTGTCCGAGATCTGATCCGCGAAGTCTGCGGTTTTGCCCCTTACGAGAAACGTGCAATGGAATTGCTGAAGGTCTCTAAAGATAAGCGTGCACTCAAATTTATTAAAAAGAGGGTAAGTAACAACATGCTAAATATTTAATTTTCCGACCTTATGCACAATCGTAAATCTTTATTCCGGTCCTGTTACATTTATAACTTATCTGAATATTCCCTTAACCTGTTTGAATTTCAGTTAAATCATTCGTCAACAGCTTGCATTTACTATTAAACCTCCTAATACTGAAATAAGAAAATATTAAATATACTTTAGTGTCTTTCTATTGCTGACATTCAACAATCTGACAAAAGGCACGGTAGCATTAGGAGAAAGTTTGGAGTTTGTTTTATGCTGCATTATTCATAAATTCACAAAATAGGAAATGTCCCACAGATAGTAACTCGAGTGAATTGTGGCTGTGAATTACATGTATGTTGCATGCTAGGTACTCGTGTGAAATTGGGATCATTTGTGAGGGGTGTTGTTCGGAACTGTTCTTTAACTTACCCTAAGAGAACTGCACAGGTCGAGTTGTCTATGGGCAAAGTAGGCTTACAAGATGCAGCATTGTTTATGTGGGTAAATGTAATGCTGTGAGTACTCAAAACATCAAATAAATTACAGATGCTGGAAATCTGAAATAAAAGCAGAAAATGTTCAGCAGGCTGGGTGACAACTAGAGAGCATTGACCATAATAAGTGGTCATTTTAACTTAAATTGTGTGTTAGAGGATCTGGCAGGATGCAGCTTTTGTTCATGTCTGCAGTGTAAACATTAATTTAAATGTGTTCATTCCTTTTAGGTTGGAACTCATATTCGGGCCAAGAGGAAGAGGGAAGAACTCAGCAATGTATTGGCAGCAATGAGAAAGGCAGCAGCAAAGAAAGATTAATCTGTACCAAGTTGTTACCAATAAAATCCACTTTTAAAGTTGTTGTGAATAACCAGCTTTAATTTTACAGTTGGACTATTTTTTCATGAAATAATTTATTGTATTTTATGTAGCCTTTTCATATTCAGTATTACCTTTTATGAGTTAATCTGGCCCCTTTAATCTGTACAGCTCACCATGTACTCCACCCTAACTAATTTTCTTTGTTACCGATTTTCCTTACATTTCCATAAATTCTAGAACTGTCTACGTTTGGGCATTCATCAGCGACTCAAGGTTACAATGTGCTAGTACATATAGAAATAAGGAAAGCACAAATGCATTGCTCAATAAATAATAGAAAGGGGGGGGGGAGGGGGGTTATTCCTAGGACATTTGGATTAACTGGAGGAGGTGGGACCCATAAATACCAGACCTTGTATGTTAATGCGGTGACTAGTGTCTTTGAGGGATGTTTTGCTAGAAATGGGGCGCTGATACAGTTTATGAAAATGGTTAGGAGATAAAAATAAACAAGTCTAGCCAAGAAATCTTAATAGTATGGGGCAGGTTCAGATAAATTTAGTGTAAACATACAAAACAAGGTTTTGCGTGCTGCAAATTACATTAAGGTAATAACAGACCAATTTTTAAAAATTGCACTGGCTACAAGATGCTCAAAAAATAATGGAAGAATATGCTGTTGAGAATATAGTATCAAGGACACAATCTGTTCAGTACTGGAACTATTCTGTATGCTGACTTGGGAAAAAGACAATGATCAGATTTGAGATGCCCAAATGCCACAGTGATGGTGGGTGGGATTCCAACTATGCAAATCAGACAATAGAAGTGAGAATTGAGTTTTTTTAGTATGTTAAAAACACAATGGGATAGGTGGCATTGCTGGAGATAGTTTTAGAAAATATGCTAAGCCAAGTGGAACAAGAATCAATCGGAGAAGAACTAAGAGGACATTTGGAACAGTTATGAAAAATACAGTGCAACATTTCAAGTCAAGGTCATAAGTGATAGGAGCAGAATTAGGCCATTCGACCCATCAAGTCTACTCCACCACTTCAATCATGGCGGATCGAGCTCTCCCTCTAGATTTCTCCTAACCCCATTCTGCTGCCTTCTCCCCATGACCCTTGATACGCATGGCCAATGAGAGAATGGCTTATTTTATTATTGGGTTAAAATACTTGTGGGCTTGGGGAAACTAAAATCAAAGCTTGGATTGATCAAAGAGAACTGTATGCACTTGAAGCTTGAGCTCTTGTATGTCCACATTAAAGCACAGCAGGAAATGGTCAGATTATTAATTAGACTGATTAGAGAAATATGTCAGTGAGGAAGGAATGAGGAGACAGGTAACAAGTGTAAGGAAATTTAAAAAAATCATTTAGACATGTGAACTTGGGTTGTACTGAGCCCCCTCCTCTACTCCCTCTTCACCTACGACTGCACACCTGAACATGGTTCTAACATCATCAAGTATGCAGATGATACAACGGTGATTGGCCTAATCAGTGACAACGATGAGTCGGCCTATAGGGAGGAGGTTCAGCTACTAACAGCATGGTGCGCAGACAACCTGATGACCTCTCTTGGACCCACAATACCTCTACACTGGTCAAGAAGGCTCACCAACGTCTCTTCTTCCTGAGACTAAAGAAGGTCCATCTGTCTCCTCAGATTCTGGTGAACTTCTACCGCTGCACCATCGAGAGCATCCTTACCAACTGTATCACAGTATGGTATGGCAACTGCTCTGTCTCTGACCGGAAAGCACTGCAGAGGGTGGTGAAAACTGCCCAACGCATCACCGGTTCCTCACTCCCCTCCATTGAGTCCGTCCATAGCAAGCAATGTCTGCGAAGGGCGCGCAGCATCGTCAAGGACTGGTCTCACCCCAGCCACAGACTGTTTACCCTCCTCCCATCCGGGAGGCGCTACAGTTCCCTCGGTTGCCGGACCAGCAGGTTCAGGAACAGCTTCTTCCCTGCGGCTGTTACAATACTTAACTCCGCACCTCGGTGATTGCCAGTCAACCCCCCCCCCCCCCCCCCCCCGGACACTCCTTCCCCCAGTATAATTGCACTACTGATACTGTTTGTACATACAGTGGCTTGCAAAAGTATTCATACCCCTTGAACTTTTCCACATTTTGTCACGTTACAACCACAAACGTAAATGTATTTTATTGGGATTTTATGTGATAGACCAACACAAAGTGGTGCATAATTGTGAAGTGGAAGGAAAATGATACATGGTTTCCAAATTTTATTACAAATAAAAAACTGAAAAGTGTGGCGTGCAAAGGTATTCAGCCCCCCTGAGTCAATACTTTGTAGAACCACATTTTTGCTGCAATTACAGCTGCAAGTCTTTTGGGGTATGTCTCTACCACCTTTGCACATCTAGAGACTGAAATCTTTTCCCATTCTTCTTTGCAAAATAGCTCAAACTCAGTCGGATTGGATGGAGAGCTTCTGTGAACAGCAATTTTCAAGTCTTGCCAGAGATTCTCAATTGGATTTAGGTCTGGACTTTGACTGGGCCATTCTAACACATGAATATGCTTTGATCTAAACCATTCCATTGTAGCTCTGGCTGTATGTTTAGGGTTGTTGTCCTGCTGGAAGGTGAACCTCCACCCCAGTCTCAAGTCTTTTGCAGACTGGTTTTCTTCCAAGATTGCCCTGTATTTGGCTCCATCCATCTTCCCATCAACTCTGACCAGCTTCCCTGTCCCTGCTGAAGAAAAGCATCCCCACAGCATGATGCTGCCACCACCGTGTTTCACAGTGGGGATGGTGTGTTCAGGGTGATGTGCAGTGTTAGTTTTCCACCACACACAGCGTTTTGCATTTATGCCAAAAACTTCAATTTTGGTCTCATCAGACCAGAGCACCTTCCTCCACATGGCTTGTGGCAAACTGCAAATGGGACTTCTTATGGCTTTGTTTCATCACTGGCTTTCTTCTTGCCACTCTTCCATAAAGGCCCGATTTGTGGAGTACACGACTAATAGTTGTCCTGTGGACAGAATCTCCCACCTGAGCTGTGGATCTCTGCAGCTCCTCCAGAGTTACCATGGGCCTCTTGGCTGCTTCTCTGATCAATGCTCTCCTTGCCCGGCCTGTCAGTTTAGGTGGACGGCCATGTCTTGGTAGGTTTGCTGTTGTGCCATACTCTTTCCATTTTCGGATGATGGATTGAACAGTGCTCCGTGAGATGTTCAAAGCTTGGGATATTTTTTTATAACCTAACCCTGCTTTAAACTTCTCCACAACTTTATCCCTGACCTGTCTGGTATGTTCCTTGGGCTTCATGATGCCCAAGGAACATTGTTTGTTCACTAATGTTCTCTAACAAACCTCTGAGGCCTTCACAGAACAGCTGTATTTATACTGAGATTAGATTACACACAAGTGGACTCTATTTACTAATTAGGTGACTTCTGAAGGCAATTGGTTGCACTGGATTTTATTTAGGGGTATCAGAGTAAAGAGGGCTGAATACTTTTGCATGCACACTTTTCAGTTTTTTATTTGTAAAAAGATTTAAAAACCATGTATCATTTTCCTTCCACTTCACAATTATGCACCACTTTGTTTTGGTCTGTCACATAAAATCCTAATAAAATACATTTACATTTGTGGTTGTAACGTGACAAAATGTGGAAAAGTTCAAGGGGTATGAATACTTTTGCAAGCCACTGTATATATATATATATATATTTTTTACCGTTCATTATTCTAAGTTCGCTCTTCTGGGGAGATGCTAACTGCATTTTGTTGTCTCTGTACTGTACACAGCACAATGACAATTAAAGATTGAATTGAATTGGAAAGATATTGGGGCAACCAGAAACATAGCAGGAGACCATTGAATTCTTTGTGTCCACTTTTTCCATGCTTCAAGATCAAAGCTGACATTTCTCATAGCTCTCAGTTCACCTAATACCTAGACCAAAACAAATAGATAATGGTATGGGTGAGGTAATGCTGAGGTCTATGGTTGAGATTCTGAATGGGCTAAAAATTAAGAGGCGGTAGTGAATAAGGCTAATTGTACTTGGCGGGGTTTGACGTCTATGAGGTTTTTGACATGGGGGAAGATTGCAGAGGCCTTGGCTATAACCCTTTAAACACAAGGCATAATGGTACTGAAGTTCAGAACATTGAAAATGTTACACCCTAGTTCAAAGGTGCAGGGTTAGACCAAATAACTCACAGCTGAGGTTAAACAGGTTAGTTACATCCCAAAACAACCAGGGAAAGAATTAGCAGCCAATAGTCCTGCATGAATTAGAAAATACCAGCATTGATGTGGTTGAGAAATTTGTCAAGGAAAATGCAGTTAGTGATACAAATAGAATTCTAAAAAGGTAATAGACGCAAAGCTGGGAACTAATTTGAAACATAATTAATATATGTAAACAGAAAGAAACTAAATGACTGACAAGAGGATACAGAATAGGGTGATCAAGACATTTAAAAACAAAAGCCGAGAATGGGCCTGGCATGCACTTAGTGAGTAGTGGAAGCACATTAATTTATAATATTCAACAGTGAGATGGAGACTATCTGGAAGCAAAGTGAAGATTTTAGGGAGAGGAATTATTTGGATTGCTCATTAGAACTATACTACAGATGATATGGTTAAAAAGCATCCTTCCGCCCTGTAACCTCTGATAGCAGTTTAAAAATCAGACAAATTGATGCAAATCTCCCCTTCCTTAGGCCTTCACCCTGTGGCTTCCAAGACTGAAAAATGCCTTACTAAATAGAAGTGGCTAAGCTCTAGCATTGGCTTAATCTCAGTGTTTACAATGAGATTCAGCAGCAAAGCTCATCGATTTTCAGTTGGCAACTCCATAAATCTTTAATTTCACATACCTGGAAATACAAAGTTAATACTCAAGTATAATGACCAGTAATATACTGAAAATTGACCACTAAGACCACAAAATTATTCACAACAGTTTGTGGTTTAAAATGAAGCACCAAATTCCCCAGCAAGGTATTGTAACAGTAGCAGAGGTGTATTATCTTAAAGCTGCCATTATTTACTACTTGATAATCATTTTTCCTCGTACGATTGGAAGTCATATTTATCCAGAATACCAACACAAGTTGTTTTTTTTGGAAAATGAAATAGTTGAACTTACAAATACAATTATGGGAGTTGGAGGGAGTGATCGATAAATCAATCCAATTTGCTTTCTTCTGAACGATGAAGATAATTTAAAGTTAGACAACCATATCTTTAAATTGGAGGCCAAGTAAAGTAATGAATGTAAAGACAAGTTAAAGATACTGAAACAAAATGCAGAGATTCTAATGTGCCTTATTCTCAGACATAGAAAAATGTCTCTAAGGTCATTCTGAGTCAATTATATAAATCAAACAACATTGCAGAACACCAAATTGATAGCATCTGTCTAAGTAAAAAGTTAAAAATGGTAAACCATTCAGAATATTTATATCTGGAATGGATCACATGCCAGACACGTTGACCAGTGAATATTAAAAACAATTTGATTAGGATATCACATACATAATAGTGCTTTACATGAGGCAGCACTATCACAGCTCTTTGCAGATGGGGAACCTTGTTGAATTGTTCTCAACCATCCAGTGATACCAAGATACAAACTTAGCGATAATGTGAATCCTACCTCATAAATGTGGCTATTGCAGTTTGTAACCCACTGATGCCAATTGCCCCAAATTCATTATTTCAAAATTAAGGAATAATTCTGTAAAGGTTTATTAAATCAAATCTCTTAATAAAATTAATGACATTACAATGCCAAGATTGGTTACAATACTTTAAGTAAAATAACTACATATATCTTCATGCCCAATTTGTTTTGCCGTCTTAAGTTCTCCATCAGTGTAATGGGACCAGCACACAACATCTGACTGTATTCCTACAAAGAAGGGCAATTCACAGAAATGTCTTGCAGTCAGTTCAATCAACTGTTCAATGGTCAGCAATCTTATTTATTTGGAAAGATAGTATGGTACACATCCTGATAATGTTCAGCATAGTGCACCTCCAGTCCCTCTGTAATAAACGTTGGTAGATCGCAAAAGTCTTTTTTGTTTTCTATTGGCAAAATGATGCAATTAACACCAGCTCGCTTTGCCTAAAAGAAAAATGAAACACATTTTAGTGTCAGTCATATCTCTGGATTACTTGTATGAACATTTATTACTGTTAAAAATGTTAAGATCTATTTGCAAACACTGATCTATATCAAGAAAATCATCATAGAGCATAGTCATACAGTACTTTGGCCCAACTTGTTCATGCCAAGCAAGATACCCATCTATGCTTGTCCCATTTGTCAGTTTTTGTCCCATACCCCCCTAAACCTTTGTGCATGTACCTGACCAAATGTCTTTTAAATGTAGTTATTGATCTGGATGTTTGAGATTCATAATCAGACAAATACTAAAGTAGAATTTCAATTGATTGCAAAAAGAGCTTCAGTTAATTAACAGAAATTATTAATTTATAAGGCAGTTAACGTGCATTAACTGGACAATTCTGACCTGTTCCATTCTGTGTGTAGTTTGTTTGTACAAAGTTTGCCACTTTTCATTTCACTGCACATCTCGTATGTGTATGTGACAAATAAATTTGACTTGACTTCAATCCTAGGGTGTTGGTTCCAATTGTACGAAGGAATAGCTCAGTTTTATTGATTGCAGTTTTATTTGCAGAACTGAACCATTCTATCAACTAGAGAGCGATCCTGAGCTACTATCTACCTCATTGAAGACCCTTGGACTATCTTTAATCGGGCTTTACCTTGCACTACATGCAATTCCCTTTATCGTATATCTGTACACTGTGGATGACTCGAATGTAATCATGTATTTCCGCCGACTGGTTAGTATGCAGCAATAGCTTTTCACTGTACCTCGATGCATGTGACAATAAAGTAAACTCAAAGTTTCATTGCAACTTACAGCGATGGTCTTCTCCTTGATACCACCAACAGGCAAGATTTTTCCAGTTAATGACACTTCTCCAGTCATGGCTAAATTTTGCCTTGCAGGTTGATCCATTGCCAGAGAAAGCAACGCGGTAACAATTGTACAGCCTGCACTTGGACCATCCTTGGGGGTGGCACCCTGGAGAAACAAACAATTCAGTAATCATAAGCAAGGTTTAATCATTGTCACAGATACTAAATGAATTAATTAAACTCATTAATCATATACAATACCATGTACACGTACTGTACAACTCTGAAAATCTGCTAGACAGCAATCCCGATGGTTCAGCATTTGGCTCATCATATTCCCTGATCATTCACACTATAACCTCACTGGGTTCTGTTGGTGACAGTACCTTAAAACCTACCGTGTTTACTGGAATATTATTGTATAACATTTGAAACAAAGTAAATATAGAGTGCGGTGGAGTATTAATATAACAGCACCAGATAGTCTGGGGGCAAATAAATTATCTAGTCCAGCATCAAAGTCCGAGGCGAGCTGGGTTACTGGGATTTTACTGTAGGCTGCATGTACAACCATGTAGAAACATAGAAAATAGGCGCAAGAGTAGGCCATTCGGCCCTTCGAGCCAGCACCGCCATTCAATATGATCATGGCTGATCATCCAAAATCAGGACCCCGTTTTGGCTTTTTCCACATATCCCTTGATTCCCTTAACCCCAAGAGCTAAATCGATCACTCTCTTGAACACATCCAGTGAATTGGCCTCCACTGCCTTCTTTCTGTTCATATTAAGCTGCTTATTTTGTTTATCCAAATATAAAGACAACTGTACGTACATTTTATGCATGTTAAAATTAATTAATATGGATCACTGATACAGACTTTCTTGGCATAAATTAACAGTATAGCTAACTGTAAATGCTGGAAAAGTATGGAGATAAATGTTTTCAATATTTTATCCACACCACTTGTGTATAATCACTTCCTAACATCTGTAATATTAGAGAGACTAAAACCTTGTTTCTCCCACTCCCCCCACACACACACACACACAGCCTAATAAACTAAAATTTAACTAAAACAGACACGAGAAAACAAAAAGAAAAGAAAAACCAGAGGGACTGCAGGCTCCAAAGAGTTCTCCAGCACTTTGTACTCAATAGAAAATGGCTTGTTAGTAGTTGTGTATAATTAGTTGTTATAATGAAGCTGTGGTAATTGACTATTCGTTGGAAATATGACATAATTAAAACCATACAAGAATGATACATTTAATGCAATTGGGACCACTTTTATGCAATAAAATGCTCTTGCAGACTAAACAATGACGACTGGTTCATTAAAGATTGTCAAACACTTACTTCAGGCACATGGAGATGAATATGGGAGTAAGTCAGGAAATCATTGGTAGGATCTTTCTGCATGAGAAAGGACCTGGCAAATGTATGGGCAATTTTGGCACTTTCCTTCATTACATCCCCCAGCTGACCAGTCACTTCAAGAGTACCCTCTTTACTTTCTTTGTCTCTTGGTCGACGAAGAGAAGTTTCCACAAAGAGAGTAGAACCACCTGATTGAAGATTATGAAATACACAATTAAGTTAGGAAGTTTATTTTTTATTTTCTCCCTAGATCCTCTTTACCCATTATGTAAAGATAGGCTAGACGGCATCAGTTCAAATGAAAGGTTGTTAACTGTTCCTCTTTCCATCTACACTACCGAACCTGCTGAGTAGTTCTTGCATTTTCTGTTATTGTATTAGAAATTAATAAACTTTACAGGTATGATGCCTACGATTTCAACATCTTCATGTATTAATTCAATATTTGTTACTGTGAAACAGAGGTGTCAATTCCGTAATCCACCTCCTCCTGCTAGGATCAAGAACAACTTGCTTCCTCACAGGCTATATGGGTTCTGAGCCTCTGACTGCAGGAACTGTGATCTTTCCATCGCTTACACAGAGCTTCCAGTGTTCCCAGAAACGGCTCAAAGGTGCTCAGTACAATCTTGAATGACCTTTCTCCACTTGGGGAGGACATGGGACAGATATTTTGGAACCAGTGGAGACCTACGTGGGGTTTTCCCAGGAGCTCAGATTTCCTCTCACACTCCAAAGAAGCACAGGTTTGTATGTTAATTGGCTTGGTAAAATTGGAAATTGTCCCTAGTGTGTAGGATAGTGTCAGTGTGCAGGAATCGCTGATCGGCGCAGATTCAGTTTCTGTGCTGTCTTTCTAAACTAATCTTTGAGGTCCGTATCTTCAAATACTTTTTTCCTTCAGTCAAGCAAACAATAGATGTACTGGGACATTGAACGCAGTGGTGAATTTTATCATCCCTGTTGAGAGATGGTTCCCCAGATATGCAGTGGGCCACATTTACAGAGTCTCTGGTCAGAGAAATAGGAATGATCAGACCATGGTTGAAAATTACCAAAATAAAAGACGCAAAATGCTGGAGTTTGCATCTCTGGACAATATGAATAGGTGACATTTCAGGTCAAGACCCTTCTTCAGGCCAATAAAATAAATCTTCAAAAAATTGTTGGTAGCGCAGAAACTATTTTCATTTAGACAGCCCATCAAATCTACTCCGTCATTCAATTATGGCTGATCTATCTCTCCCTCCTAACCCTATTTTCCTGCCTTCTCCCCATAACCCCCGACACCCGTAATAACCAACTATCCATCTAGGCCATAAAAATATGCATTAACTTGGCCTCTACAGCCTTCTGCGGCTAAGAATGCCACAGATCTACCATTCCCGTACTGAAGACATTCCTACTCATCTCCACGTTCTCAGCATAGAGATTTCTAAAGGATTTAATGAATTTGGTTGAAGGACAATTCAGTTTTGCACTGACTCCGACTTGTGTATTGTGCGAAATAGACAGGATAGGAGAAACACAAGCTAAGTGAGGTCTGGCGGTAATAAATGTGCACAGTTGTATCTCAGAAAAAGGGATGAAGCAATGGGTAAAGACAAACAACATTGACGATTTGAGAATTAGCAGGAATATGTTATGCCCTCATTGCGAGTGATTTCCAAATTGCAAAGCTCATCCACTTACCCATAGATGTCCAAGCTAAACCCATTACAACTCCTGAGGGGGTGACATCATACATCCGGTCCACTGTGAAGATGGGTTTTCCAACAAAATCGTGGAGGTTCTCTGCTGTTGCCACTACCTTGTCCATCTCTTTATGTACGATCTTATACGCAGCCTTGCGGAGTACCTGCAGAAGAGTAATCATGTCATTTGTACCTGCAGAGATCCACAAAAATTATTAAAAATGGAAAATGAAATGGAAGTGATTGCAAGCAATGCACGAAAACCTTTAAAAACTAAATCGGAGAAATCTCATGTAAAATCACTCTAATTGAACAGAGCAAAGGACAACAGCATGGTCACGGTTTTATTTCCATTAGCTGTCCACATTAAGGGCAGGATACAAAATTCAGATGTCGAAGTTAGAAACATAAACATAGAAATTAGGTGCAGGAGTAGGCCATTCGACCCTTCAAGCCTGCACCGCCATTCAATATGATCATGGCTGATCATCCAACTCAGTATCCTGTACCTGCCTTCTCTCCATACCCCCTGATCCCTTCAGCCACAAGGGCCACATCCAACTCCCTCTTAAATATGGCCAACGAACTGGCCTCAACTACTTTCTGTGGCAGAGAATTCCACAGATTCACCACTCTGTGTGAAAAACGATTTTCTCATCTCGGTCCTAAAAGACTTCCCCCTTATCCTTAAACTGTGACCCCTTGTCCTGGACTTCCCCAACATCGGGAACAATCTTCCTGCATCTAGCCTGTCCAACCCCTTAAGAATTTTGTAAGTTTCTATGATTCTCAAAGAGAAGTTGGTCATAGAAATAGGAATGGGAAAGACCATGAATAAATGGTTGAAAATGCTACTGGAAAAACCTGTTTACCGACTTGTATTTGCATTTATGGAGAGATGCATTTTAACTTCCTGTGTAGGAAAGAACTGCAGATGCTGGTTTAAATTGCAGGTAGACACAAAATGCTGGCATAACTCACCAGGACAGGCAGCATCTCTGGAGAGAAGAAATGGGTGACGTTTAGGATCGAGACCCTTGAAGGCGTCCTGCTGAGTTCTCCAGCATTTTGTGTCTACCTTTATTTTAACTTTCTGCTACAGCTGGATCACCACAGTGGTCATGAAAACACAAACCTTCTCTTTTATATCTTAGTTATTACAGGATAACAAATAGAAGAAATATAATATGTCTAAAAATGTCTAATCCTATTTTCTATCTAGCATGGTTGAAAATAAAATAGCAAAATGTTTACAATTCAGATTTGTTTATTTAATAATCATTATATTTCATTCATATTTTGATGACATAAGAATTTTAATTACGTTTGGGGTTACTTTGTATGCGTGTACAAGTACAATGTCATCTTTTGGCTCTCCTCCAGGTTGGAATGTTTATATCACTCATCATAATGCACTTACTTTTTCCACTTGTTTTTGCAGATTGCGAACCCCACTCTCCCTGCAGTACTGTTTGATCAGAATCGTTAGCGCTTCAGGGGTGATATGTGCCTTCTCATTATCCAGCCCACAGCTAGTCATCGCTTGAGGAACGAGATAGCGCTGCAATAAGAATCCAGGTTTATCATCTTAAAGCCATGCATCTGTGTAGTACCTTATGTTATCAGGATGCTTTGAAGAGCAAAAAGACAACAGCACAGTCAGTTTTATTTCCTGTAGACATAACACAGAAACTAATCTGTGCACAGCAAGGAAGCATTAATAGCTGAAATATGGAAGTAGGATTCAAACTTATGAATCTGTACCACAAAAGCTAAAAGAATGCAATACAATAGTTAAAATGTGAACACAGATTAAATCTTTGTTTAGTTTAGTTTAGAGATACAAAGTGGAAACAGGCCCTTTGGCCCACATAGACCGTGCCGACCAGCGATCCCTGCACACTTACACTATCCTACACACCAGGGACAATTTACAATTATACCAAGCCAATTTAACCTACAAACCTGAGTGTGAGAGGAAAATTGGAGATCGCAGAGAAAATCCATGCAGGTCACAGGGAGAATGTATAAACATCTTCACTTATATTCCACGTAATGTGGGTACCATTAATATTTGGACTTCCTGTGTCCGCAGTTCAATGTAAACTTGAATTATGGCATACACCTCATTTTTATAGAAACATGTAACTTTTTTTTCTCTTGCTATCTAAAAAATGAACAGATTTACCTCAGCAATTGCAAGCTTCTCTTGTGCTACATAGCCAGAAATATTAATCATCTCCATTCGATCCCGGAGTGGTTCAGGAATTGTTTCAGTCACGTTAGCAGTACAAATGAATAGCACCTATCAAATTTAAGAGACACACCGTTGGAAAGAATACACAAATCTCTTTTCTTCCTCCAATCCTGAGAATCCCAATTCTCGCTGAACACTGCATTACAGGAGTGAACTAGTCGGAGACAAACGCGATTCACTTTAACCCTGGGCAACAACTGCCCAATCCCTGTGAACCCCAAGCAACTATGTCTTGGTGCCTAGCACGTGGACTGGACGCAGCTTGCAGCGGCACAGAGTGGGAGGCTTCATTAGGCCAGACCAGGCACTTTGAATTTATTCCCATCTTTCCAGCTTGTACGGTATTTTGTCTCTGGAATGGCAAGGCGGAAACAGCAAGGAAACCTAAAACCTACCTTTGACAAATCGACTGGCACGTCAAGGTAATGGTCCAAAAAGTTAAAATTCTGTTCTGGATCCAGAAGTTCCAGGAGAGCTGAAGATGGATCCCCTTGATAACCACGACCAATTTTATCAATCTGTAGAAAATTTGGATAAATGATTGGTGTGATCAGAAATGTAAATTTCTTCACACTACTTCTAGCTATAGTACTATCACATAATGAAAATATTGCTTTTGCATATGAAAATTAACAAAAAACAATTGAATACTTGGAAATTCTGAATACAGATGAAAAGGAATTTATACCCCAAAGTTGCAATGAATTTTTGATTGCCATTGGTTTAAAACTTTCAAATGTTGAGTCTGAGTTCATTACAACTATTTTAGAGAACATTACCTCATCAATAAGAACCAATGGATTTTCAGTCTTTGTTTTCTTTAGACACTGAATGATTTTTCCAGGCATAGCTCCAACGTATGTCCTCCTGCATAAGAAACACAAAAAGGTTATTAAAACCATTAATATTTTCCAATATAACTGTGAACCACATACTGATTCAAATTAAAGAATTAAGTAGGGTTAAAAATAAATTATGCTGCATATAAAATATGATTGCTCTGAAATAGATTTAATGTGTCAAAATGGCCACCTTCAATTGGGTGGCACAGTGGTAGATTTGCTGTCTTTAGAGCACTAGAGACCCGGGTTTGATCCTGACTACGGGTGCAGAGTTTGTACGTTCTCCCCATGACCTGCGTGGGTTTTCTCTGGGATCCCCAGTTTCCTCCCAAAGACGTGCAGGCTTGTAGATTAATTAGCTTTGGTAAAAATTGCAAATTGTCCCTAGTGGGCAGGATAGTATCCGTGTGCAGGGACCGCTGGTCGGCGTGGACCCCCCCCCCTCCCCCCAGCGAAGCTAGATGGCATAAGTTTAAGGTGAGAGGGGAAAGATTTAACGGGCAACGTTTCCATCCAGAGGCTGGTATGTATATGGATTGAGCTGCCAGAAGTGTTACAAAGAGAACATTTAAAAGACACTTGACAGATATATGGACAAGAAAGGGCAGTAAGAATATGGGCCAGGAGCAGGTAAGTGGTACCAGCTTGGTTAGCCAACCTGGTCAGCGATGACTAGTTAGGATGAAGGTCTGTTTCTTTGTGGCACGACTAAAAATTCTCATTTAAATTACTTGATGGTTAGCACATCAAGGTGGCTATATTTATCTACATTTATTAGCTTTTCATGTTTTTCTTTCCTTGTACTCTCATTTCCCTTTGCTCCCTATCTTTCCCACTCATCTAACCTGTCTACATATAGATTACACTAGCACCTGGACTGTCTCGTTCTTGGGCAAGTTATGTTATCCTTTCATCCAAATCGTTCATATAAATTGTAACCGTGGAGAAACCAGTTCAAATCTCGGAGGCCTCTATTATCAGCCATTAGATTTCGATGAAAGGTAATTATCCTGAACTGTTGACATTTTTTTTCTCACTGCAGATGCTGCCTGATCTGATTTCCATCTTTAGAAAAATTATCAGATTTATGAAATCATATTTACTTTCCATAAAATTACCCTACAATTTTCCATATCAGCAGTGGCTACAACTGTGACCATGTTCCTTCAAAACAACATTCTACATCTCTATTGTATTCCACAGGAGTGAAAGGCAACCTCATCTCCATTCCACAGCCACATCTCTTCACCAGATAAAAGCTGTCCAGGGTCTGACCTCCCCAGAGGAGCATGGGTGAAGCTCACAGACTTGGTACTGGAGTTGGGCGTTTCAATGCCAGCATGTGGAGATGGGGACTCCGCCAGAGCCCAGCCTGTGAATGCGGAGCAGAACAACAGACAGCCAACCATGTCATCTCTGGGTGCCCGCTCTACCACCCACCAAATGGAGCTCGGGGCCTGGCAGACAGTGACACAGAGACGACAACCTGGCTGCTTAACACCCGGCTTGAGATCCAACTATTCCTTTGGTTTATGTTTCATTCGCAAGAAGATTGTATTTATTGTTTCTTGCATTTTGGCATCAACATGTAATTGGCTAGATGATTTCTAAATTTTATTTCTACCTGTTGTTTGAACATCAAAATTATGTTGAGATTTTAAAAGGCTGGTGGCAGATCTAGGAGCTGTCAGCTTTTGGCCTCTTTCATTCTTCAATGGTAGCATTAATAACATTATCTTTCTAACTGACCGACCCTTATTTCCCTACAATTTCTGGCTAATTTGTCATGCCCTTTTCATTAAAAAAGAGCTTTTTCCTTTAGGATTTATAAACAGATTCTTTATTATAAATCTTTGAGAAAACTGACATTCTGCACTTTACTCACAGGTATTTTCTGTTCACTGATAACAACCTTTAACTCACTGCTCGGAAGGCAGACTTACTTAATTCTGCAACATTAGTGGTTGTGTTATGTTCCTGCCTTTCAGAGGTAACATTGAATGAGTAGGACCCATAACATAACAGAATTCAAAGTTCACTCACAGTTGGTTGTTAACACTTAGATCTTGATATAAGTTGCCTTCTTGGTTCTAGGACATAAGTTTTGGAACTCTATCCTGAACTCAGAAGAAATTCACTACCTTTCCGACATGTAAACCACTTAATCTACTTGGAAATTAAGATCCACCATTAAGTCATGCAATCATTGCAAGCTTGTTTATTTACTGCATTAATAAATTCTGCCACCAGTAATAATCTTAAGAAAATCTATTTTGCTCCATCAACCCTTACCATAAAAGGTAACAATCTTAAAATGCTAATGTTACTCCTCCCACATCATGGGATATGAGTTTCCATATCCCATAATGTGATATATTCAGTTCTTATTTTGAATGAGTTTGCAGTTTCTGCCACCATGTTGTCCTCTTAAACAATTCCGTTCATATGGCACTAGTGAGCTAGATTTGATGGATAGGATCAATTTTTGCGTCCACAAGTCCCAGTGTAACTCAGAGATGCAAAACACTATGTTTAGTGTTAAAAGACTTGCGAGTACTTTCATAGTCCACTGGAATGGCATTCAAATCCAAATTAAGTCTACTCAAAGATTGAACACTAATCACAACAACAGCTGTCATCAATCAGAAGTATTTGCAGAGCAGTAATTACATGGCTGATGTGCGGACTGGTGCCAAAAGTACCTGTGACCCTTGATTTCTGCCACATCGGTCATTCCTCCAACACTGAATCGAAAATATTCTCTGTTCAATGCTTTAGCTATAGATCGAGCAATGCTGGTTTTACCAACACCAGGAGGACCATAGAAGCACAAAATCTTCCCTTGTGTAGTACCACGCAGTTGGCTAACTGCAATAAACTCCTGAAATCACAGAAAAGATGAAAGTTACAAAATCAAGCAAAAGATACGCCACAGCCAAATGGGATCCCAATGCAAGTTTTTTTTAAAGCATTGTTAAAGACATTCATATTCAGTAACTTCTGCAACAAGATCACATGGCTTCCACTACAAGTCCAGCATCAGGATTAAAGTATTACCCAGACTAAAACCAGAAGAGGCAAGGCTACTTTAAAAAGGCATCAGTAGGCAATAGGCAGTAGGTGCAGGAGTAGGCCATTCGGCCCTTCGAGCCAGCACCGCCATTCAATGTGATCATGGCTGATCATCCATAATCAGTACCCGTTCCTGCCTTCCCCCCATATCCCCCGACTCCACTATCTTTAAGAGCCCTATCTAGCTCTCTCTTTAAAGTTTCCAGAGAACCGGCCTCCACTGCCCTCTGAGGCAGAGAATGCCACAGACTCACAACTCTCTGTGGGAAAAAGTGTTTCCTCATCTCCATTCTAAATGGCTTACGCCTTATTCTTAAACTGTTGCTCGTGGTTCTGGACTCCCCCCAACATTGGGAACATGTTTCCTGCCTCTAGTGTGTCCAATCCCTTAATGATCTTATGTTTCAATAAGATCCCTTCTCGTCCTTCTAAATTCCAGAGTATACAAGACCAGCCGCTCCATTCTCTCAGCATATGACAGTCCCGCCATCCCAGGAATTAACCTTGTGAACCTACGCTGCACTACCTCAATAGCAAGAATGTCCTTCCTCAAATTTGGAGACCACAACTGCACACAATACTCCAGGTGTGGTCTCACTAGGGCCCTGTACAACTGCAGAAGGACCTCTTTGCTCCTATACTCAACTCCTCTTGTTACGAGCCATTAATTATGCGCCATTGTTATATGCCATTAATCATTGACAATTGACTCTGTGGATTGTCACCTTGTCGTGGTGGAGAAGCTTGTGTGGACCTGAGATCCTGGGAGCCATGCTGTCTGGAGCTATGCTCCTGGTAGGGCCACCCATGGCGGTAAGGTCGAGGGGAAGGGCTCTGACAAAGAGCAATCCAACCAAGACCTCAACGGTGGAATAGGCGGAGGACGATGGCTGACCTTAGTGTCACAACAGCTGGGAAGGCTGATGAAGGCTGCAGCATAAAAGGGTCACCGGTTGTCTTGGACTGCATGCCATTGGATCCTGACCCAGATCTGTCAAGGACAGTTGGGTGGCTGTCTCTGCACCAGTTTCCCCACATTAAACAAAGTCACGCACAGGCGTCCTCCATATAGCACCCTGGAGACACCCATGGTCAGCCATGACCGAAGGGGGCCTAAGAAGACATGATAGACAACTACAGTGCAATGGCTGGGCATTGTTTTGTTTTTAAGTCCACGAGGTTAAATGAGCTAAACCATTGATCTGAACACTCCTTTCAATTCCAGCAACAGTAGAACAGTAGAATAAAAAAACTAAACAGATTTTTTCCATGATAACCAAAATTTGTCAGTGATAACAGGATGATGCCTAATTGAACTAAGGCGGCAGACACACAATGCAATCTGCTGACCAATGGTTAATTATATCATCTGGGTTTGTCACATTTGGAACCTCTCAAATCCAAAACCCTAAGTCACAGCCCAAACAGCCTTGACCAATGTCTATAATTTCCGTGACTTTCCTCCCGTGATTGGGGCAATGGAAACATCCGCAGTCAGGTTAGGTGAGACTATCTCTTTCCTCGACGGAGATGCGACTTTTTCATCGTATCTCTGTCCGCACTGTGGCCTTAACATCGTGGATCTGGCAGACCCTATGTGCGGGATGGACTTCGGGAGCTCCAACTGCAGGAGCTTCGGCCACCGCGATCGCGGGAGCTCGATTGCTCCGATGCGGGGCCTTCGATCGCCGACTGAGGGAGCTTCGATTGCCCCGCCTGCGGATGTTTCGATTGCCCCGATCGCGGGAGAAAAGGAGAAAATAAGGTACACAAGTTATTTGCCTTCCATCACAATGGGGAATGTGAGGTCGCCGAAAAAACAAGATGGACATACTGCCTGTACTGGTTAGGACTCGGAGGGAGTGCCATGAGTGCAGTGATCTCGGTGTACACGAGGACATCGCTCCATGAGAACATCCCGGAGTTTAGTGGACGGCTTTCTGACTGTTCGGGCAGACAGGGACAGCAGAGAAAGTAACGACGATCGGTAAAACTCTGGTCACATCACGGTGAAGGAGCATGTGTGTGGGCCGGACATTGAACTGATGGCTGTGAGTCTCCGCTTATGATATGTGCCCTGGGGATTCTCACACACTGCTGTGGTGGCTGTTTAAGTCTATGTTTAATCTTTATGTAGTTGCTTTTTAGCATGACAAATCAAATTTCACTGTACCCCGGTTCACGTGACAATAAAGAACTATTGAACTCCAAGGGAAAAAGGCCTCGGATAACTTACCCACCTATTTCCCATTGTGAAACAGGTTGTGCCTTTGAGAAGATCTGATGAAAACATTGATCAGAAACATTTCCACATACCTTGACTCCATCCTAGCCCCCTTGGTTAAATCCCTCCCCACCTATGTTCAAGACACCTCAGACACTCTCCGCGCATTCCATTCTCCAGGCCCCCACCCTCTCATCTTCACCATGGATGTCCAATCACTCTACACTTCCATCCCCCACCAGGATGGTCTCAAAGCCCTCTGGTTCTTCCTCGATCAGAGGAGCAACCCATACCCATCCACTGACACTCTCCTCCGCCTAGCGGAGTTGGTCCTTACCCTCAATAACTTCTCTTTCGACTCCTCCCATTTCCTCCAAATACAAGGCGTAGCGATGAGCACACTCATGGGCCCCAGTTACGCCTGCCTCTTTGTCGGGTACGTCGAACAATCCTTGTTCGCGGCGTACCAGGGCCCCATCCCCGACCTCTACCTCCGATACATCGACGACTGCTTTGGTGTCACCTCCTGCACACACAACTGACCGACTTCATCCGTTTCACCACCAACTTCCATTCGGCACTCAAATACACCTGGACCATTTCCAACACTTCCCTACCATTCCTTGACCTCACCATCTCCACCGCAGGGGGTTTGTAGTGGATGTCTGACCGACATCCACTACAAACCAACTGACTCCCACAGCTACCTGGACTACTCTTCCACCCACCCTGTTTCCTGTAAGGACTCCATCCCCTATTCCCAATTCCTCCATCTTCGCCGCATCTGCTCCCAAGATGAGGTGTTCCACACCAGGGCATCACAAATGTCCTAATTCTTCAGAGAACAGGGATTCCCTTCCCCCACTATAGTTAAGGCTCACACCAGGGTCTCCTCCGTACCCCGTAAAACTGCCCTCTCTCCCCATCCCACCCCATTCACAACAAGGGTAGAGTCCCCCTGGTCCTCACCTTTCACCCCACCAGCCGGCACATACACATAGTCCGCCGGTTTCGCCACCTCCAACCTGACCCCACCACTCGCCACATCTTCCCATCTCCCCCGTCTGCCTTCCGGAAAGACCGCTCCCTCCGCAACTCCCTTGTCAATTCTTCCCTTCCCTCCCGCTGCACCCCTTCCCCGGGCACTTTCCCTTGCAACCGCAAGAGATGCTACACTCGTCTCTTTACCCCCCTCCCCCACTCCTTTCAAGGACCCAAGCAGTCCTTCCAGGTCCGACAGAGGTTCACCTGCACCTCCTCCAACCTCATCTACTGCATCCTCTGCTCTAGATGTCAGCTGATCTATATCGGTGAGACCAAGCGTAGGCTTGGCGATCGTTTCGCTGAACACCTCCGCTCCGTCCGCAATAACCAACCCGACCTCCCGGTGGCTCAGCACTTCAACTCCCCCTCCCATTCCGTATCCGACCTCTCTGTCCTGGACCTCCTCCACGGCCAGAGTGAGCAACACCGCAAATTGGAGGAACAGCACCTCATATTCCGCTTGGGGAGTCTGCATCCTCTTGGCATGAACATTGAATTCTCTCAATTCTGTTAACCCTTGCTGTCTCCTCCCCTTCCCGCCTCTCCCTCAGCCCTCGGGCTCCTCCTCCTCCTCCCTTTTCTTACCCCCGCCTCCCCCCACCCCCTATCAGTCTGAAGAAGGGTTTCGGCCAGAAAAGTTGCCTATCTCCTTCGCTCCATAGATGCTGCTGCACCCGCTGAGTTTCTCCAGCATTTTGTGTAAACCCCCGATCAGAAACATTAATTCTCCTGCTATCTCCACAAATGCTGCCTGACATGGTGCGAATTTCCAGCATTTTTGGTTACTATTTCAGATTTCCAGCATTAACAGATTGGCTGTTAATGCTGCGTCTAAATTGCCCCAGTGAAATCAAAGCAGGCTACAAATCTGTAATTTACATATAGATGGTCGACCCCTAAATATGGTCGACCAGCAAACCTGTAGAGTTCTCATACCAGGATGCGTTTTTTGACCTCTTCCATGCCATAATGATCTTCCTCCAGCACCTCCTGTGCACGTTTCAGACCCACATTTTCTTCACTGCATTTCCCCCAAGGCATTGTTGTCAACCAGTCCAAGTAATTTCGAGTCACACTGAAACAGGTGAAGTGAAAACAGAATGTCAGCAAGGGCACAAATAATTTTTTTATTGTTTGATTCTGATTATACGACGAGATATTTATGATTTTTTTTAAGTAGATAGCTTGTTGAATTGAATATTGCATTGATTTGTAATTATTGAAGCATCATACAGCATTATGTACAGCAGAAATCCAATTGTAATAAAATTAAGCCTGATGTCACCAAGGCTTTAAGCTGTAATTGCAAATCTAAAGTTTGCAAACTGACATCTTGAAAATTTTCCAGCATTCTACAGTGCATCAAAAGTATTAAATGGGTTACATAAGAGGAAAACAATAGTTCTGCAAGCTTATGGCAAGCAGATTTACATTATAGCGCAATAACCATATAACCATATAACAATTACAGCACGGAAACAGGCCCTCTCGGCCCTTCCAGTCCGTGCCGACCATTTGTTTTCCCCTAGTCCCATCTACCTGCACTCAGACCATACCCCTCCATTCCCTTCACGTCCATATACCTATCCACTTTACTCTTAAATGTTAAAATCGATCCTGCCTCCACCACTTCTGCTGGAAGCTCATTCGACACAGCCACCACCCTCTGAGTAAAGAAGTTCCCCCTCACGTTACCCCGAAACTTCTGTCCCTTAATTCTCATGTCATGCCCTCTTGTTTGAATCTTCCCTGCCCTCAATGGGAAAAACGTATCCACGTCAACTCTGTCTATCCCTTTCATCATTTTAAAGACCTCAATCAAGTCCCCCCTTAACCTTCTGCGCTCCAAAGAATAAAGACCTAACTTGTTCAACCTTTCTCTGTAACATAGTTGCTGGAACCCTGGCAACATTCTAGTAAATCTCCTCTGTACTCTCTCTATTTTGTTGACGCATTGAAGATTCAAATTGACAAGCAATATTAATTAGCATTTGTAACTGATCTAATGTCATGAGTAATAGTCAATTTCAACTGCCATACAATACAGTTACAATTTAAAACCAGTATAGCTGCAAACAGACTAAATGCCATAATATAATCTTGAAAGAATGATCTGGTCACTATCAAATCACATTCAGCCGCCCATGTGTATATTTCTTATTTCCTTACAAAGTACATTTCCATTACTATCTTTCACTTCAGTGTCCAGGAATTGGTAAATAGGACCATCAATTAAACAGCGTACTGGGTCTCTCAGAATTTGAGTGAGGGCGGTCAAGGAATTCCTAGCAATCTTAATGTGATGAGATCAACCCGACACAGCAATGTGATTTACAGATCCTAAATGAAATGGTAAACAATTTACCAACTAGTTCACACAACTTCACAAATCTCCTTTAAACTTTCTCCCTCTCCAACCATGGGTAGTGTAGCCGTAGAGCTACTGCCTTACAACGCCAGGGACCGGGTTCGATCCTGACTACGGGTGCTTGTCTGTACGGAGTTTGTACGTTCTCCACGTGACATGTGTAGGTTTTCTCCTACACTCCAAACACATACAGGTTAATTAGCTTGGTATAAATGTAAAATTGTCTCTAGTGTGTGTAGGATAGTGTTAGTGTGTGGAGATCACTGGTCAGTGCGGACTCGGTGGGCTGAAGGGCCTGTTTCCGCGCTGTTAACTCCCACCATAAACCTCTACCTGTTAGTATTTGGCAGTTCCACCCTGAGAAAAAGACTGACCACCCACACTGTACATAATTTTATTCACCTTTATCAGGTCACCTCTCAATATTCCTACACTCTAGAGAAAATAATTCAATCTGTCCAATCGGTCCTTAGCTCTCTAATCCAGGTAACATCCTGGTGAACCTCTTTTGCACACCCTCTCAACCTCCGCATCCTTCCTATAAAGCAAAGTTTAATACAGCAGCAACATGACTTGACACTTTTGTCTACATTTGCAAATTTTATACTCCTTGACCGATAAAGGCAAGTGCAGCTTCTTTATCACCCTATCTATTTGTGTTGAAACTTTAGGTAATTTTGGTCTTGCACTCCAGGATCACTCTGAACATCAACACTTTCATTTTCAAATTTCACTTTCAGATTCAACATTTTCAAACTTCAAATTTCCTTTCAAACAATACAAAGCTTACGAAAAGCAGTTTTCCTACTTAAAGGGACCATTTGATATCTGATCCTGGAAAAGATTAATTTGCAAAATTCTGCAGGAATCTCACTTGAACTCCGAGGAATGATTATCAAGCAAGCCAAGTTTGTTCAGCTCCTCGTCAATGACGTCCATCACGTGCTTTGGAATAATCAGTTCCTTTAGCCTTTCTCGAAACTTGTCCTCAATGGCATCTTTATCTTCTTTCTCCAGCCCCAGCTCTTTTTTAATAATCTTTAGCTGCTCTTGTAGCAAATACTTACGATGAGTCTGCTTGATTTTCTCTTCTACCTAAGAGTAAACAAATCCACTAAATTTTATACAAACGGTCAGCTTTGCAGCCAAGTACAGTCATTACACCCACCAGGTAATTTATATATTTTAATATAACAATGTTATAAAAGTTTTCAAAAACAGAGGGGTTCCAGGAAAGTCACATTTTCTATCTCCGGCTTTAACCGAATTCCATGATTTTATCCAAAGAAAACGGTTTCCGAGCAAGGAACAGAAAAATAATCCAGTTTGAAAATTATTGGGAAAGAAATACACAAATGAGGTTTGTGATATTTCAGTGACTAATAGTTAGTCACTCGTATAGAAATAAGGTCCGCTTTGTTAAGGACTAGATAACGCAAGTTGCCTGAAACCTGGCAAGAACCCACAATAGATTAGAGAGCAGAGAATCAGAAGAACAAATAATATGTCTAATTACCTCTCTACCAAGACGTTGCTGCAGTTTGCTCAATTCATACTCTTTTTTCAACAGAGACAATGCCTTGTAGAGTCGTTTTGGAATCTAAACAGAGACACAAAAGAGATAACACCCAAACACGTTATTTTTTACATATAGAAACAAGGAATTGCAGATGCTGGTTTAAAAAAGAATACATAGAATGCTAGAGTAACTCATCGGGTCAGGCAGAATCTCAGGAGAGCATGGATAGGTGATGTTTCATGTCGGGACGCTTCTTTAGATATTTTTATATAGTGGAATTAATTAAACATATTGCCAAGAAATCCAGTCTAGAGCCTAAACCTGAAATGGGAGGCTGTGGTTTATGTTTTGCAAAGAACACCATTCCAAGAGACAGTGAGAAAGGCACTTGAATTTACAATGCACTCAGTGAATTTGTCCAATGCATCATTGGCAGTGACAAAAATAATATGAGAGAAGGCAAAATGGGTTTGTTTTAAATATCAGGTCAACCTGAATTGACATCTTACGTTGGTCTCCTCCAGAACCTCCTGTAGCTCATGTGATTCTGCACCTGTGAGGGCAGCTCCCATGTCACTCAAATAAATCGGGTTGTCCACTACCCTTTGTCCTGCCTGCATCATCTGAAGCACCGACTCTCTACAAACAGAAAATAAATTGCATTTATAGTGTCAAACAACAACATTAAAACTACTTTAAACAAACTTGGACAAATATTTCTGTCAGAACATAAAGAGTGGCAAGAGTAAACCGATCAGGCCTTTGAACCTGCTCCACCATTCAAGATGGGTAGGAAGGAACTTTGGATGCTGGTTTAAACCAAAATAGACACAAAAAGCTGGAGTTACTCAGTGCGACAGGAAGCATCTCTTCTTTCCAGAGATGCTGCCTGTCCCACTGAGTTACTCCAACTTTTTGTATCTACCCACCATTTAAAATGATCATGGCTGATCCAATCTTGCCCTCAGCATCACCTTCCTGGTTTTACCCCCATAATCCTCAATTCCCCTGTTGTTTAAAAATCTGCCAACCACCATTTTGAATATATGGAACAACTCTGCATTTACAGTTTCAAAGCAGGGAATTCCAAATGACTGGTGATCCTCAGTGGGGAAAAAAAAATTCCTCCATATCTCTGTGTGTGACTTCATATTTTGAAACTATGATCTTCATTCTGGAAAGCCTCACTAGAAAAACACCATTCTCTCAGCACCCATCCTGCCGATCCCAGACAGAATCATCTATGTTTCAATAAGATCACCAGTCATTCTCCATACCCAATGAGTATAGTTCCAACTGCCTCAATCTTTCTTCATACATCAACTCCTTCATTCCAGAACTCTATTGCTGAATCTTTCACTGCATTGCCTCCAATGTAATGCACATCCAAACTCTATGCAGTACCTTAAGCATGGTCTCATTACTGCCCTACTTACAAACTCCTATTCCAATAACAGGCAACATCCCATTAGCCTTCTAATCACTTAGTGTCTGCATGCTTACTTTTTATGTTTCAAGTATTATAACGCCAGATCAATATTTACTGCAACATATTGCAGTCTCATACCATTGAAAAGATTTTTCCATCCTTCCTTCCAGTGGATGACAATCAATTTTCTCACATGATACTCCATCAACCAACTACTTATCCACTAATTCCATCCATCTATATCCGTCAAAACCCAGTGAATGTGGCGAGGAACAAAATTGTCTCCTTATACTTGGTCTATAACCACAACTATTCCCACTAACAATGACAAGATATTCAAGTACCTAAAGTTAAAGGCACTGATTAATTTCTGCTGCTGAATATCCAATTAAGCATATTTTCCTACAAAATATATTTATAGCAAGGAATCAAATAAATACTAGATTTCAGTAACCATGTTGAAAACACCACCACATAATGGGACCGAGATACAAACAAGCTCTCCTTTTCCGGAATTAAACTTTAAGTTGTCTATAAGTAGTCCAATAAAAGCTTATCCTATTATAACACCCACTGCAAATGACAGGCAAATCAAGTTCACTGCTGTTCATACCGTCATATTATTTCTCTAAACCTCCTCAGAACGATTACATGCTGTATAGAGCATGGTACACACAGACTTTTCTGTTGATATCTTCAACTTTGTTACGTCAAACCAAGGTAGGACTTGCACAGTAAATGGTAGAGACATTATTTTTTAATTATGGTGTTCAGCAAGAACACAGAGAATGTGCAAGCAATTACCTGTAAAGTGGATTCAGGGCAATGATATCACGTATAGTTTTCACAATTTCTGCTGTAAGCGCCTGTTTGATAAAAAGCCAGTTAATTTTTGCTTATTGTTATGAAATGTTTTTCAATCCATTTAGAAAAGTTAAAAAAGTTTAATTGTACATTTAAAAAATAATATTTAAATAAGTCTCAATGGGCAGCACAATGGGCTAGTAAAGCTGCTGTCTCACAACATCAGCTACTTGGGTGGGGTTAAGCTGTCAACAATGTTATTTGGTCAATGAGTTCATGGGAACAGTTACGAGAGTGAAAATAGATAAAATAATATAGGAATTGTTTAATGCAGAGCTGGAGGACATGTCTGGCAGGACAGATGGAACATCCTCACAGGACAAATCTTTAAAAACAAGGGAAAGAGATGCCTCTGAAGAGGGCAGAGAGAGAGAGAGAGAGAGAGAGAGAGAGAGAGAGAGAGAGAGAGAGAGAGAGAGAGAGAGAGAGAGAGAGAGAGAGAGAGAGAGAGAGAGAGAGAGAGAGAGAGAGAGAGAGAGAGAGAGAGAGAGAGAGAGAGAGAGAGAGAGAGAGAGAGAGAGAGAGAGAGAGAGAGAGAGAGAGAGAGAGAGAGAGAGAGAGAGAGAGAGAGAGAGAGAGAGAGAGAGAGAGAGAGAGAGAGAGAGAGAGAGAGAGAGAGAGAGAGAGAGAGAGGGGAAATTCCACTGGAAAACAGAATAGTGCTCAGGCTTCCTCCTGCACTTCAAAAACATACAGGTTTGTAGGTTCATTAGCTTTGATAAAATTGTGTTGGATAGTGCTAGTGTACGGGATGATCACTGATTGCCGCAGTCCTGGACTCGGTGGGCCAAAGGCCCTGTTTCCAGCTGTAGCTCAAAGTTTTAAAAAGTAAAAGGCCTCTGTTATCAGGCCTCTGAACAGTACTTCCATAAGTTCGCATACCGTTTGATTCGCCATTGATTCTACCCCATTGAGAACATTCGACCGTGTCTACGGAACTGATGCACTATAATGCCAAGAACTATATTCTGTATGCTGTATCTTCCCCTTTGTTCTATCTGTAGTACTTGAGCTTTAACTGATCCAACCTATGTATGGTACAGTATATCAGATCTGTTTGGATAGCATGCAAAACAAAGCTTTTCACTGTTCCTCGGTACATGTGACAATAATAAATCTAACCAGAGTTGGGTGACTGCTTGTCGTGCAGTTGTGTTGAGTCGACAGGCGAAACCTTGTCCATTGCCTGCCAATTTAATTCTCCTTCTCACTCCGAACCAATCAGTTGGTGGCCTCCTGCATCATTACAACAAGGCCTAAAGAAGCTTGACAAATCGCATCTCATCTTGTGTCGGGCATATTGCAGCCTTTAGAATTCAATAGCTAACATGATTTATTCATCTGTATTAATCATCCGTCTGCGACATTAGCCGAGCTGGATATTTTTTGAGAGAATGGACGACATGTGCAGCCTGATCAGAAACATTTTCCTACTTTCCATTTTGCAATATCTTTTGTCTAAGCTCTTTAACTGCTGACCATTCAGTCATTGATCAGATAACCTTGTTATAGCTAGTCCCCTGATTTACCCCATCATTCTCCTCCCAGACCCACTCTACAGCTTAACAAGCTGCTTTTGTGTCATTCCTAGTTCTGAGAAAATGGTTTGAATTGAAACCCATGGCTGTAGCTTCACCATCTGAGTATTTCCAGCATTTTCTGCGTTTACATTAAGTGAACATACCTGAAGAGAATGCAACATTTTGAGAATATGACACCAATTTTTCCCTTTATACTTACTTTGACCTCTTCTGTGACCTGAAAGTGTTCATGAACAATATTTTCCACCTCTACCATTAAAAGTTCACCCGTTGGTGGCAGATGGGGCTCCAAATTTATTGACAACTCTGAACTTTGGCGATTGGCTTCATCTATTTTCTCAAGTTTTTGTTCCCTCTGAACTTTGTGCAGATTCTGCTCAAATTGCTCAGGTACTGATTCATCGGCTTCTACTTCCAGCTGCCTCGTTAACTGGATTCTGGGGAATAAAGTTAACAAATGTTTTAGATTCAATCCAGGGTAACAATAACAGTCTACAGAGTTTAAAAAACCCCACAATAACAGAGAAAACAAAAAAAAAACCATAGAAGTCTGGAACCAATCAACTAAAATGCAGCAAACTTAATTCAGTGGGATCACTGTTTCCTCCATGTCAAATCCCAATGACAATACTTTAACACTGGTCTGTTGATTTGAATGAGCTTCAGAACATTATAATTATCAAGTACTCTATATTTAAGTTCCTTGTGAATACCTGCCTGGGATTAGGAGTTCAAATGAAAGAGTGAAAGGATAATTATTGGGAGCTGCATAAATGTAGAGATAGGACTAAAGGATAACAAATGATAATAGCAACTTTAAATGTTTCAAAATAGGGAATGTTTTTAGATATTGCCTGACTTGCATTTACTATTTTTATTTCAGCTTTTAATCTTGCGGCTGATACTTCACATTTATTTTGTAATGTGTTACAGCTACATATTAAAGAGGCAAGAAACTAAATTACTGATCACAAAATCTATTCAAATTGGTTTAATGAATCGAAGAACATTACAAATTCTAATACGACTCACATACTTGACCTTGGCTATTACAAAGGCTATGCAAAATGCAAACCTTAAATTTATTTTGCAGTAAGAAATCAAGTAACTCAACGCAATGTCTAACTTACCTTCTGTGTCCCATTACAATCATGCGCAATCTGTCCCCTAAATCCTGCATCTCATGGATCTGAACGAATGTTCCTCTCTGGTAAATCTCATCCAAGCTTTCAACTACATCAGATTCATTGCTGCAAATAAAGTTTGTAGAAATAAAAAATACATCACTCTTACAGATTACTATATTTTATACCATCTTTAATGTCCTAAGAGGCAACTGCAATAAAAAAAATTAAGAATAAAAGTAATATGTTCTTTATGTTTAAAATTGCATTCAAGAGATGCAAGAGATCAAAAGATGGAAACTGAGTGAATTAGGAATAAGGTAAGCAACTATTTTCTTTGCCAAATTTCTTTCATCTCCTGAAGTTGTCTACCCAATGACGGTGGCTACATATGTTGGATGGTGGAGATTAAACATGTTTCCATCACATTCTCACTTCATTCACTGTCCATCTATAGTGAAGCCTTTCTAGGAGGAATTACTTGGAGAGCAGGAATGTAACGTCAAACTGATTATTTTCACTTCTGATGACAGATCACTTTAACCAATTCTCTCTCCGTAGATGTTAACTAACCCATTGAGCAATTCCAGCATTTTTCTATTTTTTTTAAATTTCTGCCTATCTAGTCCAAGGCATTTAAGTCATTCATATAGTCATTTGAACACAAGTCAATGGGCAAATGGTAGTCCTTACAATCTATCTAGCTGTTATTTGCTGGTTAAACTGTCCGAGCCTCTGGGGAGTCAAGTGCAGTGAAAATCACGGCTATGGCTACAATATTTTTGGCAAAAAATTGCGTTTTCCAGCACCTGCCGCAAAGTTTAGGCAGAGAATAAGAGGAGAGAAAAAAAACGATCTACTTTGCAGAAGAAAGATAATACATCTTCTACAAACACTTCTATATCTATTCACAAGGCTGACCGTGAAACATTTTGGACATCACTGCTCACTCGTACTGACCTTCTGGGCTCAGAGATTTATGGTGCTGTGCGAATGGCCATGACTTTTTTTTCTATATTTTAGGTTCCTTAGAAGAGTTTTATAATCATATAGCACACAAAAGTAATTAACACCACGAAGTGTGTAGATATGTGAAAGAACTTCCCCATTAATTTTATTAGCTCGCTTCCCCCCTCCCCCCATAGCCCTACAATTTCAGTGCCAGTCTACTAGAACTGATACATCGCTTACTTGTCATCTTTTTTAAGAAATACACCCGCATATGGCTGAGCCAAACGCACTTTCCTTCGAAGGAGTTCCATTAATCGTTTGTTTTTGACCTAAAAAAGGAGCGAACACTCATATTATTCTGATATTATTTTTCTTTAAAAACTAAAATCCAAGACCTTAAAATTAAACCCAAAAGGAAAATAATATTTTTAAAATTTTACTGATATAAACTTGAATAATACTTACCAAGACATTAAAAAAAGATAAGTATGTGGATTAGTTTCAACTATAGAGCCATTTGTCACACTCCTTGCTCCACAAAATCAATTTCAGAAGTAATTCCAATGTCTAATTCTCCCATTTCCCTCCAGAAACACTCTCTTCCCTCTCTCCCTCTCTCTCCCTCTCCACCTCGAGCCAGGTGGCAATACATTATTCTGTCTGATTCTCCTCCAGAAGTGATCAAGAGCATTCAGGTCAGGGACACCACACAGATCAAAGATCAAATCAGTATGTTAATACACTGGGTAATATTTACCTGCATAGCTGTCTTGATCTATGATATCTGAGTACAGCATCATCACTGCTCATTTAATCGAGTCAAATCAAGTTATCTGCACGTTCTTGCATTCCCGATTTCTGTGCATTTCCTATTATACAAGCGGCATTTTATACACATCAGCTTCCATTTATTTGCCTCATGGTTTTACCAGAAGGACAGTAATCAGCTTGAAAGCAAACAAGAACTGTTCATTTAAGTACACAGGCTAACCTCTTCTAGCTTTAGGGCAAATAGCAAAGTAAACGGATTATGAAAATCCTTGAATGAGTCATCCAGTCAACAGCAAGTGGGCTGCAGGGAGAATACATTTTCGTATGCAAATGTCCTCAGAATATTTTAATCTGCTAGTACAGCATTTTAACAAAAGGTCTTTCACCCAAATTCAAATTAATTCTGAACATTCAATCAATACAAAGATTCTTGTTGCAATTTCCTGCAAATCCCAACCTTGTATTGCATCAGACTGTCAACATCAGTAACACAGCCAGAAATACTCTAGTCACATGAATGTCTTCAGTTTGTGACTAATAGTAAGATTAAATGAGAAATTACCAGTTCGAAGTTTGATCCTTATTTTATGAGGAGTGACGTTGAGGGATTACGTGAAGAAGCCCCGCCAGGCGCACGCGCGTCATACTTCAAAACAGCGGCGTGAAAACACAGAAACAAATAGCCAAAGTAACATAGTAAGGCTTGAAGAAGACTAGAACTACCAGATGATCTCTTAGTTTATGAGGGTGGGAGCAGAAGGCACGTAATCCCTCAACGTCACTCCTCATAAAATAAGGATCAAACTTCGAACTGGTAAGTTCTCGTTTAATCTTACTATTTTACTTCGGAGTCACGTGAGTGACAAAAAAAAAATTAAGATATCATCTAAATAAGCCATGACAATGTGATTGTGGGCCCTCAAGAGCCCCAGCACAGGTTTTACCAATTTAGTAAATAGCCTAGGTGCTGAACTTAATCCATTAGGCAATGCTTTGTATTGCCATAGCTGTCCCATCCAATTAAATTTCAAGTACCTGCGATAATGAGCATGAATTGGCACCGAATAATAGGCATCTCGCAAATCAATGGTGGCCATATAACAACCCTGTGATACCAGCTGCTTTGCAGTACCGAAGATGTCCATTTTAAAATGCCTATAGAGAACTGAAGAATTTAAGTGAGTGAGGTCCAGAATTACTCTACAACCACCATCCTTTTTAGGTCTGGGAAAGATATTAGACACAAATTGTTGAGGATGATGAATGGCTGTTTCAATCACACCTTTGCGGCATAAATTCTTAATCTCCTTGTTTACCTGTTCAGTCTCTGGAGCAGAAAACACCAACATTTTACTAGGCTTGTGCTGTTGAGGTGGATCTATCCCTGAGATAAACTCATAGAACTGGACACAGTATTTAGTATAAACATATCAGACTTTATACAGCACCATTCATTTTAAAACAATTGTAATCTACCGCCAATAGGAGGTTGCACACCAGAATTATTATCCTGAACACAAAGTCCCTGTACCTCTCCAGTTGGCCTGTAGGGCTGTTGTCTGGCCGTATTGGGGTTGTAGGCAAACTGCCGTAGTGGGTATCCTCGTTGCACCCCTGGTCTCCCCCTGCTGGGCCCAGCACCCGGATCCGACCTTCGGTACATATCCCACGGCTTCCGAATAGACGGTCGAGATATAGTCAGCTTCATTAACCCTATGGTTTTTGCCTCCTCATCAATGTCCCGAATTTGTTTGACTAGATCACTTCCAAAGAGGTGGTCAGGCGTTTGGACATTGGTCGCCTTACAGAGCGCAGCAAACTTCTGATTTAGGGTCGGCCGGATGGCGATTTTTCGAATACAATTGACCTCAAAGAAAGAATTGCACATCATAGCCAACATGTCTTTTTGGAGTTGAGTTATCATGGTCCCTTGGACCATGGTGCCAAATGCAGTAATCGTAGCCGCCACCAGTTTGAGGACGTGTTGGTAACGTACCTCCTGTCCCCTCATAGGAGTCATAGGTGCCCATATTGCTGGGTTCACCGTAGGCACTTTTAGTGACGCACAGTTGACAGAAGTTTTGTATTTATTAGAGGTCTCTTGTATGGCCGATTGCTGGAGCTGGTGAGAGACTAAATAATTAATGTTATTGGCAAGGTACTCCTCCCTTGCCTCACCAGTCCCCTCCGGAATAGCAAAGCTCATTGCTTTGTCCGGGACACCCGGAGCATGGCACTTGTGTTCTGGTGTTTGCATATAAGCAGTGACACCAGACTCAGGATCAGCTGCATCCTGCCCCGCATCTCCCAAGTGATATTGCAGGGAGGCATCCTCCAGTCCTATACCAGGCGCTGGAAGGAAATCCCCTTGGCAGTATTCCATATAGTCCTCTTCATATGGGCCCTGCTGCTCAGCAGACTGGGGAAGCACTGGGGCCTTAGACCCTTGTTTGATCAGAATCTGGAGCATACTCTCCATGTGCTGCATTCTCCCCCACAGTTTTTTATTGCCTGGGGAGAGTCACCATCTTCATCAGACTCGTCTGATAATACTGGCCTGTTTGATTTTCTTTTTGCTTTTCTATGGCTCTCAGCAGGCTCAGGTGAAACGGCACCCGGTATCGGAACCGGAGTTGCCGCGCTTATCTCCCGACCCGATCGAAAGTGCGAGTCACGCTTTGTGCGAACCCTCCGTCCATCTCTCGAACTCCGACTGACTGCTCGAGCCAACTTTACAGAGCTAAATACTTGCAGGCAAAGTTGTTAAAACACTTACCTGCAAAGTTTCTACTTACCGCTGGTGGAGCTGCGCCCTCCAGCCCGTTCAGTGCGACATGCGAGGACGTAATGACGTGCATGCGCCTGGCGGGGCTTCTTCACGTAGTCACTCACGTGACTCCGAAATAAAATCAACAATGACTCCCCAGGGCCTTGCTACCATCTAAAATGCACCCAAGGAGTGAAGTGAAATATTTTCCACCTGCTTGAACACGAGCTTCAACAACATTTGAGAAACTAAATATGTGTAGGAAGGAACTGCAGGTGCTGGTTTAAACCAAAGATAGACAAAATTCTGGAATAACTTAGTGGGACAGGCAGCCGGAGAGAAGGAATAGGTGACGTTTCAGGTCAAGCCTTTTCCAGACTGAATATACCCCCGGGACAAGACAGCCTATTTGATTAGCACCTAATTCACCAATCCATCTCTACCAACCGAACCATATGACCAACTAAACTGTCTTCCAATAATCAATATTCTTGCCAAAACCCTGAAAAGCAAGGGCCACTTCCAATGTCTCAGATGCTCTTTCAGTGAAAGCAAATGCAAATGCTGAAATTCCTTCAATGCACAAGCACAACGACACAGAGAACCTCAGGGATCAGGAACACAGGGAAGTCATGAATAAGTAGCAGGGGGAGTGGACCACTTTACTATGTTCTGCCTCATTCATGGAAGAGTCACATTAGACAATAGACAATAGGTGCAGGAGTAGTCCATTAGGCCCTTCGAGCCAGCACCGCCATTCAATGTGATCATGCCTGATCATCCCCAATCAGACCCTGTTCCTGCCTTCTCCCCATATCTCCTGACTCCGCTATCTAGCTCTCTCTTAAAAGTATCCAGAGAACCGGCTTCCACTGCCTTCTGAGGCAGAATTCCACAGACTCACAACTCTCTGTGAGAAAAAGTGTTTCATCGTCTCTGTTTTAAATGGCATACCCCTTATTCTTAAACTGTGGCCCCTGGTTCTGGACTCTCCCAACATTGGAAACATGTTTTCTGCCTCTAGCATGTCTAAACCCTTAACAATCTTATATGTTTCAAAAAGATCTCCCCTCAGAGTGTACAAGCCCACCCGCTCCATTCTCTCAGCATATGACAGTCCCGCCATCCCGGGAATTAACCTTGCAAACCTGCGCTGCACTCCCTCAATAGCAAGAATGTCCTCCCTCAAATTAGGGGACCAAAACTGCACACAATACTCCAGGTGTGGTCTCACTAGGACCCTGTACAACTGCAGAAGGACATCTTTGCTCCTATACTCAACTCCTCTTGTTATAAAGCCCAACATGCCATTCGCTTTCTTCACTGCCTGCTGTTTCTGCATGCTTACTTTCATAGTCAACTCAGCACCCACCAAACCAGAGCGGATTAAGTTTAAGGTATTGCCCAAGAGCCAATTCCATCTACGACTGTCTGTGATGTTTAACATCCACAACTAGCTTTACAACACTCTCCCAAGCCTCCCTCAACAGTTTCTTCTAAACCAAAATCGTCTCTCAGAAGCATAAGAACTGAAGGGTCTGAATAAGGGTCTCGACCCATAATCAGAATCTCCCAAAGTTGTGTGTCTGTTCATTACTCCCCTAAGCAATATGCATGCCAATTGTGCTTTGTTCTAATTCCTACTCCCAGGGGATGAAGGGGGTCGATATATAAGGAGTGGTTGAAAAAGGGTCTCGACCTGAAACGTCACCCATTCCTTCTCTCCAGAGATGTTGCCTTCCCCGCTGAGTTGAGTCTATCTAAGAACAACAGGCTCATGGTTTTACCATCACTTCCATGTGATAATCTATAGTCTTTCTGACTCGAAAGCACGCAACAAAAGATTTTCACTGTACCTCGATACACATGACTATAAACTAAACTGAGATAAACTATATTGAAACAAATGGTGTACTGTGATTCCTTCATTTGTACCGTCCAAATCCTAGAAATTACTATTTCATTGAACTGCTAGATACCATCACCTGAGGTATAAGAGAGTTGCACTAACTGCTCAAGGGGAATGACAGGTAAACATCAAAATGCTCACCTTACTAAATAAATCTACAGGCGTTTGGCAGCAATTACATTTGCCTGTTAACTACAAAACCGATTGCAATTAACAGACCGTACATCAAGAACTTATAAAATTGATATGGAATTACACATGGCCTTAAGTTCACACAATATAAATCTTCACACCTACCTCCAATTACACCACGGAGCACAAGACGTTTCAAAATAACCCATAGCACACGTCTAAGTGATTCCAGTTAGATCGATCCAAGGAAGTCTCACGTGTAATCTCAGATACCGCCCATCCACCCCAATAGGTCTAGATTCTGCTATAAACGTTCTAAACAGAATGCTTGTATTTCTGGAGTATGAAGGGTCTTGACACATAACGTCACCCATTCCTTCTCTCCAGATATGCTGCCTGTCCCACTGAGTATTTTTTGAGTATGTGTGTATGTGGATATGGGTATGTTGTGAGTATATACACACACTGAGTTTTTCTTTTCTCTCTCTCGTTTGTCATTTCATACTATGTTTGCATATTCTGTTGTGTTGCAACAAGTAAGAATTTCATTGTTCTATGGGGCATATGCCAATAAAACATGCTTGACCCTTGAGATACACCAGCTTGTATTTCGTAAACGCGTGCTACTTTATTCTGAATAGCCCGCCACCGGTTTCTTACCTCAATAATTTTAATGAATCTGGGAAACACGGGATTCCTGCTGACTGCGATCAAGGGGACGTTAGGGAAAACATCGGGCACGATCATAGGAGAAAGCGCTGTCATGGTAGGGGCCATGCCCGTGGCCCCTTCCCCACCATCTCCAGCTCCGCCTTCCACACCATCGTCCCCAGAGTGAACCGAGTCACCGCCGTTCTTCTCACTGAAGTCCTGGAAGGTTCTCGTCTGTTGGAACCGAGTAGGAGGGGGGTTACCCTTGCCGCGGGCCGCGCTGGTCGCCCTGGTTACCGTCCAGCACCCAGTGCAGCCCAGTAAACGCTCGGCCGCAACTGAATGCAACCGCCTGGTTAAACAAGTAGCAGCCGCCCCGGGCTTGTTCCCAACTGGAGCATGGTTGGGGACTGCCACGAAAGGGCGATATCGAAACCTAACGGCTCGACCGCACAAGCGACTGAAGGAGCCGAGCCGCATGTACGCTGCCATCTTGGAAGCCCATTCAACCCCCACAATGCGTTGCGGCAACATAACCAGCGGCACTTCCGGAGAGCGCCACGAACCAATCAGGGTTGACCAGTGTAGTCTTCTTGAATGAATACCGAATGAATGAATGGATACTGGTCTGGTGAGAAGGATGGGTGAGGGTTTCTGGCACATTGGCACACCATTTTATAAATAGGACTACAAATATTGGAAAATGCAGACATATTCGCCAGAAGATGGACACAAAATGCTGGAGTAACAAGAGGGACAGGCAGCATCTCTGGAGAAGGAATTTGTGTCGTTTCGTGTCAAGACCCTTCTTCAGACTCTTGAATGGACCTCTCATATGCAAAGGATGAATTCCTGGTCTTCCAATCAACATTGCTCTTGCACCTTTTTAAAAAAAATCTGCACTTTATCTGTAGTTGTAACCAATTTCCCTCCGGGGATAAATAAAGTTCTGTCGTATCGTAACACTATATTCAGAAGAAGTGTCTCGACCCGAAACGTCACCCATTCCTTCTCCAGGGATACTGCCTGTCCCACTGCGTTACAACTGCATTTTGTGTCTATGGTGTAAATCAGCATCTGCTGTTCCTTCCTAGACATGTTCTGCAGATCAGGCAGTATCTGGGGAGAATATAAGGTTCCAGATTTATAATTTTCCAGGTTTAAAAAGCTGGAGTAACTCAGCGGGACAGGCAGCATCTCTGGAAAGAATGGATGGCATTTTGGGTCGTGACCCTTCTTCAGACTTCTCCAGGTTTATAATTGTCACAAACACAAAGATACTGTGAAAAACTTTGTTTTGCGTGTTATACATTCAAGTCATACCATGTGTGAGCAGAGGAGGGAAGTTTTCATGAAATAATTCCAGAGTTATGGTTCATGGTAACTGGAGGGTACAAGGAGAAACTATGTTATATTTCAAAAAAGACATGCTGTATTGGGAAATATGTCATAGGTAGAACCTAATTGGCCTCAGCAGGTAGATTTTGTCCATTGGTTCTCAGAGTACATTAATTGTGAAGGCAGTATTGATTAATTTTGAAGACCAGGGTGAGCTGACAGTGTTCACGGCCGACCGTTAAGACCTAGCCAGGATTTTATCACACCTTTGTATAGCAGTGCTCTGCTCAAGACCGCAAGAAATTGCAGTGGGTTGTGAACGCCATTGGAAAGCAGCCAATATAATCAAGGAATAGTATAAAAACAAAAGATGAAGCATACAAATTAACCAGAAAAAGCAGCCTACCAGAGGACTGGGAGAAATTCAGAGTTCAGCAGAGGACAAAGGGCTTAATTAGGAAAGGGAAAATAGATTATGAAAGAAAACTGGCAGGGAACATAAAATTGACTGCAAAAGTTTTTTTAGATATGTGAAGAGAAAGAGATTAGTTAAAACAAATGTAGGTCCCTTGCAGTCAGAAACAGGTGAATTGATCATGGGGAACAAGGACATGGCAGACCAATTGAATAACTACTTTGGTTCTGTCTTCACTAAGGAAGACATAAATAATCTGCCGTAAATAGCAGGGGACCGGGGGTCAAATAAGGTGGAGGAACTGAGTGAAATCCAGGTTAGCCGGGAAGTGGTGTTGGGTTAATTGAATGGATTAAAGGCCAATAAATCCCCAGGGCCAGATAGTCTGCATCCCAGAGTACTCAAGGAAGTAGCCGCAGAAATAGTGGATGCATTAGTGATAATTTTTCAAAACTCCTTAGATTCTGGAGTAGTTCCTGAGGATTGGAGGGTAGCTAATGTAACCACACTTTTTAAAAAAGGAGGGAGAGAGAAAACGGGGAATTACAGACCAGTTAGTCTAACATCGGTAGTTGGGAAACTGCTAGAGTCAGTTATTAAATATGGGATAGCAGTACATTTGGAAAGTGGTGAAATCATTAGACAAAGTCAGCATGGATTTACAATAGGTAAATCATGTCTGCTGAATCTTATAGAATTTTTCGAGGATGTAACTAGCAGAGTGGATAAGGGAGAACCAGTGGATGTGTTATATATATTCAGAAGGCTTTCGACAAGGTCCCACATAAGAGATTAGTATACAAACTTAAAGCACACGGTATTGGGGGTTCAGTATTGATGTGGATAGAGAACTGGCTGGCAGACAGGAAGCAAAGGGTAGGAGTAAACGGGTCCTTTTCAGAATGGCAGGCAGTGACTAGTGGGGTACCGCAAGGCTCAGTGCTGGGACCCCAGCTATTTACAATATATATTAATGATTTGGACGAGGGAATTGAATGCAACATCTCCAAGTTTGCGGATGACACTAAGCTGGGGGGTAGTGTTAGGTGTGAGGAGGATGCTAGGAGGCTGCAAGGTGACTTGGATAGGCAGGGTGAGTGGGCAAATGCATGGCAGATGCAGTATAATGTGGATAAATGTGAGGTTATCCACTTTGGTGGCAAAAACAGGAGGGTAGACTATTATCTTAATGGTGGCAAATTAGGAAAATGGGAGATGCAACGAGACCTGGGTGTCATGGTACACCAATCATTGAAAGTAGGCATGCAGGTGCAGCAGGCAGTGAAGAAAGCAAATGGTATGTTAGCATTCATAGCAAAAGGATTTGAGTATAGGAGCAGGGAAGTTCTACTGCAGTTGTACAGGGTTTTGGTGAGACCACACCTGGAGTATTATGTACAGTTTTGGTCTCCAAATCTGAGAAAAGACATTCTTGCCATAGAAGGGGTACAGAGAAGGTTCACCAGACTGATTCCTGGGATGTCAGGACTTTCATATGATGAAAGACTGGATAGACTTGGCTTGTACTCGCTAGAAATTAGAAGACTGAGGGGGGATCTTATAGAAACTTACAAAATTCTTAAGGGGTTGGATAGGCTAGATGCAGGAAGATTGTTCCCGATGTTGGAGAGGTCCAGAACAAGGGGTCTCAGTCTAAGGATAAGGGGGAATTCCTTTAGGACCAAGATGAGGAAAAATTTTTCACACAGAGTGGTGAGTCTCTGGAATTATCTGCCACAGAAGGTAGTTGAGGCCAGTTCATTGGCTATATTTAAGAGGGAGTTAGATGTGGCCCTTGTGGCTAAAAGGATCAGGGGGTATGGAGAGAAGGCAGGTACAGGATACTGAGTTGGATGATCAGCCATGATCATATTGAATGGCGGTGCCGGCTCGAAGAGCCGAATGGCCTACTCCTGCACCTATTTTCTATGTTTCTAGGACTGCTCACATCCTGTCATTCTCTCCTTTCTCCCATCAGGCAGCAACTTGAAATGAGGTACCATCAGGTTCAAAAACACTATATTTCCTGCTGTCATTAGACTCTTGAACGGACCTCCCAGATACTAAGGATGGATTCCTGATCTCCCAAACCACCTTGTTCTGCCCTTGTATCATTTTTTTTTTTAAATCTGCACTTTCTCTGTAGTTGTAACTCTATATTGGTTTTTTTTTTGTACTTCCTGATTTTTTCTGATGTGGAATGATTTGCTTGAATAGCGCGCAAAATAGTTTTTCCAAGTATCTCAGTACACATGACAATAATGAACCAATAAATCCTTGCACCTCTCTCTTTCTCTTTTGTGCGGAGCCTTGAGATTTAGTATGATTTGCTTCTGTATTTGTGAGTTTTGAGATGACCATCTCTTTCAATAGAACCCTTTCCCCTATCGCTCCATCTCCTTCCCCATCTCATGCTCTCATCCCACTTCCTACACATATTCCCTTCCTCAAACTCTCCCCTTCTCCTCCACCATCCTGTTACTACTTACCTGCTCCACTTATTCCGCTCCATCCTACCTTCCTTCTTCCCACTTCCTCCATCCTTCCAGTCTCCATTCCCTCTGCCCCATTCCCTCCTCTCCCACAAACTCCACTATCCTTTATCCCCACTCCATTGCTCTTCTCCTCCGCCCACACCGTGCCCCCATTTCTCCGTCCATTCACCTCTAGCCACCTTCTAGACTCCTTCATCTCCATCTTCCATCCCTTCTTCTCAGTCAACCTCGACTGCACTTGTAAAACTACTCAGCTCCTCTGTCCATCCCATCCCTCCCTCTACCTCAAACCTCACTCCACTCCAGCTGTGCCCCTTCCTCTTCCCCATCCACTATCTACACTTCATCTACCACCACCTCAGCCCTCTCTCCATCACCCCTCCCCCAACCCTACCAGCCCCGCCCCTACCCTCCCTCTGATCTTATCCCTATGACCTCTCTCTCCCCCTCATCTCACTCCAAACTTACCCTTCATTTGACCTCACCGCTTAACCATATCCTCCCTCTAATCTCACTCCGTAACCCTACCCTCCCTCTTACCTCATCCTTAACACTATTCTCCCTCTATCCTCACTCCCTACTCTCCCTCTAACCTCACTCACTATCCACACTTTCCCTTTAACCTCATCCCTTATCTTCCTTCTAACCTCAATCCCTATCTCTACCCTCCCTATAAGATCACTCCATACCTCTACTCTCCCTCTGCCTCACCCCTTAACTCCTATCTTCCCTCTAACCTCACTCCCTAACCCTATCCTCCCCCCTCCCTTCTAATCTCCCTCTACCCTGCATATATAGAGGGTACCCTACCTGCATATCTCCCTCTTCCCTCCATACCCCTCCTACCCTCTCCCTCACCCTCACCCTCACGCGCGCGCCCCGTTTGCGCGCCAGGCCCGTGCGGTTTTGACGGTTGGGAGCAGCGGGCGACCAACAACACTCTCCAATTTGGATGAGTGAAGTAATCGCGACGGTTTCTCAATCCCCGTGGCGGTTACTCTTCTAAACGTGCCAGCGAGTGAGGTTAATGCAGTCCTGACAAGTAGGGTGGCGCAGGGTGTCCGATCAATAGTTTACCGTTCGAAAACTGTTTTGAGACACGAGTATGGCCTTAATAACGCTTCTCATTTTAGCTCAGATGCTCCATTTCCTTCCCGGAAAACGCATTTCCTTCCAAGACCACGTGTGTAGGTAGGGAAAAGTCATATTTCTTCCCCCTTTATGTTTAAGAGATTTAGTTACATAGTGTATTCAATTTCACTTGGTTTATAACCTGCCTGGATTTACAATGAACCCCTTACGTACTTGCCTCAAATGAAAACACAGTTTCGTTTTAATTTTTTGGCAAGTGTACCGAGGTACAGTGAAAAGCTTTTTTGTTGCGTGCTACGCAGTCAGTGGAATGATAAGGGGTATAAAGGTTAGTGCAAGATAAGGTCCAAAAAAGTCCGATTAAAGATTGATCGATTTCAGATCGAAAGCTGATTTACACTGGGGTATCGGGATCGGTGCCCTTCTGGCCACTGATTTCATATCGAAATCTGACTTTATTTAATTATAGATTAAGACCAAAACCTTTGAGTTTATTTATTTTGTTTTCAATCAGGTTGCTCTTTGTACAACTGGATATCAGTGCCAATTAGGTCTTTATCTCACTCGTTATTCTTTTTAAGATCAAGAGTTCAAGAGAGTTTATTGTCATGTGTCCCAGATAGGACAATTAAATTCTTGCTTTGCTTCAGCACAACAGAATATAGAATGCATGATGGTGTTGGTATCCCCGCTGCTTCCTGCTGTTCTACCCCTCTGTTCTGATCTTTTGGGTAAATCGGCATGTTATATCAATGTCATATGAGACAAGTAACTGTCATTTAGGATGGAGGATGTACTAAGCGATATAACTGTTGATACACCTGTTTATTCAACTCCCCCAAGGAACATGGATGCTAATTGTGCTTTGTTCCAATTCCCATTCCCAGGGGATGAAGGGGGTGGATATATAAGGAGTGGTTGAAGAATGGTCTTGACCCGAACGTCACCCATTCCTTCTCTCCTGCTGAGTTATTCCAGCATTCTGCGCCTATCTACATTGTCAGGTCTGCCTGACAGAAATGTGAAATGCACTTTGAATGACAATAGATTAGTATACCATCTGTTTGACTCGCTGAAAGTTCCTTTGGTATTAGTGGGCATGGTGTTCAGGAAATCAACTCAACCTCCATTTCTGCATCACACCCAACTATCAACCCTTATTTGCCACTTCTTTGATCTTGAATCCCTCAAGTTCTTTCCCATTGTTTACGCACCCAAACCTTTTTCTCCCTCCTTTCTCTCTCTATTTCCCCCTTTCCCTCTCCCCTTACCCAGTCATCCTTTTCACTGCTTCCACACTCAAACCCTAATAGTCCAGTTGCTAACTGCTCATCTTCATTGTGTTTCCCTTCTCAATCTCCTGCTGTCCTTTTCCATTCCATTTCCACATATTTATTCAATTATTCAAAATTAACCCATTTAAAAATGAGCTGACAATCATTTCAATTAAACTATCAAATAAAGCAAGACACATAGTTACCAATTAACAGCAGATTTTCAACTGCTTGAATATTCACAAAATATATATTATTTTGTTTTGTGTATTGTTGACAGAAATGCCAAATAGAAAGTGATATTTCTCTGGTTGTATAGGGCATCAAAATAATTAATTATTTCTCCAAAGGTGATAAACTATATTGGTTTGGATTGTCAAATCCATAGTTGTTAAATTGTTATTGATTTATGTGCTTTCTTAATAGTGAATTGAAACTCATTTATTCTCTAAACCTTGAATTACGTCCATTGAAAGATGATTATGTAAGTAAATTTACTAAGATTTGTTACTAAGCAAGTTTTAAGATGCAGTGAAAGAGGAAGGGGAAGAGAGAACAAAACGGAGTGCCTGTGGTAGGGCAGCAGGTAGGATCTAAATGGCTTAATTAACGATAATACCTCATGAAAGGAAGCAATAATAAGGGAATGAAAGGTAATTGGGAGGAGGAATGGTACAATAATAACATAGATGAAGATACTTTGGTGCTGATATCACTTTAGGATTCCTATAAAGTCACCACAAGTGCTTACAGCAACAGTCCTATCATTTAGTTATGCAGTCATACAATGACATATTGAATGTATATACCAGTGCATCATAATTTATAGGCCATAGTCATTGAAAGGAACAAGAGAATGGTCTTATGCTAAACATCACTATTTATTTAAAATATTTGCTATGTGAATGGATTAGTAATCCAAGACCGGAACTAATGATCCCAAAACATGACTTTGAATCACATGATGAGGACTTGGGATATTTAATAAACCTGTAACAACAACAAAATAATATTGAATTTGCAACGACAGACTGTTGTATAAACATATTTGGTTTGCTTGCGACCTTGAAGGAAGGAAGACCCCCCCATCTAATCTGACCCATCATATTGTGGCTGACTTTTAACTGTAATCCCACTGATCACCACTGACAGTCCCTCCACAGCTAATGACTCGACGCTTGTCAATGTGTAGGAAGGAACTGCAGATGCTGGTTTAAACCGAAGATAGACACAAAAAGCCGGAGTAACTCAGCGGGTCAGGCAGCATCTATGGAGACTAGGAAGAGGTGATGTTTCTTCAGACTGAAGAAGGGTCTCGACACAAAACATCACCTATTCCGTTTCTCCAGAGATGCTGCCCGACCCGCTGAGTTACTCCAGCTTTTTGTGTCCATATTCTTCAGTGTTGAGCATCACCAGAAATGAGTATGGAGAATAATAAGGACTAAACCTACTTCTAAAGGATATATTTTACTGGCATTATCAAGAGTGTCTCGATAGCACCATCTCTTAACAAAGCTGGCTTAATCCTGAAGGACACAACTTTCATCTGTGTCTGCTGCAGGAAGTGAGGAAACCAACAAAGTGGATTAATGAGAATAATCTGTCAACTGTGAAGACGTCTACTGTGAATTTCTCGCAAATTTCTGTTTTAATTTTAGATCTCCAGTACCTATAGCTTTTAGATATATGTGCACACAATTCCTTGGTTGTGGATCGTTTTTTTAAATAACATCAGCAGCACGAGAATTATATTCCACCACAATATGATCGGTGATACTGCTACAAGCAAGATTTTTCGTTGTGTCTGTAAGAGTCAAGAGAGTTTTATTGGCATGTGTCCCAGATAGGACAATGAAATTCTTACTTGCTGCAGCACAACAGAATATGTAAACATAATACAAAACGGAAGATAAAAGTTCAGTACGCCAATAGACCATGTATACACAATAAATAAACAGATATAGTGCAATAATAATAGACTGTTATTGTTCTGAGCCTATTTGATGTCATGTCTAGTAGCCTGATGGTTGTGGGGAAGAAGCTGTTCCTGAACCTGGATGTTACAGATTTCAGGCTCCTGTACCTTCTTCCCGATGGCAACGGTGAAATGAGTGTGTGACCAGGATGGTGTGGGTCTTTGATGATGTTGGCAGCCTTTTTGAGGCAGTGACTGCGATAGAGCCCTTCGATGGTGGGGAGGTCAGAGCCGGTGATGAACAAGGCAGTGGTCACAACCTTCTGCTGTCTTTTCCGCTCTTGAACATTCAAGTTGCTGAACCAGACCACGATGCAACCAGTCAGTATGCTCTCTACTGTGCACCTGTAAAAGTTCGAGAGAATCCTCCTTGACATACTGACTCCCCGTAATCTACGTAATCTTCTCAGGAAGTAGAGGCGCTGATGTGCTGTCTTTATAATTGATTCAGTGTGCTGGGACCAGGAAAGATCTTTGGAAATATGCACGCCCAGGAATTTGAGGTTTTTAACCCTTTCCACCAACGTCCCGTTGATATAAACGGGATTGTGGATCCCTATCCTTCCCCTTCTAAAGTCCACAATCATTTCCTTGGTTTTACTGGTGTTGAGAGCCAGGTTGTTGTGCTGACACTATTCGGTCAATCTCACTTCTATACTCTGACTCATCACCATCTGTGATTCGTCCCACAACTGTGGTGTCGTCGGCGAACTTGATGATGGAGTTCGCACTATGTCCGGCGTCATGAGTATACAGCATCGCTGAGCACGCAGCCTTGAGGGCTCCCGTGCTGATTGGTTATAGAGGATGACATATTTACACCAATACGCACAGACTGTGGTCTGTGGATGAGGAAGTCGAGAATCCAATTGCAGAGGGATGCGCAGAGACCCAGGTCCGTGATCTTGGTAACCAGCTTGGAGGGGATGATGGTATTAAACGCCAAGCTGTAGTCTATGAACAACAGCCTGACGTATGAGTTTTTGTTGTCCAAGTGGTCCATAGCTGAATGGAGAGCCAGTGAGATCGCATCCATCGTTGACCTATTGTGGCGGTAAGCGAACTGCAGTGGGTCGAGGTTCTTGTCGAGGTAGGAGTTGATATGCACCATAATCAACCTCTCAAAGCACTTCATCACCACATACGTTAGTGCCACTAGCCGATAGTCATTGAGGCACGTCACCTTGCTCTTCTTGGGCACCGGTATTATTGATGCCCTTTTAATGAAGGTGGGAACCTCAGACCTCAGAATTGAGAGGTTGAAAATGTCCACAAAAACTCCAGCCAGTTGGTCTGCACAGGTTTTGAGAACACGACCGGGTATACCATCAGGTCCAGGCGCTTTCAAAGTGTTCACCCCTCTGAAGGATCTTCTGAGTCGGCCTCTGTGACAGTGACTGAAATACCATCATGGCGAATGGGGGCTCGGGAAGGCACATCAGTTTTCTCCTGTCAAAGCGTGCGTTGAACGCGTTGAACTCAACAGGGAGTGATGCTTCGCGGTCGTTTGAGCTGCCTCCTGACTTCGCCTTGTACGAGGTGATGGCATTCAAGCCCTGCCACAGTTGCTGAACTTCCGCCTCATCCTCCAGCTTAGAGCAGGTCCCTTTTGACCTTTTTGATGGCCTTACCAAGGTCATATCTGGACTTCTTATAGACCTCTGCATCGCCAGACGGCACCTAACTGTATTAGTGCATATGACAATAAACTCTACTTGATTTTACTGCTGATTGTCCAATGTTTAAGATAATGAAGCTCCATCAATGCATGGAGCCTATAATCTGTGGATCTGTGTATTGATACTTGGACAAAAGACAGATGCGACATGATAAATGGCAAGAAACAATTGTGCCTCATAAGTACCAGGTAATGAGTATTTCCATTCCATGTTACTGTTGCCAGCTCTCCCACCATCAATGACCAGCAGCTCATTTGAAGCAACCAGATAATACTGATCAAGGTTGGGCATTCCAGATTTAATAAATTTCAATCCTTTTTGAAAATGTAAATAATTTTTTTACATTTAAGTAAATAAAACACCATCTTTTTACGTTTAGAGTATAAATGCTGACCTACATCCTATGTTCTAAATATATTTATCCTTTAAATATCCTTTAAAGCTATTGTTAAGGTGACTTTAAACTATTCATCTAGAATGGACAAATTTTATTGGAGACATCTCACTTTGTTAACAATTTTTATGTGGTTAATGTTATGAAAAATCATTGCAACTCTGCTTTTGAGCTATGTTTAAGTGGTCTGTAGGCTTTCTCGATTTTAAAGATGCATCCTGATGACGCAGAGTAATAAATGCTGGATTAATTTAGGTCACTGTTTGCTGCTTTGCTTCCGAGCATTAAATTGAGGACTAATTTCTAATTTTGCATTAAAATTTATATTTTGCTTATGCTTACCTAGTACATTGCTTGCATATTTTACTGGATTTGCAGCCTAACATTCTTTGTCTCTGTGCTATATACTGAGCATGTATGGATTACTAAGCCATAAAAATATACCTAAAATTAAACATTTTTATGATCTAAAATATCCAAACTAAAATTATGACATTATTACTGATGATATTTTGATAGTTTGCATAATATTGGTGTTGTTATACATTCAGTGTATTTTACTTTTGAACAGGCTTTGTTAGAAGTTGCACCTAAATATCAACAGTTAGTTGCTCATCCTTGTGACCGAAATATCGCACTATTTATAAGGTAAGAACATATTTTGAAGTATCAAAGTCAGAATTTGACTTTATGCTATGGCATTAAACAGTTAAAGCAAATATTCATTTTCATAAACTAAGTAGTTTGCTATCAAACAAGATTAGATAAATTGAATCGTTTACATAGATATTCTTAAGTGAGTTCATCTTTCTTACTCCTTTTTTATAAATGCTTGCCCTATTTTTTCAAACTCTCTTTGCCTTCAGGAGATTGGATTCATTTTTTAACACTCCTGTCTCTCACCCCTTTTTAACAACAATTGTTTTGTTTCTGCTCTTATTGTATTCCTCTTGAGGCATTCAGCATCTGTATTTATATTGACCAAATATGAGTCTATTGAGCAAAACATAAGCTTTGGGTAGTACTAGATATGGTTTGCCTAATATTGGATCTTTTTCACACCAGTAAAATCCACTTGATATTCAGGGTCATTCCCAGGATGTAGCGATCGAAGTGCTCAGTGCTGTATGGCAATTTCCTGCTCCGAATATCCGCGCTTCTCTAGAGGCTCACCTCACAATTCCCTAAGCTCTTCATACCTTGCCAAAGTATTCATAATATGGCAGCACTTCAATTAATGTTGCTGCCTCATAGCTCCACTGTCCTCAGTCCTATTTTGGCTTCTTGTGCTCTGGGTACGGCATTTGCTTGTTCCCTTTGCGACTGTGTGGGGTTTTTTTGCATGCCCTGGTTTTCTCCCAAATCTCAAAGATATGCTGCTAAATTAACCTAAATTAACTATCCCTTAGTGTAGGCCAGCAGCAAAATAATTAAAGTGGAATTGATGGTCATATGTGACAGTGAATAAATTGCGGGGATATGGGACACGAAGCAGATGGAGTATTGGGCAGTTGGGATTGCACCACTTGTAGCAGGCATACCAGTGGGCTGATGACATCCTTCAGAGTCTTAAAAATATGTTTATGTCAAGGGCTTACTTTGGGTCAATGTCATATTTCCTGAGAGCTCATACAACTCCATTTGGTCAACTCCAAGTTCTATCCCTCAGGGGTAAAGCTGTCCTTGAATTCTATCCATCAGTGGTAGAGGTGTTCCTGCCAGACATCTTCATGGACAGCTCTAACCCTGATGGAGTGCATTTGGGAGATAGGGACCACCGGATATTTTTATACCTGCCGTTTTCTTGGCACCTCCGTGAGTGTCTCTGCAATAATTAATAGTCCAAGATATGCAATGGGCTATTCATGATAAAGGCTCCTAACAATGATGGAATTGAACTCTTTATCCATAATATAGTAATCTTATTATGCTCTTTTCACACAATCCCGGTCAAGGAATTACTGCTGATTGCACTTTGGATGTGCTCATGCAACTTTTAAGTCTGCACAAAAATAAAGCCTCAAAGTAGGAGTAGTGTGGAATGGATACTGCATCTAATTATGTTACCTTATTTATATCCTTCAACATTTCATCGAACCACATATGGGGTATCATCAAATGAGAAGAATTTTGTGAGAAGAATATACTAGGCATTGGATGTTAATTGACTACACTAAAGCACAGATTTTGGAACAGTCTTAGTTATTTCACATTTATTACTGAAGGATAATGATATATTCATTATTTGGAAAGCATTCTTATGTAGCTAGATGTAATCCACTATGATCTAGTGGCATTTGAACTAATATGCTTGCCATTAACAATGTTTTGCAGTTGTACAGGGCCCTAGTGAGACCACACCTGGAGTATCGTGTGCAGTTAAATTCTTGCTATTGAGGGAGTGCAGCGTAGGTTTACAAGGTTAATTCCCAGGATGGCGGGACTGTCATATGCTGAGAGAATGGGGCAGCTGGGCTTGTACACTCTGGAGTTTAGAAGGATGAGAGGGGATCTCATTGAAACATATAAGATTGTTAAGGGTTTGGACACGCTAGAAGCAGGAAACATGTTCCCGATGTTAGGGGAGTCCAGAACCAGGGGCCACAGTTTAAGAATAAGGAGTAAGCCATTTAGAACAGAGACGAGGAAACACTTTTTCTCACAGAGAGTGGTGAGTCTGTGGAATTCTCTGCCAGTTCTCTTCTTAAGAGAGAGCTAGATAGGGCTCTTGAAGATTACGGAGTCAGGGGATATAGGGAGAAGGCAGGAACAGGATACTGATTGTGGATGATCAGCCATGATCACATTGAATGGTGGTGCTGGTTTGAAGGGCCGCATGGCCTACTCCTTCACCTATTGTCTATTGCCTATTGTTAGTACCTGGTGGGTCACCATATTGGAGCAATGTCAACAGCCATAAGGCTAGAATAATTTTGCTGTACACAACGTAAGAACGTATGGGTCTGATAAGAAAAGGAGCAGAAATATTACTTATTGTGAATATTCTTGATTTCTTAATTGATTGATAAATAATACAAACCATCAATGGAAACATTACATTTTTAACTTGTACACTTATAGCAATTATAACTCCATCCTATGTATAGAAGTTTCAGCCTAAATAGGGGAGATCAAAGATCGACTAAATATCACCTCAAAAACGTAGCAAGACTAAGAGGACTCATGTCAGCTCAAGACTTAGAAAAACTTGTACATGCCTTTATTACTAGTAGGCTAGATTATTGTAACAGTCTCCTTGCAGGTCTTCCGAAAAAAACTGTCAGGCAGCTACAGCTAGTTCAGAACGCTGTTGCTAGAGTTCTAACAAAGACCAAAACATTTAAACACATTACACAAATTCTTAAATCCTTACATTGGCTCCCTGTATGTCAGAGAATTGATTTTAAAATCTTGCTGCTCACCTATGAATCACTACATGGTTTAGGGCCAAAGTATATCACTGACATGCTTACACAATATAAGTCTTCTAGACCACTAAGATCTTCAGAGACCAATCTGTTAGTGATTCCCAGAGTAAATACAAAACATGGGAAAGCAGGATTTACAGTATTCATACCCCTTGAACTTTTCCACATTTTGTCACGTTAAAACCACAAACGTAAATGTATTTTATTGGGATTTTATGAGACAGACCAACACAAAGTGGCGCATAATTGTGAAGTGGAAGGAAAATTATACATTGTTTTCAAATTTTTTTACAAATAAAAAACTGAAAAGTGTGGCGTGCAAAATTATTCAACCCCCTTTACTCTGATACCCCTAAATAAAATCCAGTGCAACCAATTGCCTTCAGAAGTCACCTAATTAGTAAATAGAGTCCACTTGTGTGTAATCTAATCTCAGTATAAATACAGCTGTTCTGTGAAGGCCTCAGAGGTTTGTTAGAGAACATTAGTGAACAAACAATGTTCCTTCGGCACCATGAAGCCCAAGGAACACACCAGACAGGTCAGGGATAAAGTTGTGGAGATGTTTAAAGCAGGGTTAGGTTATAAAAAAATATCACAAGCTTTGAACTTCTCACGGAGCACTGTTCAATCCATCATCCAAAAATGGAAAGAGTATGGCACAACTGCAAACCTACCAAGACATGGCTGTCTGCCTAAACTGACAGGCTGGGCAAGGAGAGCATTGATCAGAGAAGCAGCCAAGAGGCCCATGGTAACTCTGGGGAAGCTGCAGAGATCCACAGCTCAGGTGGGAGAATCTGTCCACAGGACAACTATTTGTCATGCACTCCACAAATTGGGCCTTTATGGAAGAGTGGCAAGAAGAAAGCCATTGTTGAAACAAAGCCATAAGAAGTCTCGTTTGCAGTTTGCCACAAGCCATGTGGGGGACACAGCAAACATGTGGAGGAAGGTGCTCTGGTCTGATGAGACCAAAATTGAAGTTTTTGACCTAAATGCAAAATGCTATGTGTGGCAGAAAACTAACTGCACATCACCCTGAACACACCATCCCCACTGTGAAACATGGTGGTGGCAGCATCATGCTGTGGGGATGCTTTTCTTCAGCAGGGACAGGGAAGCTGGTCAGAGTTCTTGGGAAGATGGATGGCGCCAAATACTGGGCAATCTTGGAAGAAAACCTGTTAGAGTCTGCAAAAGACTTGGGACTGGGGTGGAGGTTCATCTTCCAGCAGGACAACTACCCTAAACATACAGCCAGAGCTACAATGGAATGGTTTAGATCAAAGCATATTCATGTGTTAGAATGGCCCAGTCAAAGTCCAGACCTAAATCCAATTGAGAATCTCTGGCAAGACTTGAAAATTGCTGTTCACAGACGCTCTCCATCCAATCTGACTTAGCTTGAGCTATTTTGCAAAGAACAATGGGCAAAAATGTCAGTCTCTAGATGTGCAAAGCTGGTAGAGACATACCCCAAAAGACTTGTAGCTGTAATTGCAGCGAAAGGAGTTCTACAAAGTATTGACTCAGGGGGGCTGAATACTTTTGCACGCCACACTTTTCAGTTTTTTTATTTGTAATAAAATTTGGAAACCATGTATAATTTTCCTTCCACTTCACAATTATGCACCACTTTGTGTTGGTATATCACATAAATTCCCAATAAAATACATTTATGTTTGTGGTTGTAACGTGACAAAATTTGGAAAAGTTCAAGAGGTATGAATACTTTTGCAAGCCACTGTAGTTACTATGCATCAAATAGCTGGAATAAACTTCCTGAAGATTTAAGACTTGCCCCAACTTTGACCACTTTTAAAACAAGACTGAAAACTTTATAAATTAATACACTCCGATCAAACTGGCTTTATTCCAAAACGTTATTCATAATATAATCTGAGATGATTATTCAACATTATATACTCAAATCGAATAGCTAATGAACTTAGCAGTCATCTCACTAGACACTGAGAAAGCATTCAATCAAATTGAATGGCCCTATTTATTTTCGGTGATGGAAACATTTCAATTAGGTGACAAGTTTTGTACATGGGTTAAGCTTTTATATACCAATCCAACAGCCAGAATAATGACAAATCAAATGTTATCAAAAAAAAAAGATTTATCTAAAGGTTGTAGACAAGGATGCCCGTTATCACCGTTACTATTCGCCCTTGTTATAGAACCACTAGCAGAAAGAAGTCGAGCTCATCCAGAAATATATGGGTATAATACTAAAAATACAGTTAATAAAATTTCTCTATATGCAGATGATGTATTACTATAACAAATCCAGAAATTAGTATCCCTAACCTGTTAAATCTTATAACTCAATTTGGTTTATTCTCGGGATAGAGAATCAATTGGAATAAGAGTGAGATTATGCCAATAATGGAACCTAATTTATATATATTGCAACAATCACCTTTTAAAATAGTAAATGAAAAATGTAAATACTTAGGAATCTATGTGACCAAGAAATATACTTCTTTATTTAAATCAAATTTCGTGCCTTTACTTAATAAATTGCATAAGAATATTCAATATTGGAAAACGCTTCCCATTTCATTGCTCGGTAAAATTAATGCAATTAAAATGATTTTCCTTCCTCAACTTCTATACCTCTTCCAATCAATTCCAATATACCTCCCTAAAAATGTCTTTAAAAAAATTGACTCTATTGTAACAAGTTTTATTTCGAATTATAAGAATCACAGAATAAGTAAAAAACACTTATGTAAATCTAAGACGAATGGAGGATTAGTCTTACCAAATTTCTTATTTTATTTCTGGGCAGTCAATGTCAAAAACTTAAATTTCTGGTTGGAAGATAAGGATCAACAACCAGACTGGTTAAAGATGGAAAAGGAGGATTGTCTGCCATTTGAAATTGGCCCGATTTTCCTAACCCCTACAAAATTGAATAAAAAGATCTATAGTGAAAATCCAATAATACATAGCGGTATTCGAATTTGGAAACAAATAAAAAAGACATTAAAATTGGATAATTTATCACTTTCGCTCCCCATTGCAAATAATCCTTCATTTAAGCCTTCGGTATTGGATAAAGGCTTTACACAATTGAAAAACTATGGAATTAAAAAGATGGGACATCTTTACAGAAAAGGTGAGTTCCTCTCGTTTCTGGAGGTACAACAGAATTATGGATTACATTCAAATAATTTTTTTAGATATTTACAATTGAAAGATTATGTTAAATCACATACACAAGAATACAGAATTAGAGAGCCAGAGATTCTAGATGAATGTTTGAATAAACATCCCAACACGGTCAAATTAATATCAAATTAATATCATATATTTATAATATTCTGTTAGATAGCGAGAATCCGTCAACGGAATCACATAGACAAGCATGGGAAAATGAATTAGTTCAACCCATAACGAAAGATATTTGGGATGAAAGTCTACAACATATACATCAATGTTCGTTAAACGCCAGACATTCTTTAATACAATTTAAAATATTACACAGACTGCATTATTCTAAAACAAAATTAAATAGAATTTTTCCTAATATCTCTCCTATCTGCTATAAATGTCAATACTCTGAGGCTAATTTAACCCATACCTTTCTAAATTGCATAAAAATTAAAACATTTTGGGTGGATATTTTTTAAATTATTTCCGTAGTGGTTAATATTCAACTGGATCCCGATCCTAAATTAATAATATTGGGCATATCTGAACAATACCTAAAACTGACAATAAACCAAATAAATTTCCTGGATTATAGTATAATAACAGGGGAAAAAATAATATTAAAATTTTGGAAAAACCCTGCATCCCCTACAATTAAAATGTGGATTATGGAGATGTCGGAGACCTTAAATCTGGAAAAAATTAGATTTGTCTTAATTGACAAACCAGAATTATTTATTAGAATATGGTCACCGTTCATAGATTATTTGAAGGGGTAGACTGGGCCAGCGCTGAGGCTTGAAAGCTTGAACCCAGGACTAGACGATTAGTTTTGTTTTCTTACCTACGGACCTATCTCCTAAGTTGTATTATGGATAGTTTATTTTATGTTTAAGTTTTTTTTTCTTTTTCTTTATTTTTTCTATCTATTAAAAAAAATAATAATAATTAGAGTCAATGTTAATATGTAACCGATAAATGTAGACTCCTGCTACATTGGTAGTGGAGTCCTTGGAATCCTGAATATTTAATATGTAACCATTTAACAAAGTTTGTAATGGTTTGGACTAGGATATGTACATGCCTCTAATAAAAGTTAACTATAATTGTAAAAAAAAAGACTGAAAACTTTTATGTTTACTTTAGCTTTCAGCTTTCAATGTAGCTTTCCTAACTACATTGCACTTTTCTATAATGCATTTTTTACTTTGCTTTTATTTTCTTTTAATTCTTCTATTTTATTTTATGTTTTATTATTTCATTTTATTGTATGACATGTTTTATGTGAAGCACTTTGAGTCTGCCTCGTGTATGAAATGTGCTATATAAATAAAGTTGCCTTGCCTTGTTTTTTTTTAAATCCAAAATGTATATATTTGATCTGTAAGGAAAATTATCGTGTGCAATTGCCATTTTCATGTTTGAAGGGGTACTAATATTGAAGAGCATTGCGATAACCTTGCAAATCTCTACTGCATTGCTCTGTTGCTCAAGAATTCATATTCTCTGTTGATATGATCCAAGTCGCTTCCTACTAAGTCCTTCCCTGATGGCTTTGGCATGTCTTTTGGCCTCACAGACACATACCTCCTGACATGTTTCATAGGAATTAGAATATCTATGTCTGTCTCACTAAATTGTGGGACAATCTCCCTCTTCTTCATGATAGACATAATGTGCATTGTTGCTGTCTGACTTCCGTGCACTTTAAGCTTAGTTTACTTTAGAGATACAGCATGGAAACACGTCGCCGTGTTCACGCTAACCATCGATCAGCTACACTAATTCTATGTTATCTCACTTCTCAAATGCTCCCAAAACATTGGGAGGAACTTACAGAGCCAAAATAACCTGCAATCCACATGTCTTTGGGACGGGGGAAAATCAGAGCACCCAGAGGAAACCCACAAAGTCACAAGGATCCAACCCTCTCGTGCCGTGAGGCAACTGCTCTATCATCTATGTGACTGTGCCATCCTTATGGACATATGACTTGGAAAGTTGCACGAGAACATGTTGATTTGAGCTGCTCTGTTTGAGATCCACATAGGTCAAGTTTTCGTGATGCTTCTTGCGTCGTCTACGTTCCACATTAATCCCTCTAAACCTTTCCTATCCATGTACCTGTCGAAATGTCTATTAAACTTGTTATTCAACCTGCTTCAACTATTTCCTCTGGCAGCTTGTTCCAAATACCCGTCATACTGTAAAAATGTTGCCCCTGAGATTCCTATTGTCTGACTTCATTTTAATTGTAGCCACCACTTTAGAACAACAAGTTTGTGTCTGTGTACCCATCCTGCATGTAGAAATAAAGAACTGCTGATGCTGGTTTATACCAAAGATGTCTGAAGAAGGGTCCCAACCCGAAACGTCACCCATCATTTTTTTCCCAGAGATGAATAGAATAGAATCGAATAGAATGCCTTTTATTGTCATTCAAACAGCTTGGTTTGAACAAAATTGCATTTTCTACAGTCTTAACAATTACAAAAAAAAAACAAGACCCACACTTTACACAAACATCCATCACAGTGAATCTCCAACACCTACTCACTGTGATGGACGGCAAAAGTCTTATCTCTTCCATTGTTCTTCTCCCATGGTCCAGCAGTCCAACTGCAACGTTGAGGCGAAATGGGGCTCCCAATGTTAAAGCCCCCGGCGGGCGACGGTAAGTCCCGCGGCTGTTAAGCCGCACCGGGCAATGTTAGGCCCCGCTCCAAGACATTTCACCCTGCGATTCCGGCGGGTGAAGTTGCCGTTGCGGGAGCTCCGAAAAGTGGTCTCCCACCAGGGTCTGCGGCCGGAGCCTCCGAAGCTCCGAAGTCGGGTTGCAGCCGCGCGCCACCATAGCTCCTCCCGCAGTGTCAGGTCCGCAGGCTCCGCGACTAGAGCCCTCAAGTTGGTTCCGGTTGGAGGCCGCCACTGGCTCCATGATGTTAGGCCCAACGACATCAGAGACCCGACAGGGAAAAAGTCGGGTCCCCGAACAGGGGAGAGATTAAACGGTTTCCCCCACCCCACCCCCCACATAAACACAACTAAAAAATAATGAAACTAGAATCAAAACATACATTAAAGAGACAAAAATTTTTAAAAGACAGACGGACTGCAGTCGAGCTGCCGTTAGGTGCCGCCTCACCCACTGATGTTGCCTGACCCACTGAGTTATTCCACCACTTTGAATCTATCACCCATCCTACATCTTCCATTAACTTTTCATAACTACAAGCGTAATGGGTTGGAAGAGCTATTGGCTCTTGTGGCTCATGGTGAACTCCAGGCTTTCAACAAATCAATGCATTTTTACATTTAAGATTGAATGTTTATATTAAAAAATCATCTTCAGCGCATTTCCTGAATCTGTGCAAATACAGATGTATGACTGAAAAAAATACATAACATTTTTTTTGTTTCATGTCTAGGAGACAGGTGTTCTTCACCAGAGATGGTTTTGAAAGTTCTCTCTATCCACTTGAATTTCCCAAAGCATATATGGTATGTTAGAAGCTGATTAATGGAAAAGAATTGTATGATCAAAAAAGTAAATATTATTCATGATGTACTTCTGAATTTATACACTAAAGAACATTTATTTCTCTAAGGAATGCTACTCTTTTGTAATCCATTAATTAACATGAATAACAAGAATACAAATACTTATTAAACCTTACTACTAGAAAAGCTGGACAGCATGAAAACAGGCCCTACAGCCCACCTCATTCATACCAACAAAGATACCCCATCCAAGCTAATCCCATTTGCCCATATGTGGCACATATCCCTCTAATCTTTTCCTATCCGCATATTTGTCCACATGTCTTTCAAATGTTGTTATTGGATCTGCCTCAGCTACTTCCTCTGGCGACTCATTCCATTTATCCACCATTCTCGTGGTGAAAAAGTTGCCCTCATGTTCTTAAATCTTTCCCATCTCACCTTAAACCTCTGCTCTTTAGTTCTTGATTCCCCTACCCTGGGAAAAATCCCCCATGCTGACACCCTAATTTCCCTCATGATTTTATGCTCCTCTATAAGATTATCCCTCAGCCTCACCTCCTGTGCTCCAAGGAATAAAGAACTAGCGTGCCCAACCTTTCTCTACAGCACAAGCCCACAAGTCCTGGCAACATCCTTGTAAGTCTCTGTTTCATTTCCAGTGTAAAGGCATAATTCCTCTAGCAGGTTGATAAAAAGTGAACACAAAGCGCTGCATTACTGATGTTTAGTTTAGAGATATAGCGTGGAAACAGGCCCTTTGGCCCACCATGTCTGTGCCGACCAATGATCATCCGTACATTAATACTATCCTACACACTAGGGACAATTAACAGAAGCCAAATAACTTTGAAATGTTGTAGGGAACTGGAGGAAACCCACATGGGCACATGGAGAACACACAAACTCCATACAGGTAGCACGTGTAATCAGCTTCGAACCCGGGTCTCTGGTGCTGTAAGGCAGCAACTCAGCTGCTGCACCACTGTGTCGCCTCAATTTCAATATTCAATACCCTGCCTAATTAAGATAAATTTGCCGAAAGCTTTCTTCACCATCCTATCTACCTTGCATGCAATTTTCAGCAAACTATGTACTTGTGCTCCTATATTCATCCTCACTACAACACTCTCCAGGGCCCTACCTACCCTGGTTTAACTTCCCAAAATGTAACACCTTACACAACCAAATTAAACTCATTTAACCATTCATCAGCCCACTTACCAGCTGATCAAAATCCCTTTTTATTCCTGATAACGATATTCGCTATCTAAGGTACCACTTATTTTATTCTCATCCAAATCATTGATATAGATGACAAACAGCAATGGGCCCAGCACCGATCTCTAAACCACACCACAGTCACTCCCTCTTCCCTCCTCTTCAATCAGGAAGAGGTACAGAAGTGTGGAAATGCATGCCTCTAGATTCAGGTACAGTTTCTTCCCAGCTGTTATCGGGCAACTGAACCATCCTATCACCAACTAGATAGAGGCCCTGACATACTATCTGCCTCATTGGAGACCCTCAGACTTTCTTTAATTGGACTTTACTGGACTTTATATTGCACTAAGTGCTATTCCCTTTATCCTGCATCTGTACACTATGGACTGCTTGATTGCCATCATGTGTAGTCTTTTCACAGACTGGATAGAATGCAACAAAAAAGCTTTTCATTGTACCTTGGTACATGTGAGAGTAATATTAAACTAATCTAATCAAATGCATAATATTAACTAAAATTCTGATTTATATTGGTGATTATACAGCATGTCGTAGCATTCAGGTTAGTCACCAAACCTTTGTTTAAATTGAACCTTAAAAGACTATTTTCATAACTCTTGGAACAGTTTTGTCAGATATTGCCACACACAGTGATTCAGAAGACAAACTAATATGTCTTGCCTCTGTATTGGAAGTCCTTTCGTTATTGCTCTAACAAAGTTTCTACATTTTTAAATCAAGAGAAAAAAAGCACATCATGTATGCTTGTACATATTTTTCAAATTTTCCAATCTAGCAGTGTTATGGAACCAATTTGTATCCCAACAGGTGACTTCTTAACTTTAAAACCCAGTTACCCAGTTGGTTAATGTCCATTGTGGTGGCACATCTTTGACTTTTTGTTAGTTCCAAGAATCTGTAGCAAAACGCATTGTTTAACAGTTATTTTTCTATTACACAGCGGCCATATGCTCAATTAACAAGTGCAATATTTGTGGAAAACCATGTAGTAATGCTTATCGGAGGAAGAGTCTTTCTCTACCATTCACAAAATAAATCATGGATTCCTTCAAGAGGTAGACAGTGTTAAGTGTGTTACTTTGACAAAGTATTAATAATTTATACCCTGAGGGTGAGCTTGATCATGACTGGTAAAAATTGGTAGAATAGTTTATGTTTTGTTCTACAATATATAATGGTCAGTGACACAGGAGTGAGTAGAAGGCTTTTGGCACTTTGGCCTTCATCAGAGTATTGAGTATAGAAGTTGGGAAGTCATGTTGCAGTTGTATAAGACATTGGTGAGACCCCATTTAGAATATTGTGTTCAGTTCTGGGCACCATGTTATGGGAAATATATTGTCAAAGGGTTCAGGAAAGATTTACGAGGATGTTGCCAGGACTAGAGGGTGTGAGCTATCGGGAGAGGTTGAATAGGCTGGGTCTCTATTCCATGGTGCGTAGGAGGATGAGGGAAGTTCTTATAGAGATATACAAAATCATGAGAGGAATAGATCAGGTAGATGCACAGTCTTTTACCCAGAGTAGGGAAATCAAGGACCAGAGGACATAGGTTCAAGGTGAAGGGGAAAAGATTTAATAGGAATCCAAGGGGTATCTTTTTCACACAGAGGGTGGTGCGTGTATGGAACAAGCTGCCAGATAAGGTAGTTGAGGCTGGGACTATCCCATTGCTTAAGAAACAGTTGGACAGGTACATGGATAGGACAGGTTTGCAGGGTTATAGACCAAGCGCAGGAAGTGGGACTAGGGTAGCTGGGACATTGTTGGCCGGTGTGGGCGAGTTGGGCCGAAGGGCCTGTTTCCACACTGTATCACTCTATGACTAGAAACTTTAAGTAATTTATACTTCATCTCTTTAAGGTATAAACGTGAGCATAGATGGGATTACAACTAATCAGTGCTGTATCAATCAAGACCCCTTTTGTAAGGTACATGTTGGACACTATTTTATTGGTTTATTTGATGCTATGCTAAACATAGCAATTTGGACATATATTACAACGTAAAACATCCTCAGGCACTTCAGTGAAATATATAAAAGACAATGGGAAATTTTAAGCACATAAGGAAATGTCGATACGATGACCAAAGTCATTGTCAAAGAGATTCAAGACCAAAGTCATGGTTCAATAGAGATTCAAGTAGAGAGGCGCAGATGCTTATGGAGGGAATTCAAGGCTGAGGAACTAGATAACTGTATAAAGGACAACACAATTCTGTAGTTGGTAGAGCCACTGCCTCACAGCACCAAAGGCCCAGGTTCGATCCTGACCTTGTGTGGAGTTTGCACGTGTTCTCCCTGTGACAGCCAGTCTCCTCTGGCAGCTCCGATTTCCTCCTACATCCCAAAGATATGTGGGTTTGGTGACTAACTTCTAAATGTTACAAACTTGCCAGAATTTAATTAAACATTATGTTAAGTCCCACCAAATTGACCAATGGAGCAGAGGAAGATGTGGTCAATCACATCAAGCATACAGACTGGCTGCGATGAACAAAGGACAAATTACCATGGTCAAAATCACCCAGGGTCTTATTTGCAAATTTGATAAGAGCTATTTCATTGCTTTCTTCATGACAAAAATGAAACGTCTAATGTACCCAAGCTTGCTAAAGGCATCAAGCTATATGGAGCAAATAATATTTGAGGAAACAATGTCTGCAAAGAGATAGAATCAGTTTAGCAATTCAGCAAGAGTGAGCTGAAGGGGTATCAAGTAGGAAAATGTAAGATTATGTAATTTAATCAAAATAATAGAAAAACAAATTGCTGAGAAATTAATTACCTCTATACCAAGAGTGTATAAACATTGATGTATAATTCACCTTCAAGGTATTTTACTGCTTCATTAAGATTGCAGTTTTCAATCATGATACTACTACAACACCACAAATGAATCTTAAAGAAATATTGTTTTCTAATTGACACTCATGACCACAGTGGGCAGATCAATCCTGTTGTGTTGCTGGTAATTTGTTGCACTGCTAACTTACAGGGATTCAGTCTTTAAAGTTACTGTGAGGATCAAACCACACAACACTGCTCCTTGTGTTGTGGCTAACTGGATAGTGAAAAGGCCAAGGTAATTTACCCAGGTTTAGTGACGGGGGTGAGA